>CM053785.1:617471009-617818509 GCA_028749045.1 Cupressus sempervirens | reverse complement strand
CCAATTGTGTAATTTACAATCCAAAAATGAATTTATCTCACCTATTATAGACATTAACTCAAACTCTTTTTTCATTTCATCAACAAATTCTTTAATCAACTCATCATTACCTCCAAATACAATGTCATTAACAAATACTTAAACAAGCAATGTACTATTTGTCATTAGTTATTTTTAAATACAAACTATTATATGCAATCCCTTTGGTAAAACTAATTCTCAACAAATACTTGTCCAATCTATCATACCAAGCTCTTGTAGCTTGCTTCAAGAAAGCTTTCTACAACTTGAAAAGTATGTCTTCTTTATTGATTAGACTAAATCCATTAGGTTGTTCAATATAAACATCTTCATTTAATTCACCATTGAGAAATATTGACTTAACATCCATCTAAAACTTTGGTTTTTTTTTAAGAAACGTATGCAAGCAATAATCTTACTTCTCTAATTCTTGAAATAGGAGAAAAAGTTTCATTGAAATCAATACCTTCCATTTGTGAATAAACTTTACATACTAGTCTTGTTGTATTTTCAACCACTTTACCTTCTTCATTCAATTTATTTATGAATACTCACTTAGTGCTTGCTAAATTAATCAGGTTGGGAACTAGAGTAAACTACCCCTTAGTTATGGATTGGACATCACAAAGCAGTTAGTAATTGACTCCTTAAGCTCATTTATATTATCAAGCCAGGGACATTAAACTTGAAATGGTATGAAAGAGTCTATGCACTAAGCCATGCAAACTGTCACCACTATTCTATTGAAATGAAATGCTTGAAGTTAAATACTAGAAATTTAATCCTAATAATAATCTATGAAATGAAGACATCTATGCTACTAATAAAAATTCAACAATTAGATAGGATTCTTCTCTATTTTCTTTTGTTGCAGGAACAACCATAAGTTTCATTACCTTTTGATTGTAAGAACAACAGAGTGTTAAATGATTCCTAAGAAAAATGGAAAGTGAAACTAACATAAAGGCTCACTGACTAAGTGGGCCCCCTTGGATGAGCGAACTAAGAAAATACTCAAGATAAGTTGATGGAAACTGAAATCTTCATTTTATTCATACTTGAGAAAATGAGTACATAGTGAGAACAAAAGACCTTATTTACTAAAAATGCCAAAGATGATTTCTTGCTGAAAAACTAACTATTAGAAGTCTATGAGGAAATTTATTTATAACAAAACATCTTAATTAACTTCCTAGATTGGCGATCCTTTTAGTGATATAAAATATAGTTGAGTTATAACTGATTACAACAATATGAGATGGTTTCTCATTTCCACAGAATAAGTCTTCCTACTAGAAATATAGAGTCTTGTACTTCTATATTTGTGCTCGAGTGGATAACTCTTGGTTTGACCTGCTCATTGGAATATAAATGTCTTTTTGACAATCAACTACCCACTTTTGGAAATGTAAGAGTGTAACTAAGAGGGTAGGGGTGAATCAGTTAGAACAAAACTTTATAGTATCCCTTAAATATCTATACAAACTTTCACTGATCATACAATAATGTCCAACTTAGTTAACACTAGAATATTAATGATACTCAGTTAACAAAGCAATCTTAATACTATTAATCTATTTTATCCTTTAGTAACTTAGTTGAAGAAACATAAAGCATAAGAAAATAACATGAACACATATGGCACCAAGATTTAATGTGGAAACTCAATTTGGGAAAAACCACCTTGCAACTAGTCACAATAATTTTCATTCTTCTAAAGTGAGCCTTGTTAGGAGCTAACCCTATTAAAGGTTATAAAACATACTATTAGGTATCACCTTGTTAGAGGATTCAAATCACCCTATTAAGAGTGGCTTGGTTAGAGGTCTTTAAACACTTCGATCTTGAAATGTCACCTTGTTAGAGGATTTGCAAAATGATTCTTAAGTCAACTTTGTTAAAAAAAAAATTTACTGCTACAATGGTTAGAAGGTAACAACAATTTTGACCTAATTTATGAAGCAACTTTCTTTGTAAATTCAAATCTTTGTTCTAGCTTGACCTCTAGATCCTTCTTGATCAAATATTTCTTTGCAACTTGTCTTCCACACTTTCCTACTCTACCTTTTCCTTCACTTACATATTCATCTTATATCATATTCCACATGTTCATTTTATCCTCACAACTTAATCTTTCTTATATGTCGTAGGATTGGACAAGTCAGCTTGAATACCCTTGCAAATGATCAATAAACATCCAAATAGTCGGCCTTAATTAATTAGCTATTAGATAATGCATTCTACTATCACTTACTCAATACTAAGATTGAATGCTTGGTTAATACTACAAGTTCTTTGATGCCCGACTACTCAGTCAATATTGCAAGCAAGATACCCTTCATTAACCAACCGCTCAATTAATACTAAACCATCTTCTTTACTCGACCGCTTGGTTAATATTGAGATATGCAAGGTCAATATTGCAAACTCTACTTTGCTTGGTTAATACTGAACATTTGTGTAAACATCAATGACAATATACAAGTGAAGGATTGTTTCTAACAAACTCCCTCTTTAGCATTGATGGAAACATAACATGTCAACATAGACTAATAAAAGTATGAGCAATTAGATAATATCCTTAGTTTCATTCTCTTTCTCATTCATACCAACTCCCTCTGAGGTTTTGCTTGGATTTGTTTCTATTGCTTCCCTGTCAACACTCTATTGTGCACTTCTGTTATTTTCTCCCTCTTTGTTGTACATTCCATCATCTGAGTATCTTCCTTTTGAGATATAAAACTCTTCCTCTTTCCACTCTAATACTAAACTTTCCCTTCATTCTTCCTTTCAACTCTCCCTTGTTGATATTGGTGAATTCTCCCTCTTTTACATCAAATGCCAAGGGTACAACTTTTTGAAGTTATAATGTACTTTTTTTACTAATTCATATGCAATATGCTCTGCATTTTACACCTGAAGTGTGACAACCTGCATCAACTTGATAGATCTTTAATGGAACTTGGTTGATGCCTCGCTATCTTTTGCACAAGTGAGCATTAGATAGGGGAACAACCCTTGTTTTACCTCGTAGATACATAAATATATCCTTAGGTAAAGCCCTAGTAAATATATCTACTATCTACTCCTTAGTGTTCATATATTCCAATTCTTTGTCTTGAACCAATTACCTTAGGAAATGATACTTGATTGCAATGTGTTTTGTCTTTGTGTGCATCACATGATTTTTGGATATGCTGATTGCACTTGTGTTATTGCAATAGATAACCACTGGTTCCTTGATTTCTTCCTTCATCCTTCACATTAGTTGCTCAATCCATATTGTGTTAGAACAATTTACTATTGCAACAATATACTCTACCTCTATTGTGGATTGAGAGATACAATTATGCTTCTTGTTCATCCAAGATACTAACCTTTCCCCAAGAAAGAATGCTCCTCCACTAGTACTTTTTCTGTCATCAATGCTTCCTACCCAATTTGCATTGGTAAAGGCTCTCAACTAAATATTTCCTCCTTTCTTATACCATAACCCATATTATTTAGTCCATTTTAGGTATCTCAAAATTCTTTTGACTACCATCATGTGATTTTCTTTAGGATGAGCAGAAAATCTTGCAACTATGCAACTGCTAATGCAATATCAAGTCTAGTGTGTACCACGTATTGAAGTTTCTCAATCATTGATCTGTAGGTAGTCTAATTTATCTTCTTTGATAGTTTATGTCTAGTAGACACAGGGGTTCGAACTGGTTTGGAATCTTCCATTCCAAACACTTTCAGTGTTTCCTTGATGTACTTTCATTGAGTGATGAATATCCCATCCTTCATCTTATGAACTTGTAGACCCACAAAGAATTTAATCTCCCCAAACATAGACATTTCAAATTCTCTTCTCATTTCTTCAACAAATCTCTTGCATAATATCTCATGTCCACCAAATATGATATCGTCCACAAATATTTCTGCAAGCACTATCTTGTCCCATGGTCCTTATTTGATATACAAATTTATATTATCATTTGTCTTCTCAAAACCAATTTTTACTAGATATCCATTTAGTCTTTCATACCATTCTCTATGAGCTTGTTTCAATCCATATAAAGCTTTATGAAGTTTACATACCATGTTTCTTTGGCCTGGATCAATGAAACCTTTAGGATGTTCAATGTAGATTTCTTCTTCCAAGACTCCATTCAAGAAAGTTGATTTAACATCCATCCAATATACTTTGAATCCCTTTTGTGTTACATATGCTAAAAGTATTGTGACTCCTTCAAGTCTTGCAACATGGGAAAATGTTTCCCCATAATCAATACATTCTTCTTGAGCATAACCTTTGCATACAAGTCTTGCCTTATTTCTTGTTACTTCTCCTTTCTCATTCAACTTATTTCTAAATATCCATTTTTTACCAATCATATTTTTATCCTTAGGCCTAGGAACAAGAGACTAGGTATTATTCTTTTCTATTTTCTCAATCTTTGCATTCATTGTTTATCCAACTTTCATTTTCTAAAGCATCTTTTATAGGTCTAGGCTCAAATTCACTAAGCAAACATGTACCTTTTAGTTTATTTCTTGTCAATATGCCTTATGTCTCTCCTCCAATTATTTGTTCAAGTGCATGATGCCTTATGACAAACTTTGTAAGTCTTGGATCTTTCTTACTTGATTATGAATTTTGTTCTTTGAGATCTTCATCCTTTTTCTCGGGTTGTTTTGGATGTTTTGGTTGTAACTCAGGTTGCACTATCTATGACTCCTGTTGCACTGCCTAAGGTTGCATATTAGGTTGAACTATCTGTGACTCAAGTGTCTTTGTTTGCGACTCGGGTTGATCTGCAAAAGAATTTCTAGGTACACTTGGTTGTTGATTGGCTTCAACTTTCTAAGGTAAAGTCGCAGATTCCTCCTCATAATAAACAAACTTTATGTATTCTTCAGGCTCCTTGTTACTCTGTTCTTCACTTATTGTTGCAAACTCATCAATATTCAAATGTGCACTTTCAATGACTTTGTGAGTAGTAAGATTCAAACATTCGTATTCCTTGCTTTTTTTGGAGTAACCTAGGAATATACCTTCACCACTTTTGGAGTAACCTAGGAATATATCTTTTAAGATATAGCATTTGCTTCCAAATGCTCTAAGATAGCAAACATTAGGCTTGTATCCATACCATAATTCATAAGGTGTTTTTTTTGTACCTTTCTCTAGTTGAACTTGGTTTAGTGTATGAATTGTTGTGTTGATTGCTTCTCTCCAGTATTTTGGTGCAACATTCTTCTCTGTCATTAGTGTTCTTGCACATTCCATGATGGATATATTTCTTCTTTTTGTTATTCTATTTTTCTCTAGAGTTTTAGGTGTTGATACTTGTCTTTTGATTCCTCTTTCATTGCAGAACTCATTGAATTCATTTGAGATGAATTCTCTTCCTCTATATGATCTTAGGCATTTTAGATTCTTCCATGTTTCTTTCTCAACTCTAGCCAAATACCATTTGAAATTTTGAATGCATCAAACTTATCTTTTAAAATCATTGCATTCATCATCCTAGAATAATCATCAATAAATAGAATGAAATATATGTCTCCATAGTAGCTTTCCACACCTATTGGCCCACAAAGATCTATATGCACTAGTTCCAAAACTTCTTCATAATTGTAGGACTTACTTTTGAAACTTCTTTTACTCATCTTTTCGATTTGACATTGTTTGTACATTCCCATCTCAGGTTTCTTCAGATAAGGTATGCCTCTTACTTGTTTGTTCTTACTTATGATAATTAGGTTATCAAAGTTAGCATGACACGACTTCTTTTTCCATAGCCAACTTTCGTCTATTTGAGCTAGCAAACATGTACTTTCAATGAGATCTAGGTAAAACTAATTACCTTTTGTCTGATTGCCAGTTCCAACTAAGTTTCCTTTTTCATCCAATAGTTTATCTTTTCCATTCATGAATTCTACCTTGTATTGTATAGTGTTCAATTGTGCTACATTGAGTATATTGTCTCTTAATCCTTAAACCCAATAGACATTTTCACATTTGATTTTATCAGTTGATGCTATGATTCCTTTTCCTTTTACATAGCATGGTTCATTAGTTCCAGAGGTAACACTTCCACCATCATAGTGTTCTGAATGTTCAAATTTAGTTTTATCACCAATCATGTGATGAGAACAACCACTATCTATGATCCATGTATCATTTTTGCTAACACGAGAGATAAGAGTCATCTTTTCATTTTTCTCATTATCAAATTCATCTTTGAGAACAATATAGATTACTTCATCTTCATCATTATCACTATCAAAATCTTTTACAATGTAACATGATTTCTTCCCTTTGTCTTTGTAGTCCTAGTAGCCTTTGAAGTTTTTCTTGCCTTTGAACTTTTTGTATCTTTTCTCATCTTTATCTTCTTCTTTTGGACACCTTGCAACAATGTGACCAACCTCTTTACATGAGAATCAAATCAATGGAATTTTACCTTTGAATTTTCCTTTTCAAATTTTGCTACTCTTTTTGCTAGAAGGGCTCCAATGACTTCAAAGTCTTAATCTGAATCATCTTCACTATCAACCTATTTGCCTTTTGAGTTTCCTCCTTTTCTATCAAGAGTAAGTTTGGCTTTGAATGTAGATTCAAGATTTCTAGAAGTAGGAGCATACTTATCAAAGTTATCCAAATCAGAAGGAATTAATCTTCCCATAAGAGCATCTAAAGTTAATTTTTGTTGGATTACATCTCATATCTTGAATAGCTAAAACTCTAATTGCATAAATATGATGAAGAGTTCTTAGTACCTTGTTGATTACTATTTCATCATTGATTTTTCCTTTTGTAGCTCTAATTTCACTTACACTTTCTTTGATTCTTTCACTGTATTGGGCAATGTTCTCACTTTCTTTCATTTTTAGTCGATCAAATTTACCTCTTAAGCTCTCAGCCTTGGTTCTTTGCACATTTTTATAACCTCCATAGACTTTTTGTAGCTTTTCCCACATATCAAATGTAGTAGAACAATCTTTGACCCATCAAATTCAAAATAGTTCAGAGATGAAGCTATATCAATAAGCATTGTATTGTGATCCTTTGCTTCTTTCATTTGCTCCACAGTCATAGGCTTGGGTGGTGGCACATATTTATTCTCCAATTAGAACAAACCAACATCACTAATGCTTGATAGATGCAAATTCATCAACTCCTTCCATGCTAACAATTTATCTCTATTAAGCTTAGGAACCTCCCTTCTGTAAGACATCTTGATCTTTAGCTTAGGTCCTTAAAACCTTTCACATGCAAGCATCAAATACTCTAATACCAATTGTTGGAAATGTAAGAGTGTAATTGAGAAGGGAGGGGTGAATTAGTTACAACAACAAAATTCCTTATCCATTAAAAATATCTATACAAACATTCACTAATCATGTAATAATGTCCAGCTCGGTTAACACTAGAATATTACTGATACTCAATTAACAAAGCAATCTTAAGATTATTACTCTGTTTTATCCTTTAGTAACTTAGTTGCAGAAACATAAATCATAAGATAATAACATGAACACATATGACACCAAGATTTAATGTGGAAACTCAATTTGGGAAAAACTACCTCACATCTAGTCACAATAATTTTGACTCTTATGAAGTCAACCCTATTAGGAGCCAAACTATAAAAGGTTACAAAACATACTATTAAGTATGACCTTGTTAAAGGATTTAAATCACCCTATTAGGAGTGGCCTGGTTAGAGGTCTTTAAACACTTCAATCTTGAAATGTCACTTTGTTAAAGGATTTACAAAATGACTATTAAGTCAACTTTATTAAGAGAATTTGTTACTACCATGATGGTTAGAATGTAATAGAAATTTTGACCTAATTTATGAAGAAACTTTCTTTGCAGATTCAGATCTTTATTTTGGCTTGACCTCTAGATCCTTCCTGATTAGATGTTTCTTTGTAGCTTATCTTCCACACTTTCTTATTCTACCTTTTCCTTCAATTACATATCCATCTTATAACGTATTCAACATGTTCATTTTATCCTCACAACTTGACCTTACTTATATATCATAGGATTGTACAAGTTAGATTGAATACCCTTCCAAATAATCAATAAACATCCAAATAGTCAGCCTCAATTAATTAACTATTTGACAAATGCATTCTATTATCACTTGTTCAATACTAGGATTGAACGCTTGGTTAATACTATGAGTTCTTTGATGTTTGACCACTCAGTCAATACTGCAAGCAGGATACCCTTCATTAACCAACTTCTCAGTTAATACTAAACTATCTTCTTTACCTGACTACTCTGTTAATACTAAGATATGCAAGGTTAATATTGCAAACTCTATTTTTCTCGATTAATGCTAAACATTTGTGTAAACATCAATGATAATATACAATTGAAGAATTATTTCCAACAATCACTTCATACAACAATTGTTGATCTAGTCAATCCTCTTCTTGTTGGCATTCCCTTGATCTTGTTGACTTATTCCTATAAAATATTAGCAACATATGTCATACTCACAACATATAATCATATGATCATCCCATAATAATATTAAATGAACTAACTTATTCTTGCAATCATGTCTCAACTTGGTTGCAGGACATTTAATCCATGAAAGCATAGACCAAAAAGGTAACTAGTTCATACATGTATATACTACTATTTCAATATGTCCACATGCCTAACATAAGTTCATATCAAAACATAAAACAATAACTTATAGAACAATATGAGGTTTTTATACAAACAATGTTTTCAAAAAGTCCTTAGTAAAAATCCCTAGATTGATAGCTAGATTAAGGAACATAATGAGTCATAAAAAGGATTCATCATTCCCCTGGACTTAAATTCTTGTTGGTCCTCCAACAGCTCCATAGTTTTGGATCCTAGAAACCATCCTAAAGTCTAAGGGTAGTATAGTACTAGAAATATGAATAAAGGATATGAGATTCATCACATAACCAACATATATATGCAAAATAGAGGGAGGGAAGTCAAGAGATTGAGTCCTTTCAATCCCAATTCTAAAAGAACCAAGTCTAAAGAGATTAATGCTAATCAAACAAGTAAAGAGCACTAATATAAAATTAGTTTATGAAGAATAGGGGATAAGGTATCCAAGTCCTTGAAAAACCTAGATGATATAAGAAAATAGAGCAAGATATGATGAAAGGAAAAAGAAGGTAGAGAACACACCTCTAGAATATGTTTTTAAGCTTGTTGTGTTGATTAGGATGAATAGAAATCTTTGGATCTAGGCCTAAAACTATTCCATGGATAAAGGCCATAAATTTTTTGACAATATGTCAAGGGGGGACTAGATAATTAGGGGTGAAATGGGGCATCAGAGGTGCATTATGCCCTTAATTGACTGTGTGCAACACTTATTCAAATTTTATTGTTATGATGAAAGCCAAAAAGGATACTAAGATATGCAACATGTTCGTTGATCTAATATGTGAAACCTTAAATAAAAAAGGGTTTTTGTTTTTTATGGGGAGTTTTCCTCAATCAAACCCCAGTTTAGGAATTAACCTTGCATTGAAATAATTGAAATAGCATGAATGTAAAGAAAATGGACAAATCCATTTTACAATAGTTGGATCTCTTCAATCGAATGTAATGTGTTTACTTCATCACTTGATTTGAATCAAGAAGATGGAGATGAATGGATGTAGAAGATGCAAAAAAGGATCTTGAATGGATTGAAGAAGATCTTGAAGATAGAGTCCTTCAATTGCTTAAATACTTAAATCCTTGATCTTCAATGGAAGAATGCTTGAATAAACACTTGAAGACTTGAAGGCTTGAAAATTTGAATGCTTGAGAACTTGTGTGCTAGAGTGCTTGGAGATATGAATCATGGATGAGAAATGGAGCAAATAGAAAGGTTTATATAGAGCTCAAAATTTAATGACTCTTGCAGGCTAACCTACCTAGGAATTGACATGGCTTTGAAGGTATCTAGACACTGGACCTGAAGAGGAGACCCAAAATATGTCCCAATTAGGGGCACACTATGACCCTAATTAGCCCATCAGGGGTGCAAAGTGATCTTTATTAAGGTAAGGGGTGTACTTCTCCCCTGAATCTAGGTCCCAAAACCTCCATGATTCCTTCGAGATCTCAAAATAGGTCCCAAATATTTTTAATCAAGTAGAAAATATAAGATGTAGCCATTATAGTGTGAAGAGAAGATTCCAAGTGGATAGATGAAGGGAAGGGAGGACCTAGTGGGATAGACCCTACCTTGAGCTTAACACCATGAAATAGGAGCTTTAAAGACGATATAGTAGGTTTTACCCGAATTATACCTACGAGGAAGGATAGAAAAGAGAAGAAGAAATGAAAGGTGCAAGGGGATTGATGATCCCACATTAAATATGTATTAAACCTTCATTAAATTGGAGTGCATCTAATTTAAGATGGTACATTTAGCCCCCACTTTAGTAATAGTATGTACTTGATCCAAACTCTTGGTAAAGTAGAGCACAAAGCATAAGATACTCTCATTAGAATCAAGGAGACAAAGAATCCATCAAGCCCCAAAGCAATTGATAATTTGCTAACTCCTAAATTGTAATAAGAGAGAAATTATTAATTGAGAAGAAAGAAGAGAAGAGTAATTATCTCACCCAGTAGAGTGTCCACCCCACTCTAAATCACTAAAAGATTTGTTGTAAAAGATGGCATTGAAATAGTCTAATGCCCACCCATCAGAATCGAGAAGGCCTACCCATAGATCAACATTCCTCATATCACCATGGAAAGGTCTAATAAATTTGTGTTGCCCATGTATGGACTTAGCAAGTTGTTAGTTGTTATACGTAGATGAAATTTAACATATTTTCATGTAAAGGAAAGAGAGACCCAATTTCAAGGATGCTCACTTCCTATATTGAATGTGTTCATAGAGAATCCATTCTTTAGGATTGTGCATAATCCATAAAGGGATTCATAAGATGTGTGCACTGAAAAAGAGGATGGAGTAGTAATGCATAAATTTGAGGTAACTTAGGAATCATACTAAGCATCCATTGCTAAAGTACCCCAAGCTATACTTAGAATCTATATTCACTACCCCATGGACAAAATGAAAAAAAGAGTAGAGTGTATGCTCCCATGTTAAATGCATTGCTAACACTTTAATAGGAACAATGACTTTAACAAATTATATGTATAGTCATTAAGAGATATTTCCACTATGAGAAGCCCCTAGAAGAAGATAAATCAAGGGAAATAAGTTGTACAACATGCAAGAGCACAAAATGGATCTTCTAACTTTGGGGTCAATATGATCATTTAATAACATGTAAATATTATATGAAATATGAAAACATCATCATCCCCCAAAGGAATTAGAACTACAACACAATGGAAGAAACACACGTAAGAATTATGAAGAAAGCCCTTTTTGGACCACCACCATGGAGACCAAAAAGAATCGGCGCTACCATGTCATAAGTCCAAGTAGAAAACATAAGGATAGAAGTATGAAAAATATCATGTGTGCAACATAACACTTAATGATAGATACAAGAGGAAAGATATAAATAGAAGAATGATACAACACTTTCAATTCCTTTATCACCTTGTTCCAACAAAGCAATAAGGGTCATCTAAAGAAATCTAAACCAACATTAGGAAAACATGACATAGGGGAAGAACATAACAACAAGAGAACACACAAAAAACTACTGCACTAGAGCACTCACTTCAAGCATGTTGGCCTCCTCCCCTATCTCAGTCAGTAGTAATAAGAGAACATGGATAACTTGCAATAAAATTTATATCCAACGCAATAGGAACAATAGATAAATCTAATGAAGTACTCTTGGGAGATTCACTATGCTCAAGTGTAGATGTAAGTGTAAGTTGCATAGAAATCATATTACATAAATAGACATCAAGGTCAATAATCTCATGCTCAAGATCATCTAAAGTATCCTCTTCATCTAAATTAATAGCAATATAATCAAAACTAGGAATATTCATCTCATTAGTATGATTAACTTCCTCAACAAATGTGGGCTGATTAGAAGCATTCATACGAGCTTTAGCATGAGCTTGACAATTCTTTCAATGTTCATGATCATATTGGTTACACTTAGTTTTATTATAGAGTTGTTGAGATAGAGGATCAATGACCATAGGTTCCTTACTTGTTGATGACACAAGAGGAGGAACAACATGAGGCTAACAGGTTGAAGGGGGAACCACACTAGGAGAAGAAACCACACTAGAAGAAGGATGCACACTAGAAGTAAGAATCACACAAGGATTATCAGTAGATGCGATAATTGTTTGACCATTAGAAATTGAAGAATTAAAAAGAAAAAGACATAGAAGGTGTAGGTAAAAGAACACAATAAATATCCCTAGACGTACTTAACTTTGCAATATTTTGACATTTATGATCTTGGTAAGCATGAAAAATATAATCCAAACAAGTAGGAGGTGTAGTAGAAATAGAAGGACAAAAGAAATAAAGAATAGCACAATGTCAAGGTCTACAAGGATGATAAAGACTATGATTGATCATCTTAATCTCACCATCATAAGAAAATTTAATGCATTGATGAAGGGGGGAAGCAATGGGTTGAATGGTTGGCAACCACAGTAAACTAGGCTTCCCTTGAAACTAATCAAAAGTAGTAATAACAATGAAGATACTATTCACCACTTTGTCATAGAGATCAATATGAAAATAAATAAAATCTAGAGGAGGATACAAGAAACCATTACAAGTTTGAATCAAGTATCAGTTGAGTCATAGAAATTACAATGCTTTTGCTTAGTATGTAAATGTTCTTCAATAATAATATTAACCATGGAAGTAAGATAAATTAGACACCCATAAGAAGGATATTTAGCAATCTAAGTAGTAATAAATAAAGGACTATCAATAGCCTTGAACTTATCAGCATCAGTAAATGAGATAAAAAGGGCTTTATGACACTTATGATTCTACTTGAGGTTATCATTATCACATTGTTCACAAATTGGGAAAGGAAAAGTTGTGGTGGGTCTGTCATCCTTCTCCTAAGGAATTTTCTATTAGGAGGTCCTTGATATAGTACTAAAGCTCTATTGAGATCAACTTGTTTCTAGTAGTTAGACTACTATTGATTATTATGGCATTGGCCTAAATGCAGATTGGCTAGTATCTTAGTGTAGGAATCAAGATTTAAAGGACCTTCAAATATATGAAATCTAAATTGTTCTTCTTATGATGATGATGAAGATGTTGTAGGTGGGGCATCAACATATGGATTTTCTTCTACAAATGAGGGGAACACATAGGCTCATCTTGGCCATATAAAATGTCTTCTTACATAAATCTACCTAGTGCATCTTTGACTCTTTTTCTTTGTCTCAGACAAAGATGTCAAAGAATTAAAAGAAACTAAGTGAAAAATGAAGGTCATGCTAATGGAACTGCAAATAGTATTATATGATAACTTTAAAAATTACCATTCAAAGTGACTTAGGGTGACACCATCCCCAACAACGGTGTCAAAAAAATGATTGTTAAATTAATCACATTAGAAACTAGAGTAAAATACCCCTTACTTATGGATTGGACATCTAAAAATAAATTTCCAATTGACTCCTTAAGCTCATTTACATTATCAGACTAGGGACATTAAACTTGAAATGGTGCAACAAAATCTATGCTCTAAACCATGGAAATTGTCATCACTATTCTATTGAAATGAAAATCTCGAAGTTGAATACTTGAAATTCAATCCTAATTAGAATCTAGGAAATAGAGATGTTTATGCTATTGATAAAGATTCAATAATCGGACATGATTCTACTATGTCTACCTTTGCTACAAGAACAACCACATGTTCTTTTACGTTGTGGATACAAGAACAATAAAGAGTTAAATGATTCCTAAGAAAATTGGAAAGTGAAACTAACAAAAAGGCTCACTCACCAAGTAGGCCCCCCTAGATGAGTGAACTAAGAAAATACTCAAAATAAACTAATGAGAAAAAAAATCTTTATTTTATTTATACTTGAGAAACTGAGTACATGTTGAAACAAAACTTTATTGACTAATAATTCTTGAGATTACAATATGATTTCTTACTGAAAAAATAATTATCAGAAGTATGTGAGGTATTCGATTCATTGTTAGGAATGTCTAGGTATGTTCTCTAACATTGTTGTGACATTGTATTCCTTGAAATTATGTAGTGGTGATTTCCTTTGATGTGACTAATATTCACCACAATGTCACATTAATGTGTTTCTTATTTTGGATGTATGTTATTAAGACTACATCCAAGCATGTAGTTGAGTTATGCTTCTATATTGAGGTTTGAATAACCCATATTCTTAGTAAGTCTAATCAAACTTACATGTATGCTTTTGTTACATAACTTGGAATCTTTTTTTTTAATGTTTTATCGGTTAGGTTTTGGATTTTCACTTTTGTGGATAGTTTTAGAGTAGTGGAATGGACCAATTCCTCAATATGGGATGGGACACAAATGACTTTTTCCTTGGTTGAGCTATTAAGAAAGTCTAAACCAAAATAAATAAATGAGATAAAATATAATAGAAAGATGAAATAGCATTGGTACTATGGCCATGTGAGTGAAAAAAGATGATATAACAATGGCCAAATGGATATGTTGATCTACCATCTTAAAATGGACACACTTTCCTTTTAAGACCTTTTAGTTCCCTCTTCATAATTCCTTCTTTGGACCATGGATATGCCTGTGCTCAATCTCCTTGTTCTCGTATCTTCTTCCTCTTTCATTCCTTATCTTTCTAGCACCTACCCCTTCTTTTTGTAGCACCTGAGACTTGACCTGCATGACCAGGCCAACTGAAGTTGGCCTAGTCTAGACTAGGTCAACCTAGGTTGACCTAATCCTTGATAGTTCTAGAACTCAAGGCCCAAAAGGCCTCGTGGGTTTAATTAGTTTTTATCGTTACCCAATTGATCTGTATTGCTTTCCCACCTAAAAACTCATATATAAGGAGAGTTGGGGGCTTCATTTTCATAGATCATATTGATAAATTCAATTCCAAGATTTAAATCTCTTGCTCTCAAGTGAAGATTTCTACCTTTTTCATTCAAAGAGTTCAAGTATTCAAGTATTTAAGCAAGGAGATTTCTATCTAGCATTGAAGGATCCTTTGCGAGAATTTCTTCTTCAAGATCTAACTTATTGTTGGCTGTCAATGGAGGAGATATATATTGAAGCATTTGTCACCTTCTTCATTGATGCATTTTTATAGCCATTTTACCATGATGGGTTTATGGTAGATCAATTGCAAAGAGTGGAGATACCCTACATTCCTAATTCAAGATTTACATTACATTTACATACATACAAGCAAGGTGAATCCTAACATTTATCTTGTCTTTCAGCCATTTACATTTTCAATTCTCAATTATGATTAATTCCTTAACCTAGGGCTTATCCAAGGCAATCCCTTATCAAACCCCATCCCCCAAACGTTTCTTTTATGTGTTGATTTGTAGGTTGGGAGTGAAAAGGATTATGGATCTGGAACCTACTATTCTCAAGCTTTCTGGAGTCATCAGTTGCAGATCATCGAACTACATCAACCTAGTCATAAGACGTCCTCCCAAGATGACCTAGTCCTTCAATCTCAGATGTCGAGGAGATTTTTGGGTTTTGTTCCTTTCATCATTTCATTTCAAGATTCGCATACAAATATTCAAATATAGTTTAGGTCTGCAAGTTTTCGAGCAAAAATAGATCTTCCTCTACGCATTTCAAGGAAATTTATTTATATTTTATTTCCTTTCATATTTTTACCCTAGATTTACATCTTAATTGAGCTAATTATCTTTACATGACATCTAGATTTACATCATTTAAACAATTAGTTTAATTCCACATTCACATTATCCTATTAAGGGCCAAAGAGAGCACATTTCCTTGTATTGTATTCCTCTTTATAATTTGAATTTAGTATTATCTCCCTTATTTCCTTTGGGTCCTAGCTAATCTAATTTGGATCATAAGTTGAATCATACCAGGAAATTCCCTCTTTCCCTCACAGACATACTTGAATGGCTTAGTGACCACGTAAAGTGGAAGTCTACATATTATTAAAGTGATTCAATTTTACCACTAAACATGTTGGTGAACAAGATTTGTGCCCCTTTCTTTTTGGAGTTAGATTAATTATTTTAGGCATCTATCTTCTTTTGGTGAACCTATCCTTCTTACCCTCTTTTCATCGGGTTGGATTTGACTATCATGTGTGTGGTTAGATCTTTCTTTTATGCTCTTTATTACATCTTTGCAGGGTTAGATATCATTTGGGTTTCCTTTTGCGATCTCTTCTTTTATGAGCTTGATTACATGAAGTCCAACCTATGGCATTCCTATTAGGTGATGTCGTAGACTCATGGAGTCTTTTGGTCATGATTCCTCTTTTCTTCCTAGGACTCATGATGACACTCACATCTTTACTCATGATCTTAATCCTATAATGGAGCGTAAATTTTCTCACTCATCCCATGATGATGATGACACTTTAAGAGTTCCTCCTTCTCAAGTTGATAAGCTTTCTAGTGAATTTGATAAATTAGAAACTTGGCTTCCTCAAGAAAATCAGAATCCTAATATTGTTTCTATTGTTGAATCTCTTAAATAACTTGCTCATAATGATGAAAATAATATTTTTATCTTGCGTGGTATATCTCACCTTATTCATACTCATGTTAAGTCTTTGATGAAATGTGAATAAGAGATCGGATATCCTCCTCCTTCTATAATTGTTGACCCTTCCATCCTAATTTTTACCACTCTTTCCAACATACCTACATATGCTCTGGTTCTTATGACTACTTCTACCCAAGTGTCAATTCATTTAAGTGTTGGTATTCCTAGCCTTTCATTTCTCATGAATGTTCCTCCTACTTTCATTCCTTCTTCATTACCTACATATAATGTGGTTCCTTTTACTTATTCGAACCCTTTACTTGTTCCTTGTCATCCTCAGCTGACATCCTTACATGTTCCTTTTGCTTCTTATTATTTTTGTAATCCATCTAACATACCTATGCCTACTAGCATTTCTTTCGATCCCACCTTTAGTACATTGGTTCAAACTGTTACTTCTTTACAACAACAACTTACTCAATTAAATCAATCTAAGTACAATATTCCTACATGTGATGTTGCTTGTCCCCTTTCCTTAGATATCCTTCATGATGGGGTACCTCATCTTGAGACTTATAATGGTAAGGGAGATCTTGTAATTCATGTTAAAACTTTCTAAACTATATGTAGTGATTTTTCTCATGACTATAGGCCTATGGCTAAGTTGTTCCTTTCTATTTTTAGGGATGGAGCCTTGCAATGGTATTTCTCTCCACCTCCTTATTCTATTGATTCTTTTCAAACTCTTTCTAATGCTTTTATTAATAGTTTCAGAATAATATTGGTCTTCAAATTTCTTTAACTGATTTAATGCATTGTAAGTAGAATGTTAAAGAGAAAGTTACTAAATTTATTGTAGATTTAAACATTTGTATGCTCAAATTTCTTATCTTGTGCCTGATCATGATATTCAACATATCTTTATTTCTAATTTACAAAAATACATTAGGGATAAGATTCTCCTTAATGAGTACACCTCCTTTTCACACCTATGTGTAGTGCTTCACCATTACCAGTTACAAGTGAGTCAAATCAAGAGCTCTACTCCTATGCCTCCTATTTCTAGTGATAAGAGTGATGTTGCCAAAAATTCAAACAAGTTCTCTAAACCTAACAATTTCATCAAAATCAAGTCTACGAATATAATTTATGATCAAGTGGCTACTACATCCTAAGGTATGACTACTTTTTCCTTTGTATTTAATACTAATCATCAGTATACTCAACTATCCAAGTTGTTGTCCAAGGTGATGACTAAGTTGATTCATGCCCATGTTCTTAATCTTCCTCCTATTCATCCTATTGATACTAGTAAACCATTGCCTAAGACTTTCGATTCAAATGTTTTCTCTCAATATCACCATCAATCAGGTCACAATACTCAAAAGTGTTATGGTTTGAAGAATGCTATTTAAGACCTAGGTCAGTGCAAGAAGTTGGGTCTCACTTTTGACCAAAAAGTGGAAGTATTTTTCCTATTTTTGAAATATATTGTCAATTGATGCCAAAATTTGAGGCATTTAGAGATTAAAATATTTAAAAAATTCAGCAATAAGAATTGTAGTGCCTAGAATATCCTTTTTGAATATGTAATTTATTTTTATACCCATTTGATAGATTATTTTTTGGGTATGGATCTTTAAAAACCACTTTTTCAAAATGCTTGTTTCAGGACCATACCACGCTCGTGTAAAGACACCATAATTTGACACAACTAAATGAATTTTTGTGAATCCTTTTAAACGAAGTTACCTTACGCACCAAAAATTGACGAGAATAATTTTCTTGAATTTTTTAATGAATATTTCTTTTTATTAATTTTCTAATTGATGATTAAGCTAATTTCTAAAACCTCTCATGTATGAACACCATAATTTAATCAAAATTTAATTTTTTGGAACATTAGAACAGTAAGACCTATAATGAGTTTGACGTATTAAAAAATTTATATTTTGACATTAGAACAGCAAGACCTATAATGAGTTTTCATTTTGTCAAAAAATTCAATGGGGATGACTGTATAAAAATTATGACAATCCCTGAAATTATTGATTAAATGCCTTAGTCAAAATTTCGTTCATAAAGGAATAGGCTTGGTCCCACCAAGCCTATGCCATGCCTTTCCCTAAGGCAAAAATCAATGTGAAATCCCACCCATGGTGAATTCCCAACCATGGCATCAGAATCGGGCACCCAATTTGCAATTTAAAAATTGGGTGTTTGATTTGTATTTAGCCGTGTTGGTAAACAGATTTGTCCTCTCTTGTTTCTTGTGAAGATATGACTCTTAATGCCTAAATGATGAACAATATCTATTTACAATAGTTGAAAAGTCATTCTCTAATTATTGTCTTCTCTCTGAATTGGTAGGTATAGCTCCCTGTGTGAATGATGTTCAAGGAATTATGTTTTATTCTTAAAACTAATGTGGGGTATGCTCTTAACCTGAGAGCAGAAGAGGCAAACTAAATTAAGCCTAACTAGAACTTAATTCAGGCAAGAAAGACTTTTAAATACTGAAATAGATTCACGTATCCGCACCTCTTATGAATCCATAAACCTATTTGCATAAGACTAGAATAAGTTGAAATTCAGATCTAAACTACAACTGATGAATCGAGAAAAATTAACAAAATCTTTTCGTCAAATGAATTATAACAATACTTATTACATTCATTTGTATTCTAGAAAACAGGGGAAATGAAACTATGTTCTTCCTTAGTTCTCTGTAAAATGGAAAGGAAATACTAACTAATCACAATACATACTAGAACAGAAAATGATTGAAATAAAATACCATTCAATTGTCTCTGCAACAAATAGTACTTCACACCAAAATTTTGCCGACCTTTCATTAATCATTCAACTTCATACATATAGAGTTGAGAGATGACTGTTACAATAGGAATTTTAATCGGTTGATCTTCTGAGGATGACAAATGGCAAGATGCCAGTTTGACGTATTACAAAATTTACAAAATTGGCAAAATTTACATCAGAGAATGAAAAGGGAGTGTCAAATGAATTACTTAGACTTCTTTCCCTTTTCAGTTTTTGCCCTATATGTTTTGGCAGCCACTATAATTGGGATCATTTCTTCGTGACTAGGCATATGTACATTAGTGAATCTTAAGAGCCACTTTGAATGCTCCCGAGCCAACTCCTTTACTGCATTTAGCTGACTTGTCAATTCTCCAGCCGCCACATGTACGTATCCACCAAGCGTCTGCAACTCTACCACTTTGTTTTGACCGCTTGAAGTCATTCCAGATAGATTACTCAAGTATGTGGAGAAGTTATTTTTCATTACTTCTACCCCAATGAGAGCTTTTCCTTGCCCACTATTTTGTGGTTCACTGTGTAATCCTCGCATGAGTTCAAATGCTCTGTCTTGGATCTTCTTCACCTTTTCCTTTGTTTCTTTGAGTCCTTCTTCAGCCTCTTGAATCATCTCCTGCTTGAATTGCATGTTTTGAAGCCATTCGAATAGAGGTTCAGTCCCCTTCTTCAAAATATTCACTTCAACTGCCTCTTTTGCCTTCATTTGGATGACCATATTCAAGAGAGAAATACATTCGTCACACCTTGCCTTTTTTGCGGCCAAAGTGTTCTGATTAGAAGTGATATTATCCTTCTCAATTTCCAATCGAAGGATAACATTTCCAATTTAATCAATCAGAACAGCTCCATCTACATTGAGTTTCTCAATCCATTCTTTTCTGATCTGGCCAAAATGCCTATCCTTTTGAAGTTGTGAGATGAAGGCTTGCACTTCTTCTGCAGTAGGGTTCTCAGTAGCAGGCACACCAATAATGGTTGCCAATGGAACAACTAATTGCCTGATAAATCTTTTCAATTCTTCAATCTCGGCTTTCATTCTAATTTTTGACAATTTGAGGTTCTCCAATTGTTCTTCTATCACCTTGTTACTTGATCTCCATAGGCCCACCTTTGTATCATGCCTAGCCTCTCCAAGATCAATTGAATACAGAGTGAAATCTTTAGGTGTCATGTCCTCAATTCTCCCTACTTTATTTGGCTTTGCTACCTCCATTGTTAAGTGTCATGTTTCTGGATCTTGCCCAAGTATTGATAAAGTTTTTTGCTTCTTAACTTTTGCTACTGTAGATCCATGGCGAACTGCTTGAGACACAGTATCCTTTGCAGGGATACTCTCCTCTTTCCTCTTTCTCTTCCTTTCTAGAGTATCTTCTAGCCAGGATTCTGTGCTGATTACTTTAGAAGCAGCCCCAAGTGATTCTATACTGAACATCTTCTTCCTCACTGGAGTCACTGGCATTGAAGTAGCAAAAAATGGATTCTTAGGATCTTGAAATAGAAGCCTAGAAGAACTCGGGACTTTCTCTTGCTCTTGAGTTTTCCTTGCAGCTTCATCAGATTCAGTGGATTCACTGCTACTACTCTGTTCATCCCCGATCTCTACTATCTGAATGGGGGGAACCAGTTGGCTTCAAAAGGGGAGTGCTTGCAAATGGAGTAGGGCTATGATGAGGAGATGGAGTAGCAGCCACATGAGGAGGTGAAACTGGAGCAGCTACATGAGGAGGTGATACTGGAGCAGTAACACCATCTTTCGGCTCTTCAGTCCTCTTTTCTTCGGTGCTGACTTGGGTTCCAATAACTGGCAGAGGACCACCTTGGCAAGTGGGAGTTATTGGAATATTTTTCTCGAGGGGTTGGTCACCTCCTCCTGCAGATTGAGCAGGTCCTGGAGCAGCTGAAGTTGTAGCACTAGGCGTGGCACTTCGAGAAGAAGTGGGAGTAGCAGTGGCTGGTGAAGCTTGAGTGGTCTTGCTCCTACTCTGACCCTTTTTTGCTATCCATTCAACCCATTTCCTGGTTCTTTTGATAATTCAAGCCATCATAGCATCAAGGTCTTCCTCCACATCAACATATGGCTCAGAACTAATTGGAGTACTTCTCAATTTGGTCAAATATGTATTACTATACATATTTTTCCCATCATCCTCTAGCCCTTCCACCTCTAAATTAATGCCATATGTTTTTATTTGTTCTATTGTGAGTCTAGCAAAGGCACAGTCTCAGCTCTCTAGCTCATCTTTGCAATTAGCCAAGTAATCTTCTATAGTTGTTACATGTATGATGACACTTCCAATTTGAAGCACATCTCTAGCATACCCATTTGGATCAAACATGGGCCTTATCACTTCATACTCCTCCAATCTGTATTTGTTCTCGAATGCTTTGAGCATGTTCTTCGCATCTGATCAGGACTCGCAACTGTATGCTCCAACTTTTATGGGAAATTCATATCCCTTTTTCTTCAAACTGGTGCTCAGCACATTTACTTGAATTTCTTTCCTGACGACCTCGATGAGCATGATCATATCATTCGGATATCTAGGCAGCTTCAAGGGAAATCCATCAAATGCTGCAAGACGCAAATAAGAAAAAGATGAGAATTGAATAAAATAACAACCAAACTAGTTGATGACCACCATCGCTTCTGGGTTGAACCTCCACTCTGGACACCCTTGAAGTTCCCTACAGATTCTTATATTAAATGCATCATTAACTCGAATAAACTTCGCATAGCTATTCTGTAATTGCAAGCATGGATAAAACTCATAACTTTTTACATTTTCAGGAAAATTCTCTATTCTGGGGAGTCCCAGCCACAGTTGTAGGGAAGCCAACATATATATCAATAAAGATGACATATAAAATGAATTGTAAAACTTAGCTGCACTAAGAGCCCTAGAAAGATGTTTGCTAACTTCATATGCCCAGTCAACATACTATGTGTCTGAGCAGATAATTTGCACCATAAAGAAGTATTGTTTTATAAAATTGAATGCTTCTACCTCACCTTTTAGTTGATGCAAGAGGACCAAAATATCCACAATTTTGGGCTTAAGATCCATGCCAAATAGGGTTTTAGGGACCTTACTCTTTGCCCCTCTGACCTTTTGGAACCAACAATTCATGATCTTCTTCTGCCACACCATCTTCTTCAGGGAGAATTTAGACATGGCTCCTCCGATTGTTAGCTCAGAGAATTCCTCTCGTTCTGGAATCCGCAGACAATTCACTACCACTTGCCTATCAATTGAAATCAATACCGTTTGATCAAGCAATAGGATCTACTTGGTGTCTGGATTGTAATGATTGATACATTCCACAATTAGTTCCAGAGCTTGTACTGCAACAGGAAACTCGGCTACTTCCACCAGTCCACTTCCTCAAAGCTTCTCTGTTATAGGGTGAGTCGGCTCAGTTCTCAACCTTTTTTGAAAATCTTGCATATCAAAGAAACGTAGTGAAGTATCAGAGATACTCTGCCATGTTGACTTGATTCCACCCAACCCATCAAAATCGAAGAATCTTGATGCCATCTTTCTTGATATAGAATGATAGAAATTCAACAATTGTGATAATGTAAGAAAATGAACCCTAAATTTTGAAGTTTCTCAGAAGCACTATTCAATATAACAGTATAATAGTAACGTGGTGATTTGAAATTCTGTTATGTTCTTCTTTATATGAAAACCCTTGATCTGCCTATTAAATTTCATAATTTGTGCCACACAAGCAACTTTAAGGATAAATCCGTTGGGTTAGTAAATGTAAGAGTTCTAACAAATTTTTTCTTGTCATTTCACTATTTTCATTGGCCCAATGGTAACTCTCCTTTATTACTGACTTACCTTTCCATTTTCACCCAGTTTCGAAAAATCAAGAATGGAGTACCCCCTGGAGAAAAATTCACTTGGCTAGATTCTGCTCAAAAAATCCTTACAAATTTCACTAATTTGCTTCCATCTTCATCCCAAACACATCCTGTGATCTATTCAAACACTTATCATGCTTGCAGTGGCAATTTTTCATTAGATGCAGAATATTGGTCTCGAGGGTAGAAAACTCGCATTGGAGAAGGCAATTACCATTTTTTCACCTAAGCTTTCGCTTTACCTTTTCTGCCTTAAGCACTTTATTATAAGCCTTCGAAAAACATAAAGAAGGCTTTGCAAGAAAAAACTGGGGCTCACTAGTAACTTTACCCTCCTATTTAGGCCTTTTCGAAAAACTTACTTCTTGGTTTGAAATCTGCTAAAGGAGAAGCTATTTCTGAGTTTTTCGTCGATGCTTACCCTGATCATCCTGATGAATTCTAAGTGATTCCCACTATGAAAACATGATAATATTTGAATGATTCATCTATAATATGGCTTACCTTTCCTTGTTTCAGCCTTCCAATAGCATTTATGGATCCTTGCAGAGTTTCACCTTCAGGGTGCGAAAACTTGCTAAGGAGAAGAAGAAACTCGATTTTCTGCCAATGCCCATTGTTTTACTTTCTCTGCCCTAATCACTTTACTTTAATCCTTTAGAAAATATAAAAATGACTTCACAAGTGAAAGGTGGGACCCATTGGTTCACTTTATTCTTTTCCAAACACCTTTTCGAAAAATTGACTTCTTGGTTCGAAACCCGCGGAGGAGAAGCCATTTCTGACTTTTTCGTCGTTGCCCTTTTTAATCATCTTAGTGAGTTTTGAAAGGTTCTCATAGAGAAAACATGGCAACAATTGAATGATTTATGCATAATATAATTTTCTTCTCTTCATTTAAGCTCAAGAATCTTATTTAGGAATCTCGGCGGAGTTTCACCTTCGGGGTGCGAAAATCGCCAAGGAGAAGATGAAACTGGATTTTTCGCTAGTCCAACTTTCTATAAGTTCAGAACAAAATGACTTGCAAGTAAATTCATTTGATGTATAATTATTCAAGAATCTCCATCGAGTGAGGATCTAGACTACCCGTATGACTCATGACAATAAGGAATACCCACCTAGCTATATAATGTGGGAAAAGACAAAAGATGAAACCCCAATGGAGAAACTTAACACTTGGAGGAAAGAAGAAACAACTGACTCGACCAATCTATACACAACACGAGTTAAATCCTACACTTGGCAAAATTGGACTATGGTAAAAAGTGGGGCAACAAGTCGTTAGGAAAATCGAGTGCCCAATTCAAAATCAGGTACCCCATTTTTAAATAATTGGGTACTCAATTTTAAATCAGGTACCCAATTGTTTAAAAATCACATACCCAATTCTAATGTATTCGTTGGGCCTGAAAAGATGCCCCACAAAGAATTTTTCAATGATTGCAATGATTGAATGACAGTTTCGAACTGCAACAACGAATTTTTGTCATAATTATTCTATTTTCTTGTCATCTTCTACAATTTGCAAGCTATTGATTCGAATTCAAAACTAGTGCAAACATGGGATTAAAACAATGAAGAAAGAAGAAAATAGAAGTTCTGACAAATGAGGAGATTACAACAAACAAAGAGAATGAAGCGCAACGTCAATGAGAGAGAAGACAAATAATTAGAGTAGAGCAATGTTTAAGAGGAGAAATACATTGAGGATACCATGATGGATGGAGAGGCTAAAGAAGAGAACCCTATACAAGGAGATTCAAGTGCACGTTCTAATCAAACATTCAATACAGGTGTGTCTCCAAACCCTCAAGTTTTTTCTCATGATGAATTTGGTGATTTTTTAGAAGTAGGTTATGATTTAAATGATTTAGATTTTCTTCATGAGAATAGATTGCCAAATAATCATGCACAACAAACTCCAATGGAAATGCATGTCTTGAAATAAATACCAAGAAAAAATGAAAATGAGATTCAAATTCTAAATAACATTAAAAATGAAATGCCAATTGAAAATAACAATGGTATGAATGCAGACATAGAAACACCAAGTACTAAACAAACATGTTTGAATAATATTGAAGTGCATGAATATAATTTTAATTTTTCTAATGATGTGCTAGATAATCTTCATGGATTGGTTTTGTGGAGACAAATTAGGACACATGCTAATAGATTATGTAGACATTTTTTTATAATAAGAAATTTGGGTTTCAATGTCAATTGATGTTGCCACTAATTAAAATGTCTAAAATGTGAAAAGTAATGAAAAGGTTAGGAATGGGCACACTAAAATTCAATAACAACACAACTGTGTGTATAATCATTTTGACTCGCTGCCCTTCTTGACCTGCACTTAATCAATTTAGATCTACTCTGATTGTGAATCTTAGAGTTTTTCTAATTCCAAGTGAGAAAACTTGACAAAATTATTTCTTGACGATATCTAAAGAAACATTTGTCAAAATTTTGTAGATTGAAGTCATTCTATAGAAATTAAATGAAACACACTTTCTATCAGAAATTCTTCAGTGAGGCGTCCATCTTGAAAGGGGAAATCAACCGTTGATGCTAATTGAAGCTCTTACGAAAGAAATTTTTTTGTTTGAGACTTAATTACTACTCTTTTGAAGTTAATTTCATGCTAAATAAGAGGAGGCTCTATGCTAAGAAATTTGTGAGGCACTCTCTCTTAATCATTGTTGAATTCGAGTATAAAATACAAGGCAGAGAGTAGAACAAAGAAAAACTTCTACTTATTCAATCAAAGAGGTAAAGTTGAAGAATAAACACCAAAAAATATCAACCAAATTCCAAAGTAGCAACACTTTGATTTGATCATACTAGGCATGAATTCAAAGGCAAACCATTGGAGATAACACTAATGATAAGGTGGCTGAAAACGTAGATTCTTAATACCTCCTCCTGCCACGACTATTGGGATTGGAAATGATGAAAAAGGGCAAGCTTCACTCAAATTTTTCTAAGGAAGTCATTGAAATAGATTTTCAATATGCAGTGAAGACATCGAATCCATTTGTAGCCCTAATTGGGCATGATGTTATTGAGCAGAATTTTACGTGGCAGGAAATTCACAATCATCATATTAGTAATAAAAATGTAGGCATTACTAGTTAAGAGTTATCAATGAAATCTATGGAAATATTAGGGTTTTGGCCAATGGAAAAATTCAATAAGAATAATAGAGAGAGCCAAATTGGAAATGAACTAGACCAATACTCTCTAGCTCTCATCAGATCATAAGAAGGCAAGCCCTTGCCCTAATATTATTTGCTCCATTGCAAGCTTAGACAAACATTTTTTCTTCTTTAATCATACTAAATATGTAGCCCAAAATAGATTACCCTTGATTTCCCAATAGATAGGATTTCTATCTAAACCCATTGCAAGGCCCATCAATATTCATGAAGCCAATCTCTGAAAGATAGAAAATTCAAAGCCCAAATCACTTCTTAACCCTACATATACCCCCCCACATCATAGGAATAGTTCTCTCAAATCTCCTTTTTATTCCCCCAATCAAACCCTCACAACTCCTCGAACCTTTAATGATAAAACTAAAGAACAGATGCTGATTATCAGCAACCAAGTCAGTGGAGATCGCTGGCAGGAATGTCAAAATGTTGGTGTATTTTCATTTTGGAATTGGCCAAGACAAGAAATGACCAATCTCATCAGCTCATTAAAGGAATTCTGTAAAAATCAAATAAGTATATCTCACCATTCTGATAGATTGATATATATACACTGCAATAATGAATATGTGAAAAAAGATTTCCTCTTTGTTTTTTATTGTTATTATAAATGTTATGATGTTAAAATTTTTGAATGGATTCCAAATTGTAAGGAAGAATAGTTAAACTTCCCTATACCAACATGGATGTCCATTCAATACATCCCTCCTAAACTTATGCATTTAGAGAGTCTTGGGAAAATTGGACTTTCAATTGGTAATTTGATAGGAATAGATGTTTCTTATAAATATTTCAATAATGTTAAATTTTTTATTAATGATAAAACTAAAAATTTGGAACTCAATACTATTAAGTTAATTTTTTAAACAACTTTATATATAAATTGAAATATTATAGATTTGAAGGCAAAATCTCATAAATAATCAGATTAGATAATGAGAGAAAGATCTCGTTTAAAACAATTCAACTTACGTCAAATTTTAAAGATACCTTTCCTATGATGAACATTAGAAATAAAAAAGAAAACTAGGGGAAGATCATAAATGAGATAGCTCTTATGGAGCCTAGTAAGGTTACAATAGGAAAAGTAGTAGAATTGGAGGATGGTGAAATCAAATTAGAAAAATCAACATCTACAATTGCAAATACAGGGATGGGAAATAGTTTCAAACCTAACGTGAAGGAAGATCAAAAGAAAGAAATGGAGACACTACAAGATTCAAAAGAAAAAGAATCCCAAAGCAAAGAAAAGGAAAAGATTTTAACTCCAGAAAATAGTAAAGAAATTATTCCATTGTTAGACTTGAAAGACTATAAAGACTCTACTCTATAGATGACTTTAAATCTTATGAGTGAAGATCAAAACTATAAAGAAATCAACATGAGAAAAGAAGGAATAACAAAATATAATATTTCTAATATAAATAAGTTAAGGATAGTCAACAGTAGCAAAAAACTAAACAAAAAACAGAAGAAAATACAAAAAACAAAGAATATAAAAGCAATAAGTGGAAAAGAAAAATTGTTAGAAAAGGAATTTAGATTGTAGGATAAAAAGATCTTGGTGAATAAAAATAAGACTCTTGAAGAAATAGAAAAAAAAATGTCTTTTCTCTTATGAGTCTCCAGAGCGAAGAAATGCTAATTACATAAAAGAAATAATGGAAACTCCACTACAAAAGATGGAAGAGCTAGTGAAAAAGTACATAGATACCAAAAATATAAGCAATAATTTGATGCACTAAATTTTGGCAGACACCAACCATAGCACAAGAATCACCTATTTATAAAATAAGTGAGCACAATTCAAGAAAGAAGGATCAAAGTAAGACAAAAGGAATTATAATACAAGATTTTCATGACTTCTTGAATAATGATTCATAAAAGAGTGAAGATATGGAAATGATAATTTTAGATGAGACAGAGAAAGAGAACCTGGAACTATTAACTGATGAATTGATCCAAGTTTTTTAAACTTTGACAATATTGATAAAAAGCAATGACTTACAAAAAGAGAATTTAATACAGTGAGTACTAAAAATAGGTAGAGATAATTACACCTTTGAAGATTTGAGAAGAGATATATTACTCATTAAGGATGAAGATAAGAGAAATAAAGATTTATAGACAAACGAATCTAGAATAATAACAGATCAAGGAGACGGTAATGATTTAGGTAGAACATGGAGTAGACCAGATTTAACAGATGATATACATACAAATAATCATATAAGACTTGCATAACAAATAATGAAAGAATTAGAAAATGAAGAAAAATGTGAGAAAGAAGGAAAACAATATGAGAGTTCTTTAAATGCACATGAGAACCTAGAGCAATTGGGTATTTTGATGAATCAAGAAGGAATAAATACTCCTAAATATGGCATATTGAAAGCTAAAAGAGGAAGGAAGTCACTTAAAGAACTCAGAGAAACATATGGGCAGGCAAAAGAACAACAAAAGATTAGTCAGTTACTTAACACATGGAAGGGGAAGAACCTTCTCAAGGCAGCATGAAGATCACTAACTGGAATGCTTGGGGCTTAAATGTGCCTAGCAATAAACGGTTACTAAAACATAATTCAAAACAATTTGATTATGAAATTATAATGATACAAGAAACAAAACTTAATAAGGAAGAAGGAATTAAGCTAGAAGTGATACTAGGTAGTTGGAACATTAACTGACATGAATTGAGAGGAGCCTCAAGGGGATTAGGAATGATTTGGAATCCTAGGAAAATAATTCTAAATGGATTAAATTCAAATAATTCATGGATGAGTAGTAGAATTAAAAGAATAAAGACTAACTTACAACTAATTCTAATAAACATATATGGACCAAACCATAACATAGATAAAAAAACTTCTATGGGAAGAAATAAGTTTATTTATAAAAAACTATAGTAATGAATGCATTCTTATAGGTAGGGATTTTAATACTATCATGAATATAGATGAAAAATTTGGAGGCGTCCAACAAAGTTCCCAAGCTATGGAATTTTAAAAATGGATAGATCTTAACAACCTAATTGATATTCCTATTAAGAACGGTAAATACACATGGAATAATAGAAGGAAAGATTTTTCATTTATAGCTGAGAAACTGGACAGATTCTTGTTCAAAGGAGAACTAAGTGAATTAGATTTAGATTTACAAGCCTCAATTTTACCTATAGCAGGATCTGATCACTATCTTGTTAGAATTGAATTTATTGAACCTACTAAACCTATCAAAAATCCTTTTAAATGTGAAAAAATGTGGTTTTTAGACAAAAAATTTATGGAACTGATAAGAGAATGGTGGAATCAAGGCAAGTTTAAAGGCTCCAAAATATACATATTTGTATCTAAGATGAAATTGATTAAAGAAAATATACTTAAGTGGAATAAAGAACAATTCAACATCATATTTAAAGAAAAAATAAATATTAAAGAAAGCCTAAAAAAATTAAACATAGAAGTAATTAAGAAAGGTATGAATAATGAGACCTTTTTATGGAAAAAGAACTACTCGCCAGGTAGGAAAACATTCTAGCAAAGGAAGAAGTCTTTTGGAGGCAAAAATCAAGAGAAAGATGGCTAGAAGGAGACTGTAATACAAAATATTTTCATAATAGCACTATGTACAACAGAGCTAAAAGAAAAATTATAAAAATTAAAGACATGTCAGGCTCTATCACTAAAAATTCTGAGAATATAGCAAAGATTTTTGTAGATCATCTCAATAAAATATTAAATAATTTTGATAGTTTGAATATGATAGTGCAAGCAAAAATGCTTGAAAACATACCAAAAGTGGTGTCTATAGAAGAAAATAAAGCATTAAATTCACCCATATCATTGGAAGAAGTCAAATCTTTTCTATTCAACATGAATCCTGATAGTTCCCTAGGTCTAGAAAGATTCCAAGCTTTCTTTTTCCAAAAATGTTGGGATATTGTTGGAATTGATCTTTGCAAAGCCATTGAAGCATCAAGAAATGGTGGATCATTACTTTCAAAAATCAATAATACCTTTTTCACCTTGATACCCAAAAAAGATGATCCTAAAATCCCAAGGGATTTTAGACCTATAGCTCTTTGCAACACCACTTATAAAATCACATCCAAAATTTTAGAAAATCAAATGAAACCAATTCTCCATAAGATCATATTAGAAGAACAAACCAATTTTATACCAGGAAGATCAATTCTAGATGGGATACTCATTAAACAAGAAACATTACACACAACCAATAAGACTAAAATGGCAAGCATGTTCATGAAACTGGATATTCAGAAAGCATATGACATGGTTGATTGGAGGTTTCTATGCAAGACATTAAAAGTCTTCAGATTATTGCACCAATGGATAAACCTTATATACCAATGCATCTCAACAAATAAAATTTTAGTTCTTATTAATGGAACTCTCGAAGGCTTCTTTGACACATCAAGAGGTATAAGACAAGGAGATCCCCTATCTCGGTTCCTATACATCATCATGGCAGAAACCTTCTGTAGAGCAATTCCCAAAGCCTGCTTTGACGATAAAATTAGTGGAATTACAATAACTGAGAATGCTCCTAATATAACACATCAACAATATGCAGATGATACCATTCTACCGGGAGAAAGTTCAATAAAGCAGGCCCTAAACTTCAAGTCAATCATTCAATAGTATATGGAAGCTTCAGAGTAGAGAGTGAATGCTGAAAAATCAGAAAAAAAATTCATTAACACTAAACCTGAAAGAGAAAAATAGATTTGTAATATTTTGGGATATAAAAAAGTATCATTCCCATGTAAATACTTCGGAATAGAGTTAGAAAAAGGTAGTAAAACTAACAAGGGATGGCATAATATAGTTGATAGAATGGATAAGAAGATAGGAGGTTGGAAAGATAAATGGCTAACAAAATCTAGTAAAATGATAAAAATTAAAGCAATCTTATCATCCCTTCCAACCTACCATCTTTCTTGTTTACCTCTATCTAAAAGTCTTAATAAGAAGATTGAGGCAAAACTTAGAAGCTTCTTTTAGAATGACACCGAAGATTAGAAAAAATTGGCTCTTATAAAATAGGAGAAGTTATGTAAACCAAAGGAATTAGGAGGTCTTGGTATCAAAAACATAAGTTGGCAAAATGAAGCATTAGGGGCCAAACTAACGTGGAGACTATTCATAGAAAGAAATAAAAAATGGGCAAAAATGTTGTATAATAAATACCTAAATGCAACCGATCCTTACTCCTTGTTTAGAATGAGGATCTGATGCAGGCAAAGGATGAATAACTAGGGTCAAAGGCTCACCCAGCTATCCAAACCACCTTGCAAGAGTTAACACAACGGAAGCAAACACAAAGAACAATGACCAAAGGAGGAAGAAGAGAAAAAATACTCTTATTGATTCATCAAAATATCTTCATATATGCCCAGCTGTAAGGCCTTTTGGGTTACAGCCAAATACAAAATAACACTTCCAAATCCACAATCCAACTTTACATTTGCATTTCCTAACACATATGCATTTCCTTTTAATCCTCTCTAAGTTCCATCTTTAATTTAAGCCTAAACACTCTATTTATACTTGCCAAAATAGCTTACAGAACATTCTAGAACATAGAGAAGCCACAAGTCGACTCTTTACAAATATTAACTACCTAACAGAAATTAAATGTGAGCAAAGTCGGCCCAAAATAGAACTAGACACAAACAACTCAGCAAATGAAAACTAGCACTCGACATCCACACGAGCTCGGCATCCAAAGGATTCACTTGGCAGCAAATATGAACTCGACACTCAAAGGAAACCACTTGGCACCAATAGGAACTTGACACCCAAAGGAAATCACTCAACACCAACAGGAACTCAACAACCAAAGGAAATCACTTAGCACAAATAGGAACTCGACACCCAAAGGAAATCATTCGGCACCAACAAATAAAATGAATAAAGAGTGTAGGATTTTGCAAGAAACCCAGGATGGTCCTACATCAGATAATCAGGGTTGGAGAAAATGATTCTCCTGAATCATGCATGTGTCACAACCTGAGCTGAATCCAACTCATATTGAGAAATCCATGTAGCATCTACAATAGGTCTATTCTTCCACTTCACCAAATACTCATAGTAATCTTTTCCTCTTGTGCTCTTGCCAACTCTCTAGTCCAATATATGTTCAACTTATTCCCTTCGTTTCTTAGGGTAACCATCAAGTACAATAACTTCATCGTCTAACTCACGATACTTGTACAAATTAGTAATGTTGAATATAGGAGATATATCAATGTCTTCAAGTAACTCAATTTCATAAGCATTGCCACTATCAAGATTCTTTAAAATCTTACAAGGTCCAAATTTCTTCATCTTCAGCTTACTGTATGTTCCAATTGGAAATCTTCATTTCTTAAATGAACCATCACCTCATCACCAACTTGAAAACCATGGTGTCTTCTAGACTTATCATCATTCTCCTTATACTTTTGATTACTTTGTTCCAACCTTAACTTCACTTCCTTATGCAAAGACTCCATAAAATCAGAAAATTCTTCTCCTATAACACTTCTCTTTTCTTCACCAGCAACATCTCTACAACACTTCTCTTTTCTTCACCAGCAACATCTCTCAAATCTGATATACCTCTAGGATGCATTCCAATAACAATCTCAAAAGGTGTCTTCCCTATACTCCTATTCACAAAATTATTATATGCAAATTCAGCTTGTGCCAATACCATCTCCGAATTACTTGGCTTATTCCCAACTAAACATCTTAGCAAATTGCCCAAGCTTCTATTCACAACCTATGTCTGTCCATCTATCTGTGGATGGGATGTAGAATTAAACTTCAGCTCAGTACCCATTTTCTTCCACAAAGTCTTCCAAAAATAACCAACAAACTTATTATCTTTGTCAAAAATAATACTTTTTGGTAATCCATGCAATCTCACAATCTCTTTAAAGAAAAGTTTAGCAATATGCTCAGTGTTTGATGTCTTCTTACATGGTATGAAATGAGCCATCCTAGAGAATTTGTCCACTACAACAAGTATGGAATCATACCCCTTCACTGTCTTAGGTAATCCAAGAACAAAATCCATACTGATGTCAGTCCAAGGTTTCTCCAGAATAGTAATAGGTGTATACAAACCAATATTTTGACTTACCCCTTTTGCAACTTGACAAACTCCACAACTCTTTACAAATTTCTGAACATCCTTATACATGTGTGGCCAATAATACTTCTCTTTTAACAAACTCAATGTCTTATCAATTCCAAAGTGTCTAGCTAATCCACCACTATGTTTTTTCTTAATCAAATTCAACCTCATAGAACTTCTAGGAATACACAATTGAATAGATTTGAACAACATACCTTCTTGAATGAAATACTCATCATACTTACTTATGTGATCTATCAGATTTTGTGCTTTGCACTCTCTCCATGCTTCAGAAAAATTAGGATCAACATCATACAACTCTTTAATTTCATCAAAACCAAGAACTTCAACCTTCATTTCTGTCAGCAAGGAACATCTCCTACTCAATGCATCAACAACTCTGTTAGTAGCTCCGGTCTTATGCTTAATGAAAAATGTAAAACTCTACAAATACTCAACCCACTTCCTATGTCTCTGATTCAATTTATGTTGACTTCCCAAGTATTGTAAAGCTTTATGATCAGTATAAAACACAAATTCCTTAGGAATCAAATAATGTCTCCACTTCTTCAATGCTTGAACAATGGCATAAAATACTTGATCATACACAATACTTCTTTTTAGCATCATTCAACTTTTCACTAAAGAAAGTAATAGGCTTACCTTATTGACTTAATACAGCTCCTATTGCATTACCACTTGCATCACATTCAACTTGAAATACTTTGTTAAAATCGGGTAAAGCTAATACAAGTAATTCAAAAACCTTTTGTTTCAAAGTCTTAAAACTCTTATCAGCTCCGTGTGTCCACTTGAATTCCTTTTTATCTCCCCTCATTATCTCAGCCATAGCATTGCAAACAACACTGAAATTCTTTATAAACTTTCTGTAAAAAATAGCCAAACCATGAAATGATCTTACCTCACCCACATTTTTAGGTGTAGGCCATTCCAAAATTGCTTTAACCTTCTTAGGATCCATCTTCAATCCATTAGTTGAAATCACAAATCCCAAATACACAATCTCCTCTTGCATAAAAGAACACTTTTTTCAGATTAATCAACAACTTTTCCTCTTTCAACCTCTATAATACTTGTCTAATATGCTCAAGATTTTCTCCCTTAGTCTTACTAAATATCATAATATCATCCAAATAAACAATCACAAACTTACCCAAAAATCTTTTCAGAAACTCATTCATCAACCTCATGAAAGTACTAGGTGCATTAGTCAAACCAAAAGGCATAACCAACCATTCATACAAACCATCTTTTCTCTTGAAAGAAGTCTTCCAATCGGCATAGGAAACCTATATTTCACTGTTATCTTGTTAATGGCTCTAGAATTAGTACACATTCTCCATTCTTTTTAGGTGCTAATACAGTAGGTACATCACATGGACTCAAACTTTCTCGGATCAAACATTTCTGCAACAACTCATGCACTTGTCTATTCAGTTCATTCTCTGCAGTTGTCAATCTATATGGTGCTTTGTTTGGAAAACTAGCTCCGGGAATCAGATCCATACAATGACTTATACTTCTTACCAGAGGTAAACCATCAGGAATATCATCAGCAATAATGTCTTTATACTCATTCAACAATTTTGTAATTTCTACTGGTACTCGGATATCACTATCTATTGTCATTTGGTCATTACTAGCTTTTGTTGCTCGGTCATTACTACCAACACTCGGTCCTCTAGGAACTATGGCAAAATAGACTTGATTCTTTTTCATTTCCTTTTCAAATTGTTTCCCATTAACCATGCAAATTTTTATAGCAGTACAATTAACCTCATCTGGACTTTCAATTAAAGGCAGCAATGTTTGTTTCTTCCCATTCACCCAAAGAGTGTATTGATTCAATCTTCCATCATGCACAACATATATATCATATTGCCAAGGTCTACCCAACAAAATATGACAACAATGCATGGGCATAATATCACACAAAACTTCATCAAAGTAATGTCCAATTTTGAACTTCACGAGGCATTTCTCACTTACCGATATCTTAGGCTCATCTATGATCCATGAAACATGATATGGTTTGGGATGTTTTAGCCTCTACAACTGCAACTTGGTAACCAACTCTTCTAATGCTAGATTTGTAGAACTTCCACTGTCAATGATCACTTTACAACATTTTTCAGCCATCTTACATCTTGTCTTGAAAAGACTTCTCCTTAAAACAGGTTCTTCATCACTTCTCTTATTGCATAAGTTTCTTCTCATCATCAGATTTTCTCTAGCCTCAGGTCTACTTGGTGACCCCTCATCATCTCCTTGAATCACAACATTTCTATTACCTTGCCTACTTTCAGAGGATCTACATTCAAAAGATCTATGTCCCTCTTTACCACATCTAAAAAAATTACCATGAAATCCACCTCTAGAATAGGAATTACCTCTTTCTCGATAAGAATTAGTGCCTCCTCAGTAAGAATTACCACTTTTCCATTAAGTCTTGCCTTTGTCATCATTCTTCCATTCAGATTTGTCCTTATCCTACACAGAACTTTCAGATTTGCCACCATCACCATAAGATCTACCTCTACCTCTCTAGAATCTACCACCTCTACCTCTTTGTCGTTGTTCATGCTTCTTTGTCAAGATCTCCTTAGCCTTCAAGGCATATTGGTATGCTTCTTCTGTACTTTCCAACTTCACAAAACTTATTTCATCTTGAATTCTAGATCTCGATCCATTAATGTACCTTGCAATTTTCTCAACATCATCATCCACATGTGTAGATTTGATGTCCAAACTATAGAATTCCTTGGTATATTCTTTCATAGTCATGTCCTTTTGTTTCAAATTTTGCATCTTTCTCAACAAGCTAACTTGGTAATCAGCAGGGAGGAATTTGTTCTTTACCTTGTTCACCATCTTTAGCCAAGTTCCGATCTTCTCCTTTCCTCTCCTTTGCCTACTAGTTTGCAAATGTTCCCACCATAGTGATGCATGACCTTTCAACCTAGTGACTACAATCTTTGCCTTTCTATTATCAGGAGTGCTTTCATATTCAAAGAACTTCTCCATATTAGAGATCCAATCCGATACAACATTGGTATCTAATTTTCCATCATAAGGAACAACTTCCACAATAGTCTTCAAATTTTCCCTAGACAACACTCGCAACAATCTTTCCTCATCTTGATCTTCTTCAGGTTCTGGATTATGGTTTGGCATTGTTGCTTCATCATCAGTTACATCATCAAGATGTGCTCCTCTCCTTTGGGCTATCTCTATAGCATCTAATCTGGCTACAATTTGTCTCAATTGAGCCAATATAGCATCAACAACATTTCTTCTACCACGAACCATCTTTACAAATCAAGTTCCTACAAGATTGTAACCCTCTACAAGTTATAGGTCAAGTCCACAGATCTGCCACCCTACAATCAAATCCAAATTAGGGTTCTACACGATCCAATATCCACAAGGATGAACCTCAAGCTCTGATACCAATTGATGCAAGCAAAGAATGAATAACTAGGGCCAAAGGCTCACCCAGCTATCCAAACCACCCTACAAGAGTTAACACAACGGAAGCAAACAAAAAGAACAACGACCAAAGGAGGAAGAAGAGCAAAAATAATCTTATTGATTCATCAAAATATCTTCATAGATGCCCAACTGTAAGGCCTTTTGGGTTATGGCCAAATGCAAAATACAACTTCCAAATCCATGATCTAGCTTTACATTTGCATTTCCTAACACATGAATTTCCTTTTAATCTTCTCTAAGTTCCACCTTTAATCTAACCCTAAGCACTCTATTTATACTTTCCAAAATAGCTTACATTACATTCTTGAACATAGAGAAGCCACAAGTCGGCTCTTTACAAATATTAACTACCTAACAGAAATTAAATGCAAGTAGAGTCGACCCCAACTAGAACCAGACACAGACAACTCGACAAATGAAAACTGGCACTTGACATCCACACAAGCTCGGCATCCAAAGGATTCACTCGGTAGCAACTGCGAACTTAGCAACCGAAGGAAACCACTTGCCACCAACAGGAACTCGACACCCAAAGGAAATTACTTGGCACCCAAAGGAAATCACTCTACACCAATGGGAACTCAGCACCCAAAGGAAATCACTTGGCACCAACAGGAACTCAGCACCCAAAGGAAATCACTCGACACCCAAAGGAAATCACTCAACACCAACAAGCAAAATGAACAAAGAGTGTAGGATTTTGCAAGAAATCCAGGATGCTCCTGCATTAGGATCCTTCCTAAAGGATCTGAGAGTTGGAATTTTACAATTCAAAGCAGAGCCCTGATTGGTAAATATCTCACTTGGGATGTTGGTAATGGTGATGAAGCTCTATTTTGGGAGGACTCGTGGGATGTTTTCCCCCTGTTAGATAAAATGGGTATCCCAACTAGTCTTAAAGACCAATTAGTCAAACTCTGGGGGTGTAAGGTCAGCAATTATAAAATCAAAAGAGATATTAATGACAATATAAGTTGGGAATGGCAACCCTTGGATAATATTGACATGGAACCAGCAATAAAAAAAGGTGTATGAAAACATCATTCATAAGAGGAAAATAAAGCAATTAGTGAGAAATGACAAAATCATATGAGCAACATCAAAAGATAGTAGGTATAACGTAAAAAATGGATATGGAGTAATCACTCATTCTTAAAGATGGGAAGAAGTTAATACTCCTCTAAAACTTTGTTGGGATTCCTCTTGCTTGCCAAAGGTAGGCTTCTTTCTGTGGACTACCTCTCATAATAATATTCTAATTGCTAACAGATTGAGAAGGATGGGCATTGAGGGACCTTCAAGATGTGTGCTATGTAAGAATGCTTGTGAAGATACTGATTATCTATTATATAAGTGTTTATATACACAATATTGTTGGGAATGGCTTTGACATATGCTGGATTGGACCACACCCATGCCAAAATCTCTAGACAATCTACTTAGGGGTTGGCCAACTAATAATAATAGATGAATCTATGGTAAACTTTGGAATATTTTTCGATCTATCCTTGTTTGGGAAGTATGGAAAGAAAGGAACAGAAGAATATTCCATGATCAAGATATGATGGTATGTGAGATTACTAATAAAATTGAGGCATGTATTGTTGAAACCTTAAACTCTCATCTTAGGAAAATACTAAAAGAGGAAGGATCATTTTCAAAATGGGATGGTCTAATGAAAAAAAGTTGGAAAAATCTAATTAACCCCCCGCTTATGTATAAAAAAAAAAGAATAAATACGCAAGGAACAAATGTAGTTAGATTCCACCCCCGAGTAGATGGACCAATTTAAATTTTGATGGAGCCTCGAGAGGCAATCCTGGTAATACCAGAATAAGATATATCATTAATAACAATTCTGGTAACTGGATCACTAAAAGGGCTAAATCTATAGGGTCAACCACTAACAACCTCGTTGAATTAGAAGCCCTTCAAGAAGGTATCCAAATTTGTTGGGATCTAAATATATCTAAAATTATTATTGAAGGAGATTCATAGATTGTCCTAAATGCCGTTAGGAAAAGAGAGACACCAAATTGGGTTTTAAATTCTAAATTGGAAGAAGTTCTAAATCTCCTACACCTCTTTGAAGATATTTAGATTCTGCATATTTTCTGGGAAGGTAATAAAGAGGCAGATCAGTTAGCAAATAAGGGTGCTGATGGTGAAGATATCTTAATCTATAATTATAAGTAAATTAAATTAGAAATTGAATAGTCATCTTAATCAAAATTGGATAATGTAACTCTTAATTATTAGCTAAATTAGCCCTAATAGATAATTTAGATAACAAGGATACAAACAAATATAATATCTTCATATGTAAATTTAAATATATATGCATGCATTCCTACACACACACACACACACACACACACACATATTGACATGTATAAACTTGAAAGCATTGGCTTCTCATAGCAAACAAAGGGGGTAGATGGAGGAAAATTTTAGGGATGAAGCAAGACTCTGATAGATTTAAAATATAAGTTAAAAATAATAACAATAATTTAGGTTTTTTAATTTAAAATTAAAAGAGTTAAGACAATAGTACTTTCAAATATGAAAGGAATTCAGTAAGGCTATAAGGGAACATATTTTTGAATCCTATAAGTTTCCTTATACCTAGATCTAATCCTTGAAAATTTATTCTTTTAGTCTTTGCAATATTTGTATGATGATTTTAGGCTCTACAACTCGGTCTTATTATAAATGTATGAATAATGTCTAAATCATGGTAAACTTCAAAAATTGGTAATATCAATCTACAAGCTTATATTCCACACACTAGAATTCATGTAGGAACAATCAGATTTAAATTAAGTTCAAAATGTGATAGAAACATATAAATAAATAAATCAACCATCTATAGTAAGCAATAGAAAAAATGCAATAAAATAATTTAATGGAAAATGTCTATCACTCCTAATCTTTCCCAATATAGTACATTATAACATGCATGGATTATTCACTAATCTAGACACTACAAGCACATATAAACATTAAAAGGATAAGAACATTAAAAATTTGATAAATCAAATGGTAGTCTACCAACTCATAATACACTAAATATAGCTAAGGAGGAAAGTGTTAAATTTGTTATAGAAAAGGTTCTATCAAATCTTGTTGAATCTCTTCATTTATTCTTGTTGGTCTAATACTACTAACACTTGTGGAAAGAAAGGTGTCTTTGATATGCAGGTTAGTAAAAAGATTATCTTAGGAGGTATAAGCAGTCGCGAATAACATCGTAAGTCTGAATTTGGAAGACAAGTTGAATAATGAAAAGGAAATTAGTACCCTCAATATTAGAGCTAATAATTGGACACTATAAGATCTCATTAATTAGGGATGTACTAGGGAATGCCCCTTTTAAACTATGTATAATTTAGGACCTCGGTCCTAGGCAAGACTGGAGGTTTTCTTACTCCGTTCTTTCTTACTAGTGCCCATTTAAATGGAGAACATTGTAATTGTCTTTTTTACCTCTAAATTTAATATAAAGGCTTCAACAATTTACCGATATAAAAAAATTAAAAATTAAAAATGAAAATGTTAGGAATCTATGAAAAACCCAAGAACAAAAATGAGTCTTTAAAATAATTTGTATCCACTATTTCTAGTGCCTTTGATGTTATTGAAAAGAGAAGTCGCTCTAAAGATAAGAATGCAACATGACAAGAAATAACAATAGCTTTAGTTAACAAATCAACTATTGACAAAAGATTTATTAGTAACATAAGTGGATATCTTAATGTGAATAGTAAGACTTTAGAAAGAGCTGTAAAGAGGAGGGTTAACTTTGAATGTGATCCAACAAATAGTTTGTGGACTTCTAGTGGTAAACTCCCGAGATCTGATATGAAACTTACTAGTGAAGTCAAAAGTTTGATTGATTTCTTTTGGCATGATAATACAAGAGTATCACCTAATTTAAGATATGTTTTTAAATTGAGAGTTGGTTCAAAAATACATGATCCACATCCTAAACACCTTTTGGACATAACTCAAATTGAATTGTTCAAAAAAAATGTAGATGGTAAGGTGTTAACTATTACCATTAGTCAAAGATCTTTTGAAAAGTGTAAACAATGGTATGTAAGGATTAACAAGGAAAGAATCATATGTTTTAAAACTCATCTTCAATTTTGTTACCATTATGATGTATTTTGATATATATGTGGTACCATGCATAGTAAAGAAATGTTGCAAGAATGTGGTATAAAAATACCACCTCAAACTATAAAGGATTTCGTATCAAGTTGGTTTTGTAAGCCACCTAATGACTAATACTTTATTTTCAATACATGTCTTTCTAGTACATGTGATATGTGTGGTAATCTTTCTTTGTTAGATGAATGTTTGCATGAAAATGTTTTGACTACTTCTGGACAACAATTAGCTGATGTAAAAAGATTCAAAACTATTGAATATCTATTGAAGGATGGGAAAATTGGAATAAGGTGTGATCTAGTTACAAATAAAGTTAATCATCATGCATTTATGGATGAGTTTAAGAGTGTGATCATACCAAAATATGTTAAACATTCTCAATATGCTAGATGGCTTGATGGACACGTTCACATTTGTAAGAATGCATTTCTAATTGGTTCTATACTTTCAATTGTTGACTTTGTAGAGAACTACACACTTGCATCGTAAGATGAGGTACAACCACAATATTACAATTCAGTGCAAGTAACAATTTATGTTCATATAGTTTATAGGCATGCACTTGATAGTACCTAGGAGGATCAAAAAATATTGAGAGAGTACCATTTCTATATGAGTGATAATAAACTTCATTCATCTGAGTTTTTCCAATATTGTTTCAAGGTCTTTTATGATAATTTAAAAGAGAGACAAATTCAAATGACACAACATTGGATATGGTTAGATAATTATACAAGATAACTCAAGAATGCTAGAATGTTCTATTGGTTGAGTATGACAAATAAGCAAACTAATATCCAACATGTGTGGAGTTTTTTTAGGTTGGACATGGTAAAGGAGAACATGATGGTGTTGGTGCATGCATGAAGAGAGCCCTTAGTAGAGAGCAATTAAATTTTGAGGAAAAAGACACATTAAAAAATGCACATGAGATGGTGGAATGGTGTAAGAAATATTTATACACAGAATCAAGTCAAAACTCTACAATCAGACATTTCTTCGGCCTAGTTGAAGAGAAGAATATCCTTTCAAGATATAACTATGACATGATTAGCAGGTCAGCTAAATGATATTCATTTAGGGGTTCAAATTCTAACACTTAGACTATATGGACTAAGGAGCTTTCTTGTTTTTGTCAATTTTGTCTTGTAGGTCAATGGGAAAAATGTGAGAATACCAAATGGGTTGAAGATTGGCAACATAATTCATTAGCACCTACTAACACACATTTTCAAGATGATAGAGTAAATGAAGGCTAGAATGTTACTTTTGCATTGGAAAACTGTGGTTGTATTTTAGACCTCATACAACCTGGTATGCACAATTTAATTAAATTTTGTTTTGATCATGTTTCAATTTATATTATTTATTTATGTATATGTCATTAATATAATTCAAGTACATATCATTAATTTATTATTTATTTGTACACATGTGATTAAAGTGTTTGTGTATTTTATCTTATCTTGCAGGACATGTTTGTGTTGTTATTGCACCTAATGATAATGATGAGCAGATTGAGTATTGGCTAGCTAGATGTGTGGAACCTAAGAAAAAATTGATATGTCATCAAGTAGATGATGACGGTTTTGAGTATCCAATTGGGTATGTCATTGTAGCTGGTGCATGGCTACTTACATACCTAACAAGAAGAAATGGTTTACTAACATTTCAAGACTACCAATCCAAAAAGAAGATTTTACACTATTCTCATTTGGTTGTGGAAATGAATATCAAATTAGAAAGATACAAAGGCAGACCCTTCAATAAGGTATTATGGACAATTTCAATGGATGAGCACGAGACAATCACAGATGCATTGTAAAAGAGAGAGGATGCAAATGGTACAGTGGGATGACTACATTTAAATCAAACACATGTAAGTTTTTTCTTTATTGTACTATTTTTATATATGCACTTATATAATTAAATTAAATGTATGTATGCATTGTCAATAACAAATTAGAGAACTTGTATATACCTCTTATTCAGGTCTCAATTACAACTTATGTAAATTTAAAATTTAAATATTTAAGGTGGATCAAACATCAACATCTTGTGCAATTACACATAGCGAGTATATACATTGCACATATTTACATAATTCAGATAGCTCATATTAATTTATGCTTTTATTAACACATGTTTTTGTTTTACAATTTTATTTTGTAGGACCTCATTTGAAGAAATGTGTTGAACCCATTTTATATTTTGAGTTCACTTATATTTATGTCATTCACATTGTCTTACATATGTTGTGAAACATGTTGTAAACATTTAATAATAGTAGTTAACTTCTATTTGAAAGTTAAAGGTGTGCACTCGATATTAAAAATTAATTGTCAATTCATGTAATGACCTCCTATTTTTTTCCATTACTTTTACATTCAAACGTCTTTAAATTAATATTTCTATATAAATAATTAAAATCATTAAAATGATTGTTCATGTACCATATACTTACAAAATGTGTCATAACATGAATAAAATATGTCTCAATAAAGAAAACAATTCATACTTACAACATGATAACATAATAATTTATATTGCATACACTAGCATGATAAGAAGTCGTAAAAATATAGTACGTGCTCTAACATGTCATAACATGATCTATGAAGTCAAAAAATACATATAATATAGTTAATTGTCCTAATACAAAGTGTATCAAAATAAACAATGTGTCATAAAAACACAATCTAAAGGTGCCAAAAGACCTAATATATATTTGATCTGCAGTAATCTTTACTTCATGCAAAGAGGACTCAGATGGATCATCCTATGTAACATGAGGTGTCTCATCATGTGGGACACCTTGTGGGACATTACATGTCACATCCTGAGAAGACAATATGTACATGCTTAATTGAAATGGGTTTCAAAATCTAGCTTGCAAATAGATTAAATATTTAGTACATAATAAAAGTAATACCATGTGAGATGGGTGTCCCTTTGTAATAGGAGGAGGTGCACTATGAAAGCTACCAAATGCGATAGTGGTGAGGTCATGTAATTTACAATACATAAATTTTTAAAATTTGATAAAGATCATAATAAACTATGTATGTACATAAATCACAATACTAACCTCAAACAATGATGTTTGTAGCTCCATCTAGCTTAGTCCCGTAGTCCCAACAATACTCATGGTGACATAATTCTAAAATTATGGATACATAAACCTTGAGTCAAAATTATATATACATGAATTACAAAATACATAAATTAAAAAGTACATAATTTACACTACAATTTTTTGAAATAAAAACATATATATCATACCTAAGTAGTAGCCAGTGTCGTAGATGTGTCTACAAATATGCTACCATGATGATCTTCACCATGTCTCAAATGTTCAAAAGATGGAGTTGAAAATAAACTAAATTGAGGCCTATATGGATAAGTACGAACCATCTCTTGTTTGTAAAACCAAAATACATAAAATTATAGATGAATCAAAGTTGAAGATAAGTTAATTATAACAATGTGTACATAAAAATAGTACAGATTATTTATCTTCAAAAGTTCATACTTTAGGTATTTGAGGTTGTGCCTCAGTGGTCGATGGATCAGGACCTGTACAAACATTGAACTATGTAATAGATGACAATCCCTACAAAATTAAATAAAAAGAAGATATGAGCACATGTTATTAAATTTGTATTTGAATGTACATTATTTATAGTGTAATTCAAAGTGCATATTGTATGAGGGATGCCAACTTCTAGGTCTCAAAAAAAGACTACACTACCTCCTAGGAGGAACAATATCGTCCACCCTTTGTTATTTGAAAACCAACATGCATTAATATGGTTAATACAATTACACATATATATGTAGAAAGTAAATAATTATGTACTTAATAAATTTTAATTAAATTTTTACCTGCTACTCCTAACTGTATCCCTCTCCATGTAGAAGATCAACAAATGATGACACATCAATATCATCACTACCATCACCATGAGCAATGTATCGTCATCCTCAAAATCAACACCCTCAACATCACGACCATCATGTACCACATCGACATCACTCTAGGGGCCTTTGCATATACCTCCACAACTGGTACAATGTGTCCAAGTGGACGAATATTTATCACATGTGTCCACTGCTCTACTAAATTGCCCAAAAGGGCACTCAATAAAGTAAGAGCATATGACACTACTCAATGATGGTGAGGCATTAGGAAAATTGGTGCAGGAAGAGGTACAAGAGGTTGAGGACTATGTGATTCCTCATATTATCACTCAGCTTTGCCCCAAGCCTATCTTAAGGCATCCCTCCACCAACCCCTTGAAATGATCTAATATCATAATAATTGGATTTCAAACCTAATTCAAACTCAACCCAAAGCTTCTTAAGAAAGTAGCTAGGCACCTCATGATTTGCATGTGGTGGATGGTCAAATACCATCCACCACCACTCCCAAAAGTGTGTTGATATGCACAAATATGTGCACCATCTAATAGAAATGTGAGGCTTCTTATTGCAAATCTCAGGACCCATCTTAGGGTTTAAAAAATATCCTTTAAAATGTCCTTTATTTAATTTGAGTTGATGGACCTCTCTATAGGATAGGCCATCAGAATAGAAGGCACACATTTTTTGCCTCCATAATCTAAAGCTATCGATGTCACTATCCAAATGCTCAATAGAGTGTACAATGCCTTGCATACTATCTGCAAGGTGAAGTAGGTGAGGGGGGTGGGCCTCATGCCTAATGCTTTAAATATTGTGCATGAGGTCATGAAGGTTGCGCCTCATGCTCTCCCTCAGATCCTCTGCAGTAGGTGTTGGAGGAGGACTAGGTGGTCATGGAGGTGGGGTGGAGGTGGAGGTGGAGATGGAGAGGGTAGGGGTGGGGGAAGGGGAGGAGGAGGAGGTGGGGGTGGGTCCATCAAATATAATCTGCATATATTTTTAAACAACATAAAAAATCACAAAATTACTATTTAATAAAATAAATCTAAAATATGAATTATATAAATGTACATCTTTAAAACCATGTATCAATTAAACACTTAAGTAAACTTTAATGTTAAGGCTAATTGAACATTATACCAGATTTAAACCTAATCATAAAATAATACTCCCAAAACTATTAATAAATCAACTAGGATTAGGATTTAACATAAATAAGATTGTGGTTTGAGTTAGGATTTAGGGTTATCCATTTAGAATTAGGGTAGAGTAAATAACATTATGATTGGGGCACAAAATATAAGATTTAGGATTATAAAGCCTACTATTTCAAGGCTTATCATTTAAGATTAGGCATTATAATTTAGAATTATAATTAGGTTTAGATTTAGGATTGATGGATGATAATTCAATATTATAGTTTAGGACTTTAAATTAGTGTTTCAAAATTAGGATTAGAATTAGGGTTTACATTTTAGGATAATGTGCTAGGTTTATGGATTACAATTTTGATTATGGTTAGGATTAAAATTATTTTCCATTATGGTTATTGTTATGGTTACCTTGCTAGAGATCAAGTGTTAGATTTAAGTTTTGAAGTTACAATTAGAATTAGAGTTTAATATTTAGGATTGAGTTTATCATTTAAAAAATGGGTTAGGATACTTGTATTAGGGTTTCAAATTAATGATTAGGGTTAGGTTTCTCATTTTTAATTATATAATGGTTAAAATAAATAAATTAGTATTAGTGTTAGGCTTATAATTATAGTGAGAGTGAGATTTTACATCAAGGTTAATACTATGTTTAGGGTTAGTGTGTAGTTTTATAAAAATAAAAATATGGTCATTAAATTATTGAAAATCTTGTTGTAAACTTTATCTAACTAAACAATGAAATGATAAATAAATATGATGACACATAATTTGGAGTATGGGATTTAAAATTGCATTTTATTTGGAAGGGAAACATTACTTATTGAATATCACAAACATAATTTAAGAGAGTCTACATTTATGTCATATTTAGGGCTAAGGTTGTGTTAAGGATTTGGTTACATTATTGTTTAGGATTGGAGTTGTAGTTAATGTTTGGATTAGAGAGTTGGGCGTACAATTAGAGTTACATGAATCTAGGGTTTAGAGTTAAAATTATCATTTTAAGGTAAGGGAGCACATTAAATACTTAGTTTAATGTTTAGGGTTTAGATTAAATTATTGTAAAATTATGGTTAGGTTGAGGTTACACTTAGGAATATAGTTAGTTTTACTTTTTTTGTTATATGGTTTACAAACTAATTTACAATTAATTACTATTTAGTTGAAATAAATCTAAAACATCAATGTAATTACATGTTTAAACAATCTAATTTACATCTATCTAATTATTCATCACTAAATTTTTTATTAAATACATCAAAACATCTAAAATAATAAATTTTAAATGAACATCTACAAAACAAAAATTAAAATAAATAGATACAATACTATTTAAATTAACAGATCCAATAATCTAAATAGAAAACTATTAACAATGGAAATTTGCAATTTTACATATTAAAAACTATTAAACATGAAAAAATGAAAAATTGATGGAATTATAAAGCGTAAAACTAGAAACAATGAAATAAAATACTAGAAAATAAAGTAAATACCTGGTACACTGAAAAACAATTGCTGGGGGTCAGTAGAAATCCAAAAATGGGCTTTCCTTTGTAAGCTTAAAAAAAGGGCTCCCATTTCTAATGCCAATGAAAAAGAGTGAAAACCCCATAAAAAGTGGGTTTTATAGTTTTTAGAAATCAGTTACTTGATTTTAAAAATTGGGTACCAATACGGATCGAGCAGCCGAACCCTAATAGGTACTCGATTTGTTAAAATCGGGTACCCATTTTTTAAGAAGTCCCTTATGCGGAATTGATTTCCATGGAATTGCAACCCAACTTTGTGCATTCACCCACCTTATTCATTCTAAGGCTATATTTGTTGATGCTCAGGTTAACAAAACAAATAAATATATTGTGCCACCTAATCAAAATTTGTAGATTTACACTAATCCTTTACCTTCTCACTCAACAAATGCTATTAATCAACCTTCTCTTTCCAATCACCGTATTGATTATGATGAGAAGATACAAGAAGCAAATCATGTGGTTAATCATGTTGAGTTAGCATCTCAACCTTTGAGTTATTCTCCACCTAAACATGAACAAACACCTATTATTACCTTTAGTTAGGTTGATATGTTTAAAGAATATAATGGTCCTCTTTATATCACTGCTAGAGTTGCTCATATTCCTTCATGTGGTACTTTTGTTTATCCTTTAAACTCTAGCAACTCTAGTAATGAGCATAGTGACTCTCAAAGTCCTTTCTTAGAACTTGTTGTGATTCCTACTATAATGGATATTGTTCCTCTCACGAGTCGCCATCCTTCCCCTAGCATTTTAGACTGGGATGGGGGTACACACATAACACTTGATGTGGACCTTATTCATCATTGTAGTCTTTGTGTTCTTGTGTTGTGTTTTCCTCCATGTTGTGTATTATCTTTTCATTGCTTTAGATGATCCTCATTGCTTTGTTGAGCTCAAGAGGATAAAGTAATCACCCTCTTGTATACATTATTCTATTTAAATCTCTTTTCTTCTATATGTCATTACGTGTTATGTTGTGCTTGTGTTATTTTTTGTACCAACTATCTTCTATAGTCTTCTTGGTCACTTATGATATGGTAGCACTAATTCTTTTTGGTCTCCATGTTATTGGCCCAAAAAGGCTCTTCTTTGTAGCTCTTCTGTATCTTTTCCTCCGTTGTGTTGTAGTTCTACTTCCTTTGAGGAATGATGATATCTTCATACTTGATATAATATTACATATTATCATATGATCTTACTAACCCCAAAGTTAGTAGATCCCTTTGTGCTCTTTCTTTTGTTATGTGCTCATTTCCCTTGATATGTTTCTCTTCTTAGGGGCATGTCATAGTGGAAACACTATTTAGTGGTTGCATGTACGCTTTCATTAAAGCAATTTCTCTCATTAAGGTGTTTGCAATCACTTTAATGTGGGGGCATACACTATGGTCATCCTTTGTCCATGAAATATAAATTCAGATTCTATGTACAACTTGGAGTACTTCAGCCTTTAGTGCTTGGTATGATTTCTAAGGTATACCCAAATCTATGCATTGTTATTTCATGATTATCCCCTCTCTCGCTTTTTCTTCTAGCTTCTAGAATTTGTTCCTAGGGGCTTATTCATTTTTATTTTTGGATCTCTCTCTAAACTATTGATAGTTTGGGAGGCCCAATCCTTATTCTAACCCTTCTTTTGACTACTAATAGTCTAGGAAGCCCAATCTTGTTTTGATCCCTTAAGGACACACACATCCTTGTGCCTAAGTTTCTTTTTGATTCTTCTATGTAATGTCCCCACTAGCAAGGACAATAATACCTGCAAAACCAATGTTAGAATTTGTACAGTAATACAATATATTTTACTATCCTACACTCTATCCTAACTCAACCTTAAAGACGTCTCTAGACCAAGTTTCCTAACCCTTAGTTATTCAATTGTCTTTTCTAGAGTGCACCCTTTAAGGTTCACATATGCATATGTTGACACCATTAGAATATTCCTTCCATTACACTTCCTCAAGCATGTTGGTCAGATGGAGATAATTCTCACATACCAACATTATAGAGGTTGTATCCATTAGATAATGTTTGGCAAAATGGATGTTACAACCTTATCTGATACCAACAGTTACATCCATCTCTATTGTGTCAGCCAAATAGGTAGTAATACCTATCTCTAATACTAACACTAAGAGTTTGCTAGTTACTTCATTGTAATTGCGAAATGGGAATGAATCCATCTCTAATACAAAATATGTGAAGCGATAACCTTGGATCATTCCATGACATTCACAATGAATGCCCTCCACCAAGCTATTCTTGGATCCTTCTATGACATTCACAATGAATTCCCTCCACCAAGACATGCTTGGATCATAATATGACATTCTTAACAAATGTCCTCCACCAAGACTTGCTTGGATCATATATGTTTATTAATTATATTCTTTTGTTCTATTGTGATCTAATTCTATGAAAAATTATATATAAGCACCATATATTATATTTGCATATATGGAGTTTATATATTTATATTCATTTACTTAATAAATATGGAAGAACCTCAATAATACATCACAAAAAATAGACATACATTATTCAATATTGGCATTGATGGAAATTTAGCATACCATTGACTCACATTTGTGGGGTTAGGGACACATGTCTTTAAGCATACCTCACCTTTGTACTATATTCCTTTGGCATGTACCTCTAGACTTGCACATTGACTAGACTTGCACATTGACATTTTTGCCCAAGCACATGATGTTTTCGATGACTTGATTATTTGGCAATTAGTTCATCAATCATTGTTACTTCGATCTCCTTCTTCGTGATCACATGTTGTCACCGGTCCCGTCTTACTCAAGGGCTTTTAACTTTGATAGTGTACACTTATGTGTAAGGGTCTTTGACTATTTATGTTGGATGGAATTATTTAATGTTATTCTTGCCTCATCCTAGGAAAAATATTTATGAAACCTTTTCACATTTTCTCGATCCTTGGCATGACTTCTTATGTATATTCTAACCAATCATAGGTCATGCCCCTTGGCATATTTAATTAGGTTTAGTGTTAGTTATTATTATAGTTAGGATATAATAATTAGACATCTATTAGATTTGTTTATTGCTCAATATTTAACAATACTATTATTCATTTAACTATTTAATTGATATTTATATAAATCAATTAATCATTCTATTCTTTAATCAATTATATAATTATTTCAAATTGATTATTATTGTTAATATTGAATTTCATATCAGAGGGGATATTACATTCTATTTGGGATATGGAGTTCCCTTGAAGTTGAATCCCTTGATGGACTCCCTATCATGCCACACACACTTGCTAGACCATTCAACGTCATCCCCTTTTCTTTTGTAGAGACCTTTCCCCCTTTTTCTTTTTCTTGTTTGGTTCACAATAAGGCACACATACCTTATTGGGAAAGTAACTACACCCCTTTTTCTAGTGCTTACCTCTCTTATTATGATTTTAGATGTGACAAAGACTCAAGTTTGTTGGGGGCTTGATGATTTCTTTTCCTCCGAAATTACGATAAGGTTTTCTCTTTTTCTCTTGCTCTACTTTATCACGAGTTTGAGGAAACTAATACTCCTACTAAAGTGAGGGCTAAATATATTGTCTTATAATGAACGAACTTGCCTTTTAAGACCTTTTAGCTCCCTCTTCATAATTCCCTCTTTCAATCTCCTTTTTCTCCTATCTTCTTCATCTTTCCATCCTTATATTTCTAGCACCTACCCCTTATTTTTGTGGCACCCAAGACTTGACCTACATAGCCAAGTTGACTCGGGTCAACCTATTATGGACTAGGTCAACCTAGTCTTTGACCAAGTTGACCAGGTCAACCTAGTCCCTGACAATTTTAGAGCTTAGGGCTTGAAAGGCCGCAAGGGTTTAATTAGTTTTTTATTGTTACCTAATCATCTTGTATTGTTTTCTCACCCAAAAACTCATATATAAGGATATTTGGGGGCTTCATTTTCATATATCTTATTCATAATTCGATTCCAAGATTTCAAGATCTTGCTCTTAAGTGAAGATTTCTAGCTTTGTATTCAAGGAGTTCAAGTATTCAGGTTTTTTGAGCATTTAAGCAAGGAGATTTCTATCTAGCATTGAAGGATCCTTTGTGAGCTTTTCCTCTTCAAGGAATAGCTTATTGTTGGCCATTAAGGGAGGAGATCTATATTGAAACATTCATCACCTTCTTCATTGATGCACTTATATATATATATATGACTCCATGATGAGTTTATAGTAGATCTATTGCAAAGAGTGGAGACACCCTACATTCCTAATTAAACATTTACATACATACAAGCAAGTTGAACAAAACATTTATCTTGTCTTTCAATCATTTACATTTACATTTCTCAATTACAATTAATTTCTTAAACTAGGGCTTGACCAAGGTAAGCCCTCATCAAACCCCAACCCCCGAGCCTTTCTTTTTTGTGTTGATTTGTAGGTTGAGAGGGAAAAGGATTACATATCTGGAAACTACTATTCACAAGCTTTCTGGAGTCGTCAGGTGCAAATCGCTAGACTACGTCAAATTGGTCATAAGTCATCTTCCTATGTCAACCTAGTCCTCCAATCTCAGATCTTGGGGAGATTTATGGGTTTTGTTCCTTTCGTCATTTCATTTAGAGATGCCTAGGTGAATATTTCAATACAGTTTAGATTTGCAAGTTTTGGAGCAAAAATGCATCTTCCTCTATGCATTATAAGTTGAGTCATTTATATTTTATTTATTTTCATATCTTTACTCTAGATTTACATCTTAATTGGGCTAATTATCTTTACATAACATCTAGATTGACATTATTTAAGAAATTAGTTCAATTTCACATTCACATTATCCTATTAAGGGCCAAAGTAAATTTCCTTTTGTTTTATTCCTCTTTATAACTTAAATTTAGTATTAGCTCTCTTATTTACTTTGGGTCCTAGCTAATCTAATTTGTATCATAAGTGGAATCATACTTGAAAATTCCCCTCTTTCCCTTGCACACATATTTGAATGGCTTAGTGACCCTGTAAAGTAGAGGCCTACATCTTATTAGAGTGCTTCCATTTTACCACTAAATAGTTGAGATGATATATCCATGGTCATCTACAAATATTGAGTTGGCACAAGTGTAGCCATATATGAACATTAAGCCAACATAATAGAGCCTATTTGATGAGACAATGATTAATTGAAACTACACATGCCTTTACAGGTTATGTGATAACTATAATACCTTGCTAATGAACCCTACAAAAGGAGGTCAATATGCACCTAACAATTATTTTAAAACATAAATATATACATCATACGTACAAGTATAATTATAACCAATAAGCATAAGGAATGGAAATAAAAATGATCCACAAATGATTGTGTACGAGTTAAAGACTCAAGTTCAATTCCAAAGGTTTTAAGATGACTCCAGTTACTTAGCAAGAATAAAAAGAAACATTCAAACCACCACATAAGAGTTTGGGACACATCATGAACCTCACAAGATAAGACTAAATCAACATCAATAGTCACTGTGCAATCCAATACAAGGTTCATTTTAAGACTGAATTGAAAAATAATCAAGAAATCATTATATTGGAACAAAAAAATGTTAGTACATGAAAAATGATCACAAAATATGGATCAACCAACCATATAATTCATTTTTCATAATCCTAATGGAACACCTCTTTGTTATAGATGCACAAAAGTTGTTTCAAAATAAATGTGCAAGGTTAAGTTATGTTTTGTAAGACTTTAATAAATGTGCAAAAAAAAAAAAAAGTGTAGGAATAATAAATGAATAGGTTTGAGTGACATATGCATAGGATTAAGGGATATATGCACATAAACAAGAAACACAAGCACAAATTTTATGTAGAGTCCTAAAATTAAAAAATGAAACACTGTCAGCTTTAACCCATGGCTAAAACAAGTACAACTCCATATTGAAGAGAACCAAAAAGCATGATTTGAGGTTGTATACACTCAATACCATGGATAAGATCAAAATCCAATTAATATATAGATCTAAAAAAATACAAACACAAAAATGATAAGCAAGGGACAAAAGGGAGCATATCATGCTTGGATCTCCATCACAAGGAAGAAGTCTACTATTTGTAAACCATCCCTCAACAAGAGTATAGTGCAATGCTACCCTACCATGTATAATTCTCAAGCTCACCCCACCCTACTTGTGATGATAGCAACCCAACCATAAATACATGGTAAAATACACACACTAAGAAGGGTTGACACACATGCTAGGAAAATGCATATACTTGGGACAAGTAGGTCAAGGTCACTTCTTAAAACTAGATAGGGTATGATGTTGAGAGTCAAAATTAGAGTGTCAATACATGATTGATGGAGGTCCGTATGGGTTCGAGAAATTCTTCTCTCATCAAGGAAACCCTGCTATGCTAACACATGCCTATCAAATAAATGATTGATGCTATGTTGATTCACATCTATAAATGACCATAATTATCTCATCTCACATCTCTTAAATAGATGAATGATGAATAAAATCACTTATCTTTATTATTATGTTTTTCCCCATGTACTATTAAGGCAATCAATTATTAGTTAACTCAACCAAGGGTTAACCTAGGACCCCTTTGTGTTTTTTCAAAATATAATAATTAAATTGAAGAATCACAAGTCAAAACCATAAGAAACATGGTAACTCTGTTGGTCTTGAAATGAGAGTACATGTCCCTCAGGATCTCGATATGACACATTCAATGTGCTCATGATATGATCTCAAACATTGATATCGTGTGTTCAAAATATGTTCACAAATCAAACATTGAGAAAAATCTACAAAGGAAGAAAATGAAAATAAGGTGTACACTACACATTCAACTAAGGACTTTGCTAGGAATACAAATTCATACACAAATATGATAATTACAAAGCAAAACTCGATAATGATAACAAACATGGAGTACAATCATGTCCAATGTTAAAATTAGGCCAAACAAGCCAACCAACAATTTTGGGAAGCATGTAAATTAAGGCAACCCCAAAATCAAACTTGAAATTAAGCAATAAAATTGAAACCCATTTGCCCTTGGGTCATTGCCAATACATTTACGTAATATAATCTTGGATTTGAGCATACACAAAAAATGGGTAGCATAGTAGTGATAAAAACACAATTTCCAATTCTAAACTAGAAATAAATAAACAAGTTCAATCGAGAAATGAAAATTAATGAAAGTGTGGTCAATGCTTATCCTCAACCCATGAATCTATTTCAACTTATTTGGAACCAACTATCAAGTAATTCAAAAGATGTTAGATGCCCCACCTTACATGATATGGAAAATACAAAAATAGAGAGAAGAAAATAAATTTGATGAGAATGAAAATGGACCCATAGAAAAGTGAGGACGCATGACATGAATCTAATGACCCACTACCTACAAGAATCTGACAACCAAATCAAACCCAATATGTAATTCATTGAATTAGTAAATTCCAATTCACCTAAAAGTAAAGCAAGAAAAAAAAAACTCTTTTTCCCAAATAAAAGGTAAGGTTTTTTTTTTTCCAAAAGGCCTAAGATGACTTTTAATAAAATGACTTAAATAAATTGTAAGTGAACTTAAGACTTAAAAAATAAATCCATTCGAAATAAACTTAATTTTACTATCACAAATTAGCCAGTAATAAATTAAATACTATAGATAATAAAAAATAAGAAATAATAAATGTACAAACATGGAACTGGTTTTTAATGATAGTGTTGTGACATTCAATATGTTTAATCACATCACAAGGGCATCAATGTTCCATTAGATATTTTATTATTATTATATGTGCTTCAACCATTTATAGTGTAAGCACCAATATTGCCCTTGTATGAATGATATATTCATTATTGTTATTATTCCTTTGGTATGTGCGGGTAAATATTTTCAAATGTATTTGTGTTAAGCGGTGTCAATCATATTTGTTTTGAAGTGGTTTTGTATTCCAATGCGCCTTATGAATTGAGGAAATCAATTCTTTTATATGATTACTTTTTCATATTGTACAGTATTACTTCTATAATCTTGCTTCTCACTTTAAACAATAAATTAAAAATGTAGAAAACAAAGCCCTCCTTTTTGTTCTATATATTATTTTGATATAATATGATATGTATAAATAATTAATAATCTTATGACAATATATTATTTTAAAATAACATAGACAATTTAATATTATAATTAATATATTTTTATTTTATTAAATATGACTTACGTTTATAATATAATAAAATAGTATATATATATATAAAATGAAAGAAGTACCTCGTGTGCTGAAGCCGATAATCCAAACTAATGGTAATTCAGGACATATTGCATTTTGACAGGGGATAGTTGTAGCAATCCGTATAAGATTCCCGAGTTAGCCCAGGCAAGCAAATTGGAGCAATTATCATTCAATGGTGGATCCATCTATTCCTAGAGCCTCCGAACTATCATATGTATGGATCCTTCTCCCATCCAATTAATATAGGAAGATAATATTCGCGCTGCTCTCGGCACCGCTGATTCCCAACTGTGCCATTATTCATTAGCTTCGAGGCAGGCGTTTACACACGACCCGGAGAGGATACTCGTAAGGTCTGCCTCAATTATAACAGCATGGCCATGCGAGATTTGATAACAGGGGGAGCAGCGTGTTCGGTCCCTGGAGCTCCTTCTTCTTCCTCTAATCCTCTCGGAGCTCTCGCAGATTCTATCCTGGGAACCTCTTCCAAACAGGTTTTTTTCAATTCCACTCTTCCTTCTTCTCATCCGTACACTGAAAATTGACTTTAAAATTGATTAAAGTCCTCTAATAACATATTTTCAAACATGAGCGAATTCTACTGATGATAATTCTTATGCTAGTTTATTGTCTCTGTTTTGTTGTTTTTAGTCCCCAATTTTTTCCTTTAATTCAGCCCCAGACTTTGTCTCATGATTAATCTCAAGTAGTTTAGTTCACATTGCAAACCATTGGAAGCATTCTTTTTCATTATTTCATATACATTAAGGGACATTTCTGTCATTTGAAATTCCTAGGAAAATATAAAACCCTTGAATTCGTAGAGGAAAAAGGAGAAGTACTGTTACATTTATTTTTGTAGTGAACATTGAATGAGAAAGAATATTGACTGAGCTGTGCAAAGGTTAGCCCAATTGGAACTTCAGATTGAGACATGAAGGGAGAGAGTTAAAAGGAGCTCTTTCCATTGAATTTCAAAAGACGCGCCTAACATTTTATTTATAAAGTTTTTTATCTGGGTGGGGGTTACTCGGTTGTGGTGGCATTGCTGGCTTAGATGTCATTGCCAATGGTTGTCTATTCAACCAAATTCAGTTAGGAATTGCATCTGGGGCAGTCAGTTGAGGCATACTTGTCATGACGCAGGGTTGTCTTCACCATCTCAGGATTTAGTTATTTTCTTGTTAGTTGAGGTATGTAAGCTGTAACCGAGTGCATCTATTTTATCAAATTCACTTGGGCCTTGCATTTGGTCTTGTCTCTCGAAGTATGTTTGCTATGGGTGGATGGTGTCTCCTTGTTTGAGGTATGCTTGTGGTGACTAAAGGGTGTCATTTCTGTCAAATTTACTCAAGATTTGCAGCTAACTGTCAAGATTTGCAGCTAATTGTCAGTTAAGTTTTGCTTGTCAAGACCAAGGAGTATCTATTATGTCAAATTGACAAAGTCATTTGGGAGTCTAGTGTTTCTTTGTGTTTTCTGGATAAGGAGATGTAACCTTTTTCCCAGATTTTAGGGACAGTTATAAAAAATGATTTATAATACATGAATTAATATTTGAATTTTTAAAATACCAATAAATACATAAATTAGTATTTGAATTTTGTTTTTGTGTGCAAGACCAAGCGCTTTTGGCAACTTATGTCTGGTTGTCTCATTGTAGTGTTTCTTTGGCTTTGAATCACACAAAAATGGAATTTCATCCTACCATACAAGCCCTTGCATTCATTTTTGCACTTGTTGCAGCTCCAAGCATAACCCTTCCCACATGGAATCCACTTTGTCAGGTAGCTGCAAAAAAACATTGGTTCTTAAAGATTGCGTGCCTTGATCTGCAAGGTTGGAACTTCTTGCCATTGTAGCAAATTATTATAGCTACAAGGTTTAAAGGAAACACAATATTAGGAAAGTAAAAAAACCCTTGGCAGAGGCTAACATTACTTGTTGGAAAGAATGATTATAATTTCAAAAAATTAACAAAAGAAGTCTTTTGGAGAGTTAAATCTTCAATGGAAGAATCCTCCTTGCGGGCAATCTCTTTAATCTTCCTGATACCTAATAAATACTCATAGACTAGAAATAATATTAATGAATTTGGAACACCAAAGTCTCAACCTTGACAATAAGCAATAATGACAGTTTGATTAATTAAAGAAGGAAAGGTAAATACATTTTTTCTTCTTCTTTTGCTCTGTTAGTGTTCGTTTAGGTGATTATTTATATTATTTTTGACTTTTGTAATTTATTATTATTATTTTCTTATGCCAGTGATTGATACAGCTTAGGTTGGACCAAGGCACGAGGTGCCTAGCTTGGTATGCCTTTGGTTTGTTTGAGATGAACCTAGGCAGGGTTTCCTCTATGGCCTGGTATTTGGATCTGTTTTTAACCCAGTCTAGATATGTAGGTGCAAGTGCGAAGCTCAACTTCCTAGCTTTTGAGTTGGATATGTAGGTGCACGTGCAAGTGGCATTGGGATCCCAAGGATATTTTCTTTCTCAAAGTTTTTCACCTCTAGCTGTCTAATATACTGAAGTAAGCTATCCTTGGTGCTTTTAGAAGCCTCACACTGTCCTGCCACAGGATTCATCTCTGCATTCAGGGAGACTAGCTCCTCCTCCAAGCCTAAAACCAGGGCATTCTTGTCCATCTGAAATTCTGTTAATGAAGGTTACACATTTTTGTTCAGTAAGTTTTGTTGGGTATCTAGTCAGAGACTTAAAAAAACTTAACAGGCCAAGCTTTGCTAGAGCTCCTATTTTGTTGAAGTCCTAATTTTCATGTTGGCTGTTATTAGCTGATTATGTTAAATCCTAGCAAATCTTTTTCCATTCTTTAGCCCAGAATATGTTAAGTCTTCTTCCAAAGACCACAGTTGCATATGGATGTCTTTCATTTTCTTTTTCTTACTGCTTCCTGCCATTATCTTCTGCAAGCCACTAATGAGGAGCTGAAGATAAAATTCCAAACAGGGAATGATTGTTAAGTCAAATTAGGAATATAATAGTAATAAGAGAAAAAAGAAAAGTTATTTGAGTGCAGAGCTGAAGCCAACATTCCAAATAGTGAATGAGTAAAAAGTCAAATTAGAAATATAACGTTCTTAAGAAAAAACTAGAGAAAAAAAAATGGAGGTAATTAATATCCCACTGCCATTCATGTTGAAGATTTTTTTGATTTTTCTATAATGGCTTGTGCTCTCATCTGCTTCTATATGTACAGTCAAGTCTAATGACCAATTTCTTCTTTGCTTGCAAGACTGGGCAAATCAGTTGATGGAATTTTTATGGTGTCATAATAGAGTTGCCCAGAGAATCCATGGTTATTTACCAGTCCTCATCAACTTCTTCGCTAGCAAGCAGGGTGGCTTATTTGGAATTTAGCAATCTTAGTGCATTTTTGTACTTTCTTTGACTTTTCCTGTATTAGAGGATTGCTTAGCAGTGTTTGTTTATTTTAGATATCTTGTGCCTAGTAACTGGTGTCATGTCTGTTAAAGTTTTGTGCTGAAATGGCAAAACCACTGGGTTATCTTGGAGTTTCAGGTCCAAATCCCCAAGAAGCACATCTAATTGTAGTGGTACATTTACGGTTGATTGTAAGTGCTATCCCTGCAGTTGAATTGAAAAAAGGTTTGGGCCTTTTTGAAAGCCCACCTTTACCCTCTATCCAGAAAAACTAAGGTCATATTAATAAAAATGCTTTAAGATAATTTTGGGGCACATCATAAATTTGGATTTGAAAACAGAAAACAGTATTATCTCTTCATTGATTGTTTTATGGAAGACAACAAGCCCTTGCACAGCATTTGTCAATTATGCCTACACACACTTAGTATTGATACTTGCATAATTTACAGTAATGAGAAATCATTGTGTTAAAGAATTTGTATATTTTATAAATTTATGTAATGTATTATATTTCCGATATCCTTGTGCAATTGTGGTTTCTTCATTGGCTTGAGCTTTGCTGTTTTTTTATTTCAAAATTTTGACTTCAATGCTGCATATGTTCAATTACTTGGACCAGTGACTGAATATTATTTATTTTTATGACAGGAAAGACTAAAAGAACTTCCAGCATTACCAGGATCAGGACCAGGTGCTTCTTCAGAGCTAGGATTCGAAAGGCCTTTGACCTCTCTGCCAGGATCAGAATATGAGCAGGAACCTTTTCAACGACCATATCATCAGGTTTATCTTTATATTTTTTATTACATCTCTCTCAAATTTGTTGTCTGACGTTTCTCAACTGCCTTCATTATTGATATTCTTAAACGTATACAGGATCCAGAGTTTTTGCAACGCTTCAACTCTGCAGACCGTGCAGGATATGAAGATGCATGGCAGGAGTCCACTGCAATTAATCGTGTTGCTCCTATGCATCATCAAAATAGAGAAAACCAGGATTACTTACCTGAGTTCGAACACATTTATGAGCAAGGTGTTGAGAATTTTCATGGTCAACCTACCTTCGATGGTATGTTTCACTGGGGAACATATAAATTCCAAATTTAGGTCTAGCATGTTTGGCCTTATGCCATTTTTTTGACATTTGAATGTATAACTTTTGAATACATTGGTAATCGCGAGGTAGAAAGAAGTTTGAGCACAAATTGCATGATATGTAATCTTACTCATATATGCCTTAACTGCTTATGTTCTCGAGAATGGGCTTAATTGAGACTTGGTCATGAATGCTTTTGCACTCTCCAACACAGAATAAAAAACACTAAGTATCCTATTCTCTTTGAAAGGAAATCCAATTTGATCACTCAAATAGTAACACCCCAAGGTTCTGGTCATCAGGTATCGATTGTGCATTCGATAACTTAGTGAATGCATGTGATTTGCTAGAAATTGTAATGCCTCCTATTTGAAATAGGGTTTAATAATAAAAATAATAATAAATTTAAAATATAAAAGAATAAAAATAGAAATTAAATTAAAAGTATGAAACAATAAAATTAAAATATAATACAAATTAAAATTTAATTAAGTTGATAAAGGGTCAAAAAGCGTGAAATGAAGAGTTGTGACACTCTTAGACGTGAGATATAGAAAAGGGTGAAGAGAACTTCATTTGAAAGAGGAGAGGGGAAAGAAGACAAAAGGGCTATTACTAGGTTCAGACCTTGCCACCCAGATTCGGGTCCAAGTTCGCATGGGTTTGGATTCACCGTTTGGGTTTGCTGCAGGTTTGAGCAGAGAACGGATTTTGGACTGTGGATCCGTTTGGGTTTGCGCTGGTGTGAACTTGGGCGAAGCCACGATGAACCCAGGAGGACCCGCAACAATAGGGTCCAAAAATGAAATAAAACAACTTAAACTAATATTTTTTTAATATTATTTTTATGTAACCCTAAAAGGAGCCTAATAAAAAACATTTCACTCATCTAATCTCTCTTTTGCTCTCTCATTTTGGTGTGCCCATTTTGCAAGTTTTAAGAGAAGGTTGTAGAGATTGTTTGTCCCAATGATGAGGATCTAGACATAAATGCAGCCGGGGATGAAGCCATTGATCCCACATTTTTTGATGACCTATTTGACCCTTGAAGGATCATTTGATACTATGATCATTGATAAACTATTAAACACTTGTCATTTATCATTATGTTTCAAACTTTATTATTTGATGAAGTTGTCTATGTTTTGAAATTTCATTTTGCAATTTAGTAATTCAATGTATGATTTTCTTAACAATCATGAACATAGATTAATGCGTGGGTATTTAATGTTATTTTTTGACATTTGGCATTGATCAATGATTGAGCAACATATTTCATACTATTTGACTAAGTTTTGCAATAATGCACATTTATCTTATTTTTTTGTATTATATATATATGTTCATGAATCCACCCACAAACCCAAATGAGGAAAAAAAAAAATTGCTCAAACCCACAAACCTGAGGTTGAACCCAAATCCGTCCCCCAACCCAAATTGGTAACTTAGGAAAAGGGAAGGTGTGACTCAAGAAAAAATTAAGGGAAAAGAAAAAAGGAATCAAAAGAAAATAAGGATGTGACTTTTTCAAAAGGCAAGTTATGGAGGCTTGTCACTCTTTCAAAGGGCAATGATGATGAGGGGTTGTGATTCTTTCAAAAAGTTTGTGATTATAAAAGGTTGTGTCTGTCACAAAGGGTAAGAATGAGGAAACCATTGCAAAGGGAAGACATGACGAAGAGGTGTGACTCTCCTTGACATTGGAAGATATATAGGGGCGAAGGTTTCATTTGTGGAGGACATTTAGGGGAGATCGATGTGGGAATTATATATTTTTCTCAAAGGTGACAGAGAAAATTGGTGACTCAAATTCTTATGAAAGGTAGTGGCACTTTCACCAATAAAGTATAAAGGAGATTTCATTCCAACCATTGGAGGAGGATTTTTGAATCAGCATCCTTCTTCCTTCAGTCATTAATCCCTAGGAAATTCTTAAACAATCAATCAGCAAGATCACGCAAACAGTCATCAAAGTTCTATAAATCCTTAGTAGATATGGGGTCAAGAAAACATACAATTCAGCACTTCACTCTGTCAAATTTACATCCATTCAATCATCATCTACCAATTTATAAAATTAGCAATCGTTATATCATCATTCTTCAATCACGTAATCACAAATACATCGAATCAGGAAATCGTAGGGATTCATTTAATTAGGCAATCATTCAACAACAATCAAATGAACAATGAAGTCGGAACATTAATAGGCATCAACAATTGCATAGTGTTGAACCAAGCAGAAGTGTGTTATGCGATCTCACTCAAATATAGAGAACGAACAATAAATTGGTAAGAGGTATCAGTTCTGATATTAAGCAGCATAATGGTACTTATTTATGATTTCTTGCTTATGAATTATGTGTATGAATATGACATTATTATTTTGTGACCTTTATTTGAAGAATATATGCTATAATGTGTAATTCTTATATGTTTGGTTATTCATTATGATATGGAACTCTAATCATAGGAAGAGGATAAAAATGGTAATAGAAGAGGGGAATGGCTATTGATTCCTCGCTTGGTACACCCCCTCATATAGATGGCAAGGGCCGCATGAGGCCAAGAGGGATGGTATCCACTCTTCAGCCTAGGGTTGAGGGTTGCTCAGTTATGGATTCCTCGGTAGGTAATGTATCCTTGTAAATGATTTAATAATAAACAATAATTATAAATTCAAAACATAAAAGAATAAAAATAAAATGTAACATAATAAAAATTCAGTTAAGTTTAATGAATGGTCAAAAGGCATGAAATGAAAAGTTGTGACTCCCACAACTATGAGATATAAAGGGAGAATTTCATTTTAAAGGGGTTGGAAAGAGGAAGTAGAGAAAAGGGAAGGTGTGAATCAAGAAAGATTCTATGGAAGAGGAAAAGGAATTGGAAGAAAATAAGAAAGTGACTTCTTCAAAAGGTAAAGGTTATGAAGGGTCGTGTCTTTTTCAAAGAGTGAGAATTATGAAAGGTTATGACTTCTTGAAAGGGTAGAAATGATGAACGATTGTGACTCTTCTAAAGAGTGGTAAATATGAAAGATTGTGATCATTGCAAAGGGAAGACATGATGAAGAGGTGTGTATCTCCCCCACATTGGGAGATATGAAGGGGAGGTGGTTTCATTTGAGTAGGAGAGATAGGAGAGATCAAGTGGAAAATGAATTTGTTACTCTCAAAGGGCAGCAATGGAGGGTGCTGACTCAAGTCATATGAAAGTTGATAATACTTTCACCAATGAAGTATAAAAGAGAACATTCAAGGATAACTTATCAATCATCACACATGAATCCACAAAAGCAGTCATCAATTATCAAATTAAGAAAACAGTCAATCAATCACAAACTACTCTATCAAATCAGCATTCATTCAATTCCCCAATATATCAAACAAGGACTCATTACATGATTACTCATCAGTCATCTATCAACAGTCTCCTAATCATAAATCACCAATACCTTAAAACATACAGTCAAAAGAATTTGTTGAGTTAATCAATCACTCATACAAATATCAATCATTTAACAACATTCAAATTACTAATCAAATCTGAACATTGATAAGCTTCGGCAGTTGCATAACATTGAACCAATCAGATCTTACATTAGAATCTGGATATTATATGTGTAAATTGGTATCAATGATTAAAACACTATGCAATATCTGCCTATAGTCATTTGTAGATATTCTTAGTACTTAATGCAGTCTGCCTATATAAATATTGTTTACAATAAGATTGTTACCTATGCCATATTTCTTCACACACACATGAAAAACTTGTGTGTATGTATTTTATTGGCTCCCTTGAACCAAGTATGCCACTCCAAGGGATGTAATTTGTCATAGTTGGACATTCCTGCCTCTTGTGGGCCGAGAGGTGAATTAATTACCCTAAGGATGGAACTGGTCATAGTTGAATGTTTCTGCCGGTTGTAGATAAGGGACAAGTTGCCATGATGTGAATCATGCATGCTCTCAGGCCTAGTTGGGTTAGGCAATTTAGTAGTGCCCTTTTGAGTTGCTTACCAAGACTAGTTTATGGTTGGTTATGAGGTGGTTAGCTAGACATAATGCTTATCTTGATTTCCTTATGTTTGTTCATTATTTCTCAAAATTGTTAATAACTAACAAAGTTCACTCCTGTTTGTTGTTGCTGGATTTGTTGTTTTCGTCTAAAAACAGGTAAACTCCAATTGTTGGACACTACAACACCCCCTCATATAGATGGCAAGGGCGACATGAGGTCAAGAGGGGTGACATTTGCTCTTGGACCTAGGGTAGAGGATTGATGGGTATGGATACCTCTCAAGGTACACCCCCTTGTATGGATGACAATGGCCACATGAGGCTATGAGGGGTGACATCCACTCTTGGGCCTAGAGTAGAGGATTGATCAGTTATGGATACTTCACTAGGTACACTCCCTCATATGGATGACAAGGGCCACATGGGGCCAAGGGGGATGGCATCCACTCTTGGGCCTGTGGTAGAGTATTGATTAAGACACTCTAATATGCCCCATATTTTTTCTCTACTATTATTAAACCCTAATAAATTAAATATACATTCCTACCGTAGGTGAAATGATCTATGTTTTTAATGTGTCTAATAAGGAATGTCTATTTTATGGATTATGTTTCAATGATTTCCTAACATGTTGCAAGGTCTCAAGCAAGTGTATCATGTTACTAATTCTATTCTAGTTCTTGTTCCTAATGAAATTTGAGAATTAGGGCAAAATTATATTATCACAAAGGGCCTCACAACTAAGGTTGGAATCCTGTTCCTGCGAAATTTCTTAGAAAGTCCTAAAATCTTGAACTTCAGTATCATTAGATTTGGCAATACCAGTGGATGGTTTTTGACTTGCTTAATTTCATTCCAAATAAATTTCAAAAAAGTAGGGGTTATAAAACTAAACTTGGAATCTTAAACAAAAACTTGTTGATAGTAATAGACGAGTTCCAAAATATTAATCAAAGCTTGTTTCACCAGATTTTATTACAGCTACAACAAAATAGATGCAATCTTCAAAGGAATACTCAGAATTTTCAGAACACAAGTGATTCATAAACAACGAATGATTGCACTTCGGTTTATAAAAAAGGTTCAGACTAACCATACACTAAAACTTACAATCAGCAAGCACCAAATGATACCAACAGGGAATTTCATCAAGTATTGATCATAACAAATCTTTTTGCTATCGAACCTTAAATAACTTTGAGAAGCAATCAATCATGCTAACGTACAAGCTTAACACAAATCTTCACCAACGACAATGAAGTTCTCTGTTAATTTTGGTAGTCCTTTGGCAACAATTTCCAGGTCCTTCTTTCAATGAAGAGGCCAAGGCCTTTTATAGATTTCACTATTCAAACTGAGGGCCAAATTCAATCCCATTCAAGGTTCAAGACTCACCACAAACCCCAGGAGGGTTAATAATATTTAATGCAGTTAGTTACAACAGCCAAACCCTCTTTTAAATACAATTTGCTACAGCATCCAGAAAAATACATAGTGGGCATGGATCCCAATATTTAAGAGGCACAACACACCTTTGGCACAAATTCCCATGAGGAAAAAGATAAAATAGGGAAGAGCTTCTGTAATTTTATATTCAAAATTAGATAAGCACTTAGATTACATCGAATCATCTTCAAGTACAACATGCCCAACATTCTTCTCCTTTTCCTTTCTAGGATACCCTAGGAATCCTGAAATCCTCCTTGGTTCGTGTGGTTGTAGCCCTCAATTTGTATTCTATGGGCACCAACTCAGGAATAGATTCTTTTAAAGTTTTATCTCAATCCAGCCTGGATTTGAACCATGTACTATATCGAGATTTTTGAGATTTTACCCAAGTCGGCATCTTCATCCATTGAATCTTTGTTAAGGAGGAACTCCCTCAAAATCATACTTCATCCTTTCAATCCTTGCTAAGTTCTCTGTCTTGACAGAGTGCATTTGAATTGAAAAAAGTTGAATCAAATAACTCCAAAATTCTTAAATAATTGCACTGATTTCATGTCCATATCATGAATAAAATCATCATTAATTACATGTTGAAAACTTCCTTTGGAGTGATTAAATCCAAGTTCTTATATGCATTTTCAGAAGTTTGGCTAATCCTTGGATTTTGAGAAATACAGTTTTTTCTTGTTTTTTCAGAGTTTTGAGTTCATCATGAAATTTTTATGATTTGGAACTTTGGTGGAATTTCAAAACTTTGAACTCTTCATGGATTCTGAAACGTTGGACTGCTTTTTTACTTTTGTCCCTTCAAGGAATTTGAGGAGATTTCATGTTGTGAAGGATTTGTTGGAGATCTCACCCAATCAATGAATGCTGAAAATATCACTTTGGCAAGGAATTGTCAGAAATTTGACCTTGTCAAGAAATGTTGGAAATTTCACTTTGTCAAGGATTTCTCAGAGATTTCACAATGTCAAGGAATTTCAGAGATTTCACCCAAGCAAGGAATTGTTGGAAATTTCCAACAATTTCACCTTGTCAAGGAATGTTGGAAATTTCATCATGCCAAGGAGTTGTTAGAGATTTAACCCTGGCAAGAAATGTTAAAAAATTAGCCCTGTTTAGACTTTTTAGATTGTCATGAATTGTCAGAGATTTCACCCTTTCAAGGAATGCTTGGAGATTTCACTCTATCAAAGAGTTGTCTGAAATTTCACTCTGTCAAGGAAGTATCACCCTGTCAAGGAATGTTGGAAATTTCACCTGGTCAAGGAATGTTGGAGATTTCAGTCAACTAAGGAATTGTTGGAAATTTCACCTTGTCAAGGAATGTTGGAACTCTCATCCTGTCAAGGAATTGTCAGAGATTTAACCCGGGAATGCAACACAGAAAACTTTACCTTGGAGATTTCATCCTGTCGAGGAATGTGGGAGATTTTACCCTGTTGAGGAATTGTTGGAGATTTCACACTGTTAAAGAATTGTTTGAAATCTCACTTTGTCAAGGAACGTTAGAAATTTCACCCAATCATGAAATTGTTGGAAATTTCACTCTGTCAAGGAATGTAAGAAATTTCAACCTGTCAAGGAATGCCAAAAACTAAGTGGTTGGGGATTTTAAGACTGGGAATCTAATAAGGTCGGGGATTTGGCATGACAATGAATTAGAGACCTAATTTTTTAACTATTAAAAATTTCCACCCAGGACCTTTTTGCAATAAGCATTATATTCCAGAACTTTGACCCCAGTAAGGATTTTATGATTTTTAATCTGGTTTTGGGATCTTTTCCATTACCAAGGTAATTTTTTGATGATTTAATTTTCCCTAAAATGTGAATTTTTCTTAAGACCTTTTGCTTGACTTAATGATCTCAGGACCACTCCACATTAGCAATGACATAACCAATTTGGGCCAGGGAGATTGAAAACTGTGTCAAAAAGCTCCCAATCGGCAGGACTTACGACAACAAGCCAAAAGTAAAAGAAAATCACCAAAAACTGAAAGATGAATGGAGAAAGGGGGTCCTTGCTTTGGATGGGGCATATGTGTAGTGCACAACAGATCTACACGTGCCGAAATAATATCTTTGTAAGGTTCGCAAGGCATAAATGTTATGAGTCACACCTCAAATTGCTTCTTGGAGGTGTACTTTTCTGGATGTTGCTTCATTTGGTTTGTGACAAATGTCAATTATTGCCATAGGTTACATTCTTGGAAATGTAAATATTTTTGTAGGTTTTGTGAGGCTGACATACATGGCTGCAGGAGAGTGCCCCTTTAAAACAAATAGTTTGGATAAAGGAGAAGATTTCAAGATAAATATGGTATTTGAAAAAAAAACACCATTTTAATGAGCAATGGGTTCAGAGTGCAGCCTGGTAGAAGTTGAATGCTTTTAGATGGCTAATTGGCTGAAATAGCTTGATTTTCGAGAGATCTATCATGAACTTGTATGCCATTATTGTACAAAATTCCTAAGTCATTCTTGGAGCATGGCAATCCATTTTTATGCTCATTAATTGAGTTCCTTGATTTCAAAGGTTAAGATGATCAATATTAATTTTAAATCTAGTGCTCAAAAAGGAATTTTTGCCACCAAGGAGTCATATTTAGAAAGGTAGCTTTACTTTGATAGAAATTCAATGTACTTCTGACAATGAATTAAAATCCTTCTTTTGGAGACAATAAGAGAATTGTTTTGAGTAAGAATTGTATCCAAACAATGTCTAGAGGCATCCTACAACAATAAATGGCTTGGTGAATTTAATTTTATTCATTATAAATGCAAAATCAGGGGCAACATTTTGGGTGGAGCTAGTCAAATTAGAAGTCATCTATCTCTTATAAATTATTGATCTGTAGAATTCAGAAGAAGCTTTAGACAAATTGAAAGTAGAAATATCCCAAATCCATAAATCTTAGAGTTTTCCATGTATTGTGGAGACTATCCACTTATGGTGGATGGTGTTGATTATGGGTGGATGATGTAAAACTGAATTGCTTTAAGCCCTTTTCTTCACTAAGGACTCACCTAGGCTTCTCTTCTAGCCCACTAGGGTTCCTCTTTTTCACCCTAACCTCAAGAGGATTGCTATCTTATCCCCCACACTTCACTATTCAGCTACACCAATGTTTCCACAACTTGCATCCATCCTGGAGACATTCCAACTTGTCCTCCAAACTCTCAATTTCAACAAACCTGGTCATTCTACCTTCAGCATGGAGTGAGGGATTCAACTTGAGGGATTTTAGACTTCCACTATACTCCTAGTCTCAAAATCCATAGGTTTCTCTATTGATTGCTTCAAACTTGGCAAAACTGCCCCAATTAGGCCTCCAAACTTGGTCTTTGGACTATAACTCCAAATTTCCCTTAACAAGGTGGAGAACTAATTACCAATATGAATACCCTTTTGGAAGTACTTGAAGATTTTGTAGGTCTTAGGTTCTCAACTTGTCCGTACACCACTTTGCTACATTTATGCCTAAAAGTAAGGGTTTCAAGGATTTCATGTCAACACCTACTAGGGTCTAATGAAACACTTAGTAAATCTTGTCTTGGAAACTTTTCCTCTCACACATAGCTTCCTCATACATTCCTCCTCCTTTTGCAACTCTTAGATTGAACTTCCTAGCACATTAAATCTATCAAAAACAACTTGCAAGCACTGTGATCGCCTAGCCATGCATCAAAAGCTTTCCTAGGGCATCACTTGAAAAATACAAAAATGAGCTTGTCGAGACTTCTCCTTTGCTATGTACACTGTACAAGGACTCCACTTCCACATCCCTTTAAGGCCATCCTGATTCCACAGTGAGGGTTCATGGGGGAGCCATATTTTACAAAACTGTCAAAACAGGAACAGCAAACTGTCTATTTACAAATGATTTTAAAGCTGTAAACAAATGAACTCCTATCAACTTGCAATCTAAACCAAAATGCATGGTAAGAACATGAACTACAAGGATCCAACACAAACAAAGATCCTTCAATCCATTAAAGCATTCGTGCAATCAAAAAGACAAAAACTGTCAATTCTAGAACAATAGTTTGTGGCTTTCAATTTTCAAAATCCACTTGTTTCAATATCCAACCCTTGGAATGGGTCTCGTTCGTGGTCTTATAGGTTTTCTCAAAGGTTTCAAATAGTTATCATAACTATCAACTCCATTTTCACAACATGCAACATTCTTGTCAAAATATTGTCATGCAACTTTTCAAAGTTGCTGATGACATCTTGCATTTTCTAGCAACTTTGACATTTATCACTTGGAAACTTCCAAATTGGTCCACTTTGATCACTTTATGATGTCTAACCATGATTTAGCCTTCAAAGCATCAACTCACATGATTTGGACCACTTTGACCTAATTGACAACTTTTGCAATAAGTTGACATCTTTCCCAACATTGTACCAAATGACAATATATGACCTCCAACCTATGCAAAAAGATGTAAAAACATCATGGAAGACATAGTAAGCTCAAATCCAAACTTTCTCTAGACTTCTAGAGTATAAGACCTATAACCCTAATCTTGCTTCCTAAAATCCGAAACACAAGGTAAGCAAAAACATCTAGAATGGATTGAGCCTAGTCAAATCCACCTAGAAGCAAACTCACATGACCTTCTAAGGTCCAAACACACCCAACTGACTTGGCTAAGGTCAGTACAAGCTGAAACCCAAAATGTGGAACTAGGACTAGGAGTTAGCCTAGGTGCTCCTGCACCAGTGGACCTCTTGGATGTTGTTAATATATGTGGTATGACTTCTGAGAATTTACGTTTGCCTTCTTTTGCATATGACTTTTGTTGTTCAAGGGAGGAAAATTAGTCTCTATATGGGCAACAAGTACTGCTATTATCTTGCTATAAGATAAGAATAATAAAGTATTTAATTAACGGTCATTTAGATTTTTGGATATTTAGTTATGTTATTAGGTAATTTTTGTATCCTTAATTAGTCTTTTAGAGACATTCCATTGTTGCTCCCAGTTTTCTTTATTAGGAGAATACGTCTACATTTTGTACTCTTTCTTAGTTGTTTTCTAAATAAAATTTCGTAACATGGTATCCAAGCTTAGGTTTTTTTGGACAAATTTTTTATAAAAAAATTGTAGCTTCATTACATAATTTTTTTCTAGAAATTCTATTCTGATTTTTAAGGAAAATCGTTGCAAAGATTTTTGGCATGGTGCTAATGTCTTTATATAGTTTTGGCTTGCACTTGCACTTTTTATGTTTCGTTTATGGTTCGTGTGTCATTTGTGTGTGCTGTAATTGGTTAAAAATCACCTGCGAGGGTTTTATTTATTGTTATGTGTAAAGGTTGGATATTGAGGCTCTTAGTGTCTAGCAAGACATGGTGGATTCTTCCATACTTAAAAGGTTTTCTGTAAGAAATTGGGACATTTCTTTGCTCTCAAACCCATGTGACATATTTTACTATTTTTTTTGAGGATGTGCAATTTTTTCTTTGAGTTTCTTGGTAATCAACTTCTTTCAAGTGATTTCCCTATCCTGCGCAAGTTGTAGACATGAGTGGGTGTATTTTAGTTGAGATTTATAGGTCATGTTGGGAATTTGTGCACCTTTTTTGCAATGTGACTCAAGATGACCTGCGTTTGAGCATGTGAGCTTGCTTAGTTTTTGTGGTGTTTGCATGAATTTTTTTTGGTGCATCAAAAGGGGTTCAACTCTGGTGATTCTGCATGTAGGTGTTTGTGCAAGCTACAACTCATTGAAGATATATTTGTTATATACTTTGTGTATATATGAAATATATACTTCACTCATTTCATATGTATATTACATATTGTGTGTGTGCGCGAGAGAGTGTATATATATATAATCATATGATTAATCATGATAATAAGAAAATGCTATTGATAACTAATAAGAATTAAAGAGACATGTCTCTACAGAGACGTGCCTCTTAATATGATATACATATGCATTGACAAGGTAACTTGAAAAAGACAAAAAATGCATAAGTGCTATTACAAGTTACAACTAAGATAAATGATCCTTTTATTAACATGGTATCAGAGCAGGAATGAATGTCTTTGACATCAATGAGTTGTGTTGGACAATGTCTATTCTCAGGCGAGACCATTTATTATGATGCTTAGAGCTTTGTGCAACAAATAGAGATTAAAGTTCCTTGCAACATATAGTACCATCTTCGATGGCAGTACAAATATATAAAACATGAAAAGAATCGTAGGGAAAGGTGGCTAAGGTCTATGAATCATCGATAATCACCATATAGTCCATCTTGAGAAACATTCAAAGGAGAATACAAAAGAAAGGAATTACTGACGATCAATATACTTTTCAAGTGTCGTGAATAGTATTTCAGCATTACAACTTTGGAGACTACAACCCCTTGCATAGATGAATATCACTAGAGTTGGAATGATTCATCAAAGGGTTATTGATTATTAATGTCGTATCTCTTACTGGGCGTCAAGAAACCTATCTAATAATTTTTGTGGTTCAATTTGCATATCTCGTGAATGTTATCTCAGTAGTTCTTTGGTGACAAATGAGTTTCTTTTGATCATGAATTTAACCTTTTATTGGATGTGCAAATTCTTGTGTGTGCGAATGAGAGAATTGATACACCTACTGCGAGAATGGTGATGTGCTTGAAGACTCCTAAATGTTTGTATCCAGAGAAAATTTATAGGTTGCTATTTAGGAGATGGTATGTCATGCAAGTTTGAAGGGTGAAAACTTGTTGCATTAGAGAGTATGTTTAAGGGATGTAGCGTGCAAATCATATGAGTAGGCCCACACCAAACTGATATCTGAGAAATGGAGGTTTCAGGTGGTGTCACGTCATTTGTCAAATTGTAGATCGAATCTACAGTTCTTTGACTAAAATCCAAAGAGCTCAAGATTGCATGTACGTTGCAGTGTACAATGTTGTTGTGCTTAGCATTATTTGAATTTGTTATGAATACAAAAATCATGAATGAAGTAGCGATGACTCCTCGTAAGTCAGCAAATCAATAGGAGGGAATTATATGAAGCGAAGGGTTCAGATGGGGTATAAAAACATAATATATACTACCAACTACAATTACAATAGGGATGATATTAGAAAGGCTCACACTATTACTAGAATGGGAAAAGCATGAAGAGTAAATTACAATCTACTATGCCGAATAACCATTGAAAGCTCTTAGTGCCATCAAAGATTATAGAGAGTATAACTGGTGACGATATAATGGAGCATTTTCATAGAGCGACTAGCGAGCATGAAGAAGAAGGTAGCACTCACCCTCACCAAAGGTACACGATAGAGATTGAAGGTAGATAACTTCTATTTGTGTAGACACCTGAACTGGGGAAATGAATTAGAACGATAGGAATTACAAATATCGAAGCATACGATTCAAGTAGAGATAGAGTAGAGAACCCATGATGGATAGTAATTAGTGTACTTCCAATCATCAAGAATAGGAGATAGGACCACAACAATAGGAATTAAATCTACAAAATCTATGATAAGTAGAAGAAATTCAACCATTGGAGATACACAGAGATATAGTCAGTGGTCTCCTTGCTATAGAGGACACTAAGGGGATCATTCAAATGATGGTTTATTTGGATAAAAGATGGATCAAGAAGCATAAGAGATTGCATTAAAGAAAGAACTTGATAATTTCTACCATGAGACTTGAGTTGATGACTAACAGAGTTAGAAGGTGATATCATTCATACATGATTGTCTCTCATTGAACTTGATAGTGACTGGCAACTCTATAAAATAGAGAAAGTGCGAATTTTACATTTTAGGGAGGAATAATAACCAATTTACCATTCCCATTGTTTGACAAATGCTTATATGAAGGTGTTTTTTGATTGGAGAAACTTGTATCAAGGAAGTTGATGTGTAAATAATTATTTATATCCTTGAGTATTACTTTAGTCTCTATCTTATTTGTATTTGTATATGTACTATACGAAGCTATTTGCCTTGATCTTTTTCGTTTTCTCTGGGATATTCTTGCAGGAAAATAAGATTGACGCATTAGGCATGCTACCAAACATTGTGCAGGACTCGATCTTATAACAGTAGCTTCAAAGAACTTTTGATCTAGAATTCATTAGTCATTTGATGATCATGCTAGATAAAGTGAGGCTTCTTGAAGTGAATATCTTTGATTATTGAGATTATGAGTAACCTTCTATATCAAGAGGGAGTTTGACAGCTCATTAGAGGCAATCCAATCTTGGACAAAGAGAGGGAATAGACACTTGATATGCTTTAGTCAAACTTTTGATAATCTAGGTCATATTGATTCAGAGGGAGTAGACCATGTCGAGATGGATTCTCTTGTGATCGGAAACTATAGTAGTTAAAGGACCGTGATTCATGGGATAAACTTTTATGTATGTAGGCTAGAAGGCTCTATGGTATCATGATACCTATTGAACTAGGGAAGTATGACACGACTTGTTTCCAAGAGGTTAGAAGGATCTTCATTGGAGAGAACCTTGTACTAAGAGGTCAACAAAGTTGATATTAGACTTAGAGGGAGTTTTGACACTTTATTATTAACCTTGACAAGGAGGTCAAAATGTTAGTGTTTCTTCGTGAAGAAGAATTTCCAAGTGCAATCCCTTGTAATACATTCTTGTCTATGAGAGAAAAGTTTGAGGTAAAAATAAATAAATAATTCTTTGATACGTCTCATGGTGGATGTCATGACAATACCACATGACAGTATCCATGGTGACTTCACGTGATCTTTTGATGTAATGCGTGCATGAGCTTGCCCCCTGTGTACATCATGAGGAAGAGTCGACTTCCAAATGATTATCACTTGTATTTGCATAAGTTATTGGAAGGTGACAACCTTACAATAACTTAAATCATGATATACATTTTGTGTAAATGTTGAAATAGATCATGAAAGGCTTTATCTTGTAAATTAATAACTTAGTGTTAGATGTCATTTAATTGACTGTCTATAAGTTGTTTGTATAGATATATGATAGGTACTTGGTGAATATCTTGCCTTGATATTCTAATAGGCCATTATCGCATTGAGTACTTGGTGAATACCATTTAGTTGATATTTTGATAGGACATTACTCAGAGTACTTGGTGAATATCATTTGATTTATGTTTTGATAGGCCAATAGTCATCTTATGTGTAATATGATATCAAAAGAGTATTTGGTGAATGTCATGTGTTGATATTCCGATAGGCCAATACCCATATGATATTATTTTATGGAAATCTTCTGATCAAAGATTTCCTTGATGTATGATTTCAAAATATTACCTAAGTGTAATATTTACCCATGTGTTTATCCTTCCTAACTAAGAGGGAGTGTTAACGTAAATGTAGTTTCATTCAGATAAAACTCATTGAAGATATATTTGTTATATACTTTGTGTATATATGAAATATATACTTCACTCATTTAATAAATATATTAGATATTGTGTGTGAGTATATAAATTATCATATGATTAATCATGATAATAAGCAAATGTTATTGATAACTAATAAGAATTAAAGAGACATGTCTCTACAGAGACATGCCTCTTAATATGATATACATATGCATTGACAAGGTAACTTGAAAAAGACAAAAAATACATAAGTGCTAGTACAAGTTACAGCTAAGATAAACGATCCTTTTATTAACACATATGATGGACCTTTCTATGCTTTTTTTGGAAAAATTGTGGGTACCTTTGGCTAGGGTTTCTAAGCCTATTTGCAGATTTTGTTTTTTCTACAATTTTCCACACTTAAGGTTTCAGACCTAGGAATTTGCGCAGAATATTGTTTGTTTATTTTTTGAGAAAATCATGAGTGTAAAGAGTAATGCACACTCTGTAAATTTTCTTAGCAAGGTTTGACTGATTTTACCAAAAAAATCAGATTTTTTGGCATTTATACTAGCTACGGGCCTTAAGGATTTACTGGTTTTCATAGAAAAACCAATTTTTTTGTAAGCTCAACTTTGCCTCATTTTTTGTGCATAGGAAAACGAGAGGAATGATGATGTTGACCAACATCATGTTGTAGGGTAATCAGTGGTTCAATGGCAGGAACTATAATACTTGGAAGTAGAGGATGCTCTATAGTTTTGAGTACTGGTGTTTGGACTGACTTGTTTTGGGTAACTCTACTTGCCTTATAGTTGCATGCAAATATTAAGACAAGTTTGGCTGAAGTTATTAGTCACCAAAGCTGGAAGCCATTGGCCACAAGACAAAGGATATGGTAGTGATTATGCCAAAGAGTCTACAACGCTTCTAGGAACATTTTATTGAGACAATCCACATGACCTCCACTAATGTTGACTCATAATTTGATGAGTTTTGCAATATGCTATTGCAACAAGCTAGGTGGAGACAATTGTTTGGTATCACTAATGACATGGTTAGTGCGGAGCATGCATATACTACCATGTATAAAGGAAAAGGAATGCTCACTTAGCATAAAGGACAATGTGCATTTGAGGAGGGTTCCAAGAAGGTCACTTTTCACTATTGTGGGAATTGTGGGAAGCTTGGTTATATCTAGAGGTTTTACAAACAATGGTTAGCTGATCAGAAGACCAACCATGGAGAGTCTCAACAATAGGCTCATGTAGCAGAGCAATTTGAATAGTCAACCTCTATGTGTTCATGGCCAAATGATTTGAAAGTCTTTGTTTTCTATCCAATTAGTTAGTAAAATAATCATTTAGGGTGGTTGATAAGCCATTTAATTAATGGCCTTTTGGATATTTAGATATATGGTTATGTTATTAGCTTCTATTTTCTTAATAAATCTTTTAGAAAGTTTTAGTTTTTTCTCTTAGTTGTTTTTTTAATAAGGAAACAATGTCTCTATTTTGTATACGCTCTTTTAAATAATAAAATTTTATAACAAAGAATAATTTTTTAAAAAGTGTAATTTGTTTGACAGGATTAAAAAAAACTTTAAATTTAGTAAGTTACATATTAAAGTTTATCTGTCTTGGAAAACTAGTAAATAATTATATAGACAAGAGGGCATAGCTCCAATAATCAAAATTTTCTTGGTGTTTGTTTTTTTCCTTGTGTATTTCTTTTTAAAAGTTTCAAATTATCATTTTAACTATATTTTGGATATCATGATGATGAGGAGATTCAATTTAATTCTAGAAAATCTTCATTAGGGTTCATTGATATGTTATTTGATTTTAAGAAAACATGATTTCTTTGTTCCTTTTTAAATTTTGTGAGAGAAAACAGTGAAAATTTCCCTTTCCTTACTCCTAATGCATGCAACAGATCTGGTCTACTTTGGTTTTAACATTTGAGCAGAGGAGCACACCATAGTTGAAAAACTTGGATTAGGTAACTACTTTCCAAGACCTGAAAAAACTTGGAGAAAAATTGTCAAAAAAATCGGCAACAAAACAATTGGTTGAGATTAATGAGAAATGTATTTTTTTTGCAAAATTATGACGAGGAGATGCATCTGATGAGTTAGCAAATGAGTAAACAAAAGAAACAAGTTGAGTCTAGATATATTTAAATACAAACAAGGTACAAAATGACATCTTCATGTGGACTGTTGATGGCTGGTAGCCTGATAGTCTAAAGCTAAATCAAAATAGCATATTGTCTTTATAAAACTATAAGTAAATACACCATGAAAATAGTCTACATCTTCATGTTCTTCTTCCCAGCAGCTCTAGAAAAACTATGGGAGGGGTAGGGGGTCTAGTTCTAGGAGTCTTCTGTAGTTTCACCCCCTTCTTTGGCACGAGTGGCTGTGACTTGACCTCCATCCTGGATGTAGATTGTGCTGGCACTAACAATGGCTCCTCATCATCCTCAATTTCCTCATCTTCCTTAATGCCATCTAGTCTGTGTCCACCCCCTCCTCCATAGCCTTCCTCTCCAAATCATAGATCTCATCCTTTATAAAAAATGAAGGTTTCTCTTGTGATGTCCAATTACTGCAAGGATCTATATAATCCATATCAAGTGGGCTAGCTGGTATTTCCTTTACCTTTCTTGTGGGCAACCAAGGATTATATTGCACAAATATAAGGTCATTGAGGCATTCTTGAGCTAACTTCTTGTTCTTCTTTGTGTGGATAGCCTTGAACAAGCTCCAATTGTGCTCACAATTGGACCATTTCAAAGAGATTTTTTTTGCAGATTTAGGGCATTCCCACCCCAATTTTGTCACTAAGAATTTGCAAAATAAAATATTGAAGAGCTAGAAACCAAGATGGAGACATATTTTAAGTTTTATCTACTTATCATGCATGTGAAAGACTTAAAAAATCCAAATGTTATGCTTAGGATTTGAGTGGTTCTTCCTCTTTTGGCCAAGTCTGAAGAGAATAGCTCAGCCTTACATTGTGATGAATTTCCAATTCCGTCATAATGAGGTCTTTGACCTCAAGCTTGGCTAATATTCTTTGAATGCATGAACATGTTGGTGGAGCTGATTGTTCCACCTTCTATCAATAATTTCCCATATAGAGTCAAATTTGAGATTGTCCCTTGGAATTTTTTATAGACTCATTGGCCCTATCTATAGCTTCATAAATATACTCCACTGGAGTTTGATCCCCATCCACCAAACAAAGAACTCTAACCAAGGGCTATAACACATACAATTGAAAATACAAAAGATTAATCATTAAAGTTACAAATTAATAACGAGACTTGAATAAAAAATTAAATATTCAAATTTTCAAGTTACCTTCACAATTTTTGTGCAAAAAGGTTGTTGAAGACAATGTATGCAACGTTACGCGTGAGTCTTCAAATAACTCAAGTCTAGCTATGTTTGACTCACAAACATTTTCTTCAAAACAATTACAGAATAAAGAAAACTTTTCAATGTTAAGAAAATTGTTGAAAACCTTGTGATACTTGCTATTATTAACTCCTTGTGTGTTCTCTCATTAAGCTAAGGACGTAAGGGTGATTGTAGATGTATTTTGTACTCTTCTCTGCATCCCTCACAATTGGTTTCACTCATGTTAGATTTCGTATGTACTCCAAAAGAAGTCCAAGGACCTGTTGCACAAGGTCTCCGAAAAATGGTAGTTATGAAATGATGCTTCAGTAGAACATACCAAACACATAAACACAACAAAATTGCAACATGAAATGATGAACAAGAATCATTGAACATTGAAACGGTAACATGGTACATACCTAATAGTAACTTTCAAATAAAAATTCAAATTATCAACAAATAAAACATTAAGAAAGGGTTTTTGGTGATGGTGCAATAGATGTTAAGAAAGGGTTTTTATATGCCTAGTCCTCGTGCAAGGGTGGGGGTTTGGAAAAGGCTAGAAAACTTGTTGTGTCCCTTTCAATTCCCACCTGCAAGCCAATATTGCTTAATCTGGGGGATGTTTCGCTTGTAGAAATTGAGGAATGTACTAGGGATCTCTCCAAGGATTCTATTATTTGTCGCTTTAAGGGATTTTGGCCCCCTCTCTTGGAGCTTCATGCATGGATTTCGAAGTATTGGGATCCATATATTACGGCTACTGTTGAGATCTTCCCTTTGGTCAAAGGTTTCTTCATTGTTTCTTTCGTCAATCTAAAGGATAGGAAGGCCATTCTTTGTGATCAAGTCTTTTCTTGGGAGAACTGCTTTCCTTTGATGGTTAAACCATGGCATCCAAATTTAACCCTCTAACCAAGTCGCTCTACAGAATGCCAATTTGTGTAAGGCTCCCTAATCTTCCTCTTCATTTATGAGTGGATTCTGTTTTTAAGGAAATTGGCAAGGCTTTAGGGGATTTCCGTTTGTTGGACTTCCAATCTTTTGAGTGTTTCCATTCTACTTATGCTAGGATTTTGTTTGATATTGATGTTTCTAAGGGTCTCTCAACTGAGATTATTTAAAGTTATTCAAAGGGTTCTTGGACTTAGTCACTTGATTATGAAGGCCTCCCTTTTAGGTGTAAAAAATGTTTCAATATTGGACATCTTGCTTGCCAAGTGCGGGATTGAAAATATTCGAAATAAATGACCCTCCTCTTGGTGGAAGGATGCATTGCAGCAACATTATTCAGTAGTTAAAATATCTGCTCCGGTGGATGAGGTTTCTGGATTTGAAGAGTTGGGGGCTCCATCCTCTATATTGGAAGTTGTTTCTTCTGGTCCTTCTCAGATGGCGAATGCTTCTGATTCCAGGATGGATGCTCAAGTTTCTGATGGGTTTGGTCCTTTGTCTGCTGGTAGTCTTGGATCCTTTCAGAAGGAGGATGAGACTGTTGTTTCTGGTCAAGGTGTTAGATTTGGTGTTTTGGGTGCAGGCTCTGGTCGAGGTAAAACTAGTGGTTTTTGTCTTGTGGCCGCTAATTCTGGACAAGGTAAGCTTTCCAGTGCTACAATTGTTGGATTTGGTCAAGGTATTTCTGCTAGTGTTGGTAATATTTCTTCTTTTAGTTTTGGTATTGGCACTTTTGGCTTTGGTGCTTGTACTTTTGCTGCTATTGGAATTGGTAATCAGACTGCTGGTATTAGTTCCAGTTTGTTGGCAAAAGTGATGACAGCTGGTCCTTGTCAAATGCTAGATGAGTTCCCCCTATTTTGGATTCTCAAGTTTAGCAATCTAAGGCTGTGATGGTGGAGGAGGGGTGGACACCTGTTACCAGGAAAGTATCTAAAAAGGCCCTTTCTCAATTTGATACGAATTTACGCTCCCACAAAAAGAGAGTCAAAGGGAATTCTTAGTTCCCTTGCTGGTTGGCTGGTTAAGAGTTCCTGCTGGTTTTCTTTTCTGGCTTTTTTTCTTGGTGCTGCTAGCGATATAATGTTTTTCTATGGCAGATTGTTTCTGGTTTGGGGTCTTACTTGGGGTATCCGGTCCTTGTAAAACCTTTGTTTGGATCCCTTTGGGATGTTTGGGCTTTCTTTGAATCTCTTTTGTTTCTATGATGTAAAGGGGTTTCGGGTCCCCTCAAAACCTGTTTTTAACTTAATCCAAAAACAAATAAAACATTATGATTTATATTAGTTCACTTCTATCAAAATTCAAAAATATAAAAAATATGATTATAATGAGTAGCATGATATGATTGATACCAAAACACATGCAAAATCATGTCAAACTATAGTGAATGGAGGCCTCTAATCATCCCCCAAACTAAAATCCTCATTACTAGAACTATTGTACTCCTCACGGTCAAGATCTGCCAAAGCAACACCAACCAACCTTACATTTGTGTTTGTTCCAGTCTCATCTTCATATTCGGAGATGGCTCCTTTAGCTCTATATACCATTGTGTTGCTGGGTTTTCCTTGTACACACATGTTCTTTGATCCATGATATGCAGGGAATTGTGTAGAACAAGTAGCTTATCTGCTCTCCTAGAGGAAAGTCGTTCCTCTTAATAGAGTAGACGAGTCTATAAGTAGACTAGTTCCTTCTAATAGTTGAAGAACTAGAAACTTGTGATATTAGTCGAATTATCAATTACTTGTAAGAGTTGAAAATTCTGTCAACTCAAAGCAAATCAAGCCAACAGTATCAACATCATACATCTTAGCAATGCACTTGAAGAACTCGACCTTTACCTCATCATTCTGAAGTTGTGTAACTTTACAAGACCTAGCTATGCACTTGGAATTCAATGCATAAGCAACCATGTGAAAAGGAATGTTCAACTTGTCTCATTTGTGTTGATGACTTGCTGAATGTGCTCATTGTAGAATGCTAAAGTGGGGTCCTCTTGCACAACAACCATCATCTGGTGAAGCATATAATTAATGCACTCATCTGCCTCTCTGATGGTAGGTGCATCCCTTGTTGAAGATGGTAGTTGTTGTGATAGAGATCTTTATCTCTCAAAATATGGATGTTATTACCATTATTGTCACCTTCAGCTGAAAAGGACACTTATGTTTGATGTGTAATATTAAATGTAATTCACATGCATTGAGGCATGAATATTCAAAGAGCTATAATTAATTATAGGAGTTATGGGAATCTCAAGAGCCCTTTCGGTTATAATGTGAAGAGTCTCTCCTATTGTTATATATTCACATCAAGCAAAGGATACTGTACACTTGAACTTTTATCATCAATAAAATGATCGTTTGTTGTGTGGCTGGGTTTTTCCCTTCATTCTAGAAGGGCTTTCCTAGGATATATTCTGGTGTTGATTTTCTCTCTAATGTTTTCTTTATTATTGTATTTCATCTTTTGTTTCTGGGCTCTAGTTTCAACATCCCTATCACCTTATTTGATAACTTGGAAAACTAAAGTAATGATGGAGACCATGTGTTTTGCCTCACTCCAAAATTGATCTCTCTAGCCCATCGATGCCATTCTTGCGTCATATTTATGAGTTGTAGTGGCTCTTGCAATCGAAGCATTCTCGCCAAGAGAATGTAATATGATGCATATTTGGTCTCAACTGGTTTCAAGAACTCCTTTACAAAGCTCTTGAAGTGTGCACATGAAGTGCGGTCGTTGCAGAAAAACATCTACACATCTCTCACATCATTGACCACTCTTCTAGGCTAGACGATCTTTCCCGTTCCCTTGAGTGCATTGTTTATGGTGTGTGCACAACATTGAGTCGACAAAATATGTCTATAGGCTGCCTCAAAGCTTCCATACAGCTCTGCACACATGTGCTGCATCTACCACTACTTGGACCACGTTTTGTAGCCCAATGTCCTCGATAGCCTTCCTAAGGTCCTAAAATTGAAAATTGACATCTTTGCAATGCCTTGTACAATCAATTGCCCTCACAAAATATGAACCCTCTGTGCATATTACCATGATGTTAATGAGTGGATGATGGCTAATGTCTGCCAACCTATCCATAAATATGCTTCATCTAAAATCTACCCAACATGCCTTCATTTGCTCCATCAAGATACTGATCTTGTTATATTGGTTAATCAAGATCTTGTTCCTTGATTTGTGTTCACATTGTGGCACAAATGATGGCCCTCCCCTTCGTTGCAAAGAACAACTTTCCAATGAAATCCTCTATCCGATCCTTAATGTGCACATTAAACAAATCAGCTATGGGGTTATTTGAACTTCCTCCCCTGTAATTGCTGAATTTCTGAACTTGCTGCCTAGCAAACAAAGTAGCAAGCATTGGAACTGCACTATCACCAAGAATACTCCATATCTTGTTTATCTCCATAAAAAAAATTACATGCATTCACACTATATCCTATCCAAAAGAGCAGGTGTGCATCAACTCTAGTGATGCTCCCAAACCATTCTATAACACAAAAATTGGAAATTCATTTGCTTGTGCAACCACTTGTTGGTGTTGGGCTTGTTATTCTTATCGCAAGTTGTTTGAGAGGAGACTTTTGAGCATGAGGACCTTTAGTAAACTCTGTCAAAATCGAGAGGAGCAATCTATAAAAAATTGTCCCCTAGCAACATAACTAGATTGGGCTTCTGGATCAACCCCACAGTCACTTGCCTCATGCTTAGGTTCATACTGAGATAGACTTGGACCCTCAGAATGATTTTCCATCTCATCTTCGCTGATATCATGACTATGAGTGGTCATTTTGACACTGCATTTCACAAAATGAAAGTTTTTGAGCCTTATTTGTAATTTAAATATAAATATTTAAGAATCTATTTTTGGCCTAGGCCTTAATTTAGAAACTCAAGTAACAAAAAACAAGTTACAAAGTTGAAAACACAATAAATTTTAAATAACTGCAAAGGAGTGATCCTCTTGTCACATCTGCCTTGAATGATTGGCTGAATGTGCTTATTGTAGAATGTTACATTGGAGTCGTCTTGCACAAGCACCCTCATCTGGTCAAGCATAGAATTGATGCACTCATCACCTCTCCAAGGGTAGGTGCATCGCCATCACAATATTTGATCACTTGGAAAACAAGATTAATGATGGAGGCCATGTATTTTGCATAACTCCAAAATTTACCACTTTTCATTGTCCTCTTCACCCTCTTCCTTTGCTCTGTCTTGGCCTCAACCCATCAATTCCATTCTTGCATTATAACAATGAACTACAATAACTCTTGGAATGCAAGTATTCTTTCCAAGAGAATGTGATGCAATGCATAACTAGTCTTAACTAGTTTCAAGAACTGCTTTGCGGATCTCTTGAAAAGTGCATGTGAAGTGTGGTGGTTGTAGATAAACATTCACACATCTCTTGCATCATTGACCATTCCTCTAATCTAGTCAATCTTTCCCATGCCCTTAAGTGCATTGTTCATGGTATGTGCACAACATGGAGCTCACAAAATATTTATACAGGCTGCCTCAATAAGTTTTCCTACAACTTTGCACACATTTGCTCCATCTGTCACTACTTGGACCACTTTTTGTGGCCCAACCTCCCCAATAGCTTCCTTAAGGACTTGAGAGTAAAGGGCCCTCTATGCATGTAACCATGATGTTGGTGAGTGGACAATGACTAATGTTTGTGCACCCATTCATAACCATGCATCCAAACTCTATCTAACATGCTCCCATTTGCATCATCAAAATAATGATCTTGTTATATAGGTTTTCCAAGATTGTGGCCCTCAATTTGTGATCACCAGGTGGCACAAAAGATGTCCCCCAACCACCATAGACATCATCTCCTCAAAATGTGGAAATCAAACTACATGCAAAGGTATGCCATTGGCAAAGAAGAACCTGCCAATGGAATCTTCTATCTGATCCTTCATGTGCATATTAAACAAATCTGCTGTGTAGTTAAACAAATCAGTTGTGGGGTTGCGTGAACTTCCTACCTTTCATTTCCCCTTGTTTTTGCCCTCCCCTATTGACCTTTGAATGGATGAAGGTCCTAAAGTTGACCTTGACATCGTTCTTGCTCTTTGATGCTTGACATAAGTTGAAGTATATTGCTTCCAATGTAGCTGTTGAATTGCTTGAACCTATTGCCTACAGACAAAGCAATGTGTTCTTGGACTCTTGCATGCAGCTAGGGGCTGCCATTTTGGGGCCTAACTAACTCTTACATTGATAGAGTTGAGGGCATCTTTTTCCCAAACGATGTGCTGAGTACTTCTTAAGAGCTGAGCTCAAGAGTGATGTCTTGGATTTTCTAGAAGCAAAGGAATGCAATGCATGGGTTCTTCCATGCGCAGTCTGAGGTGAGCTTGAGTGGTTGCGAGTCACTTTGTGTAGAATGCCACTCAATGGAGTTTTATTTGGAGAAGGGCACAAGAATGCTTGTTGGATTCTACAGTCTTCGAGTGAGTGACTTAATGTTTTGAGGCATAGTTGGGTGCTAATTGTAGTCTTATTGTAGCGAATCATGAAGTGTGTACTAGTTACCATGAAATGGTGATTGAGTCACGAGTTGCATGGAATGTGACCTTGAATAGTAGACGCACTAGAACTATACCTATCATCAAGAATGCCCCAAAGCTTGTTTATCTCAATTCTATACTTGACATTTTAAACATCCTTCTAAAATTTATATGCACTCACACCATATCTTGTCCAAAAGAGCAAGTGTGCATTAACTCCAATGATGCTCCCTAACCATTCCACAACACAAAATTGCATTTCCATTTTCTTTTGCCACCCCTTGTTGGTGTGTGATTTGTCACTCTTATTGCAAATTGTTTGAGAAAAGACTTCTTATCATAAGGACCCCTAGCAAACTCTGTCAAAATCTAAGAGGGGCAATCTATAGAAGGTGGTCCACTAGCAACACAACTCTATTGGACTTCTGGATCAACCTACTCATGCTCAGGTTCATACTCTAATAGATTTGCACCCTTAGCATGAATTTCCATCTCATCTCCATTTGTATCACAACTATGAGAGGCCATTTCAACATTGCATTTGACAAAATGATTTTCTTTCCGCCTATTAGTCATTTTAAAAATTAAAATAAATTATTAAGAAAATAGTTTTAGTGTAGACCCTAGTTTAGAAATTCAATAACTTACAAAGTTGAAAACACAAGAAATTTCAACACAAAAATGAAAACACTTTCAAGAAGAAACAATGAAAATTAAACAACAATGCATTCAATTTTTTAAAAGAGCTTCATATTTAAACTTTACTTATACTTTTAGAAATAAAAATTAGAAAATAAAACAAACAAAATAAAAAATCCTACCTTTTGCTTGATGAATCTTTTCAAGGAAGGTGCATAATCTTCCTCCTCTTCTTGCTTCTCTCACTTGCAACCACTTCTTGTACTCCAATCACTCTTTGCACTCCTTTTCACTCTTTTCTTTTAGCTGTAGCAAGCAAGTTGAAATTTAAATATGAGAAAAAATGAAGTTTAGAATGGCTTATAGAGTGCCCAAATTGGGACCCACCACTTTTTAGGGTTCAAATAGAATCTTATTGTAAAAATCAAAACTTTAAAAAACTATTTTCAAAAACTTTTTCTTGTGTTTGATCCCAGCTGGTGGTGAGTGATGCCCAGATGTCCTCGAGAGGGTTGAGGGACTCCTGAGAGTCTCTTGTAAGTTTGACGTCTCGCGTCCCTGTGTCTTGGCGACATAACAACAGTGGTGGAGGGACTTGGGAATGCTAAGTCTGTCTCGGGGATGTCCTCAACCTGGGTGGGAGGGGGTTTGAGGTGGGTGATGCATCCATGGGTTACATTGCTATAAATAGTTAGTCCTTGAATATTTGATCAACTTGATGGTGCCAAGGATCAACATTGCAAATATAATTTGTTCAAGTGCCTTGCTAGAATTAGTAATATTGAGTTTGCCTGAAATTGTTGCTTATTATAGTAGTTATAATAATGTACAGATCCCAAAAATTCCATACGAGCCCTATTTGAAATCCTGGTGCACTAGAAGGATCCCAAACATTGAACATAAGCCTGCCAAGAAGAACATTCTCCGACATTTGTTGCTCAACTATGAATTGAACTTCACCAAGCCCCATGTGGTGAAGCCAATCAACAAGACCTTACCAAACTTCAGTGCTAACCATGTCAGCACAAGGGACCCAAAGCACATTGAGTGCACATCCATCCGTACTATGGAGATCATAATATTTGAAAGTGGCAGTATCACTAGCACCATCTCTATCCTCTACAAGGCTTCCATGGATGTGCTGACTCTGCAGGTAATTCAACTTGCAACCACTAATCGCATTAACTATAAATCGCAAATACTCATCCCACAATGGGACAACCTTGGAACCAATCCACACTGACACATCATCAAATCCTATATGTGGGGATCTGAGAAGTTATCACTCCTCCCTATGCAGCCCTGATAAAAGGCTCCCATCTTGGTCAAACACTGATTGCTATAGTACTGACTATAACCTCTATTATCTAACCCATCACCAATAACCCCTACAAAAGAAGTAGCTATAGGAGAACTTGGTGCAACATGTAGTTCTTTGCTTCTCTCAATAGATGCACTCATCCCAACCGTATCAACAACACCCGTAATTACAATGGATGTAGCCACATCCTCATCATAATCTGTGGATACAAGAACGTCACCAATTGCTACTATAGGAAACTGAATTGTGTCTGCAGATGGTGTAAACTGTGCCCAGCTCGTTCAGGTGAGTGATCAACATCAACCTTAAAAAATGGATTGTCATAAGATAATGTTGCATCCATCTTGAACACAGGAATGTCTACAAAGTGAACCTCAACACTGTGTTCATATGTACTATACCATGACACTGTCTCTATATCACTCACCTCTTAATCAACAACATTATGTCTGCTGTCATAAGTGCACATATCAACAACCACGTGCATATTGCTAAACATCTCAACAGATGGATCAACTGACACGGAAGTAGCTGCTAATCTGACTGTCCCATAGCATACTCTCAGTTCCACTATCATTGCATCACCATCAAATGAACGATCCTGGGAACTCACGCCAACAACTGCATCATCTGACTCAATCTAACATGAATTCCAATCACACCCCACGTCCAATGTGTGCAACACATGAGCACATACATGCAATTACTCAAAATGAATGCCCTGCACATCTGTAGCTACCACTATATCATCATGATGCCAAAAATCCTCACTGCTGTCAGAACTAATGTGGCTATTGATATCTATGTTATCTTTCTCAGTACCATTAATAACATGCTTACTATCATCCATAACTCTAACCACAACATTTTTGGACTTTGCTATGTCATCAGGTGCAACTGTCATCTCATGTGGAACACAACTAACATGAAAATCAGATTTAGGGTTTTGATTGACAACATTTCTTGCTCTCTAATGGTGTCCACTGTACCATCATGTTTCTTCCTTTGAAAAAACGATATCATGTTCTGCTCTAATTTTGGATTTGAAATCACTTTTGTCATTTATTTATGGTTTTGATTCAATTCATTCACCAACACATTTGACTGTTTCACAATACCATCCCATCATTTCTGATCAGTAGCCATAATTCGGATAGACACACAATAAATTTTATTTCCCTCCACATGATGGCAGGAAACTGCTCTAAAACAACTGTTAAAAGCCCTGCTGCCTCACTCTAAATCTATGCTGTAGAATTATTTTTTTCACTTTTGAAGTTTTATAATTTTTTGAGTTTTGAGAATATATGCTTTTTTATGGATTTTCAAATAATGAAGTGAAAAACTGGAATGAAGAAATAACTAACTTTTGAAAGCCAACTTAATTTGCTATTGACCAAAATACTAGTGCTCACAAATGCACTTACAAGCATGCAATAATTCTATGTAATTCAAGAACCTGGTATTGCAGATTGATGTTGAGATTTGAAGAAGAAATAACTAGCAGCCAAATGCACGAGCCCTTACCAATGCTCTGTAACAAATTGCAGCCCTTAATACAAGATTCACTGCTAATATGGAGTGTGTAACACTGCTATAATCTTGAGCACACCTGGACCAAATGAAATGCTGCCGTAACTTGATCTCAGACCACCTAGTCTTTGATCACAGGCTCTTACAAACACCTTCCCAGCATCCAAACGCAGTATGTGTTATCAGTATTTAGGCTGCCTTGATGGCTGTGCGATACCCAATGTTCGTAGGTGATTGTGTATCAAAACCCTTGCTTAAAATGTCTAAACAGTCCTTGTAAAATGTGCAGATTTAATTCCCAGCAGATATGGCACGATTCATTGGCAATTAGTGGCCAATGAAAGTGTCACTTCTAACAACCAACACCAAACCCTTATGTCTCAGAACTTCCAACTATTCCTCTTCTCAGAAGTCACGTCGCTTTTCAAGCATGGACTGCTCCAGAATTTCAAACCCAAATACCAGCAGTGACATGCACAATTCATTGACATCGAATTCCAACTTGAAGTGCAGAAAATAATGAGGAGAATTTACAATTCTCTCACAGCTTCAAACTCTCAACACAAACTTCATCAAAATAACAAATGGATAAAGATAATAGAATGAATGAATTCATCTCAAGAGCCTTGCTTTTATTACAGTTCAACTCAAAAATCTTTTCCTTCATACCTTTCACTTAAAAGGCCTCATTCTCACACTTATCACTTAAAAGGCTTCATGCTCACTCTTTTCATTTAAATTTTGATTTTGCATTTGTAAGCATATTCAATTTTTAAATATAATAACTCCTTTATAATTCAATGGCTTGAGTCTTCTTGTGCACACTTTTCACTAAAGAGCCTTCTTCAACACACCATTCAATTGGAACAATAAACCTATAAAGTTATTTAATTAAGTCAAACTTCAACATTCATTATGCTCTTATTGTCAATGCTCTACAAACAAACTGAAATAGTCTGACCTAAGGCATCGCCACTATGCACTGCTACAAATAGTAACCAACTCTCATGACTTACTATAAATAGTAATTCATACCAACAAAGATCCATAAATCCAAGTGTCAACTCATGAGGGTTGCAATGATGAACTGACATACCCATGCTCCTGGGCCCTGCTAAATTGGGGACATTATAGATGTATTTATCATTTATGTTCTTTGTTTATGTATGTGAGGACAAATCAGCTTCTATTTGATGATGTTATAGAAGTTTTTTTCAATAAAAGGGTGCATGAAACAAGTTTTAAATCATTAAAGATCTCTAAATTTCAAGGGTTTTTTCGTTTTGCCAATTCGTAGCTGAGTCACGAGTCAAGTTGGCATTGCTGACTCTAAGTTTGGGAACTATGCTATAAATCTAGATGCACCAAAAAGTAGATAAAATGATTTAAAAAAAGAAAGTTTATTTTTATTTTTGAAAAGTTTATATTTATTTTTGAAAAGCTACTTGGGAATCCAATTTTACTTCAAAACCCTCGTCAATTCGGCACCGATTCAACTTACATCCTTGTAAAGGATCTTGAAATAACTCATAAAGTTGTTTTATGGTTTGAGCATTAAACAAAAAGTCAAAAAAACCAACTGCAACTTTATGTTTGACATCTAAAACCTTTATTTTGATGCAGCCAAGTAGTTATCATGCACTCTGTGAGTTTTTACTTAAAACTCTGCGAAATTTTCCTAAAAAGTTGGCCAACTTCTCTAAGTAAAACCTGTAAAAACTAGTCACGGAAAACTACTTGCCGAGTAATCTTCAAGTTTTTCGACTACAGAGACACAAAGAACAGTTCATGGGTAGAGAGATTTTCTTTTGTTATAGTGTAGGCAGATTATGCAGCCCCTGACAACCCTTAATACTGCTTTTCTCTGCCCTCCACTCTGCATGTTGGCCCTGATTGCAGTTGTACAATCAGACAGTCAGCCCTCAGAACAATTACCCCTTCTTTAAAGTAAGAATAGTTGATGGGCATTAAATAGCAAGAAGAGCATCAAGAAATCACAGAATTGCAAAGAAAACATAGTTGAAATGGTTTATGCCTGAACAATTACAGGATTTTTCTTATTGTTGGTGAAACCCGTGGTAACAAAAATTGGGCCAGGAAGGCATTAGAAGCTCAATACAGCACGCCTTGTAGCAAAATTTCTTAAACTGAGGAAATATGTTTAGAAATTTCGTTCACTTCTCAACAAGTACAATAGCAAAGCCTTACCAATGATTCACAGGCTTGTATATCCATGCTTTAGAAATCTCATTCATCTCCATTCACTAGTCCACATTTTTTGTGATTCTAGTGGATTGTTTCCATTATTCAATACAAACAGTTAAAGTTGTTCGTTCACCATGAACACTTTGAAGAAGAAAAGATGATCCATAAATAATCCATCAAAAAACAGGTGGAATACAAAAATTTATGGGTTCAAGTGGTCAAGGGGTGATGGAAACCAATTTGTTGTTGCTATGTTTTTTCAGGCCAAATTTGACCATGACAAAGCTCAGCATGTGAAACACTAAACCTCCTGGTTCATGGACTCTCCAAACTGATTGAGCCCCTACGAGCCCCTACAGATGGGTCACACCTTTTGATGGATTTAAACGTTTTGTTGTTGCTATGGTTGTTCAGGCCAAATTTGACAATGAAAAAGCTCAGCATGCGAAAGCACTAGACCTTCTGGTTCATCAACTTCCAAAACTGATTGAGCCCCTACAGACGGGTCACACCTTTTCCTGGGTTTCTTAGGCTTGAAAGACACCTTCTTGTAGATAGCTTGGTCAACTCTAGATAACACCCTTGTAATCAGGCTCTGGTCTAGTAAAGAGTGGCCACAAACCTGTACAGCTAAGAAATTGTGCTTCTGTGTGTGTGTGTGTATCTCAAAATCTTTGTGATGCTGATCTTACACAATTCGGGTGGAGGATCTTAGGAAGGCTTCTGTTCTGGTTGTTTTTGTTAGAAATGATAACACGTGGGTCATTATTAGAGACTTTGCAAAGCTATTATTTGTCATTCCCCACCTTAATGCTGGTCACATTCTAGAATGTCTGCATGCTGATGTCCTTGGGTCTCAGTTGACGAAGATTGCCTATCCATTACCCATTAGAATTGTAGTGGTTATGTGTGGTCTTCTCTAGGTTCCTTCTGGGATGTTATTGCCTAATGAGCTATCATGTCTTATTGAGACCCATCAAAATCTGTGTGAGCTCTACTTACAGCCAGAAGTGTGCTTGTGATTTGAGTGATATAGCTTGCCTCTTCCTTGGCAACTTTTGGTCCTAGATATTGTGGTTGGTCTCTGATTTACATTCTAGGTAAATGTGTTTCTAGATTTGACGAATACTACTCTTGATACATGATGTTTTCATTGCTACATGGTATTTATGCCTACCGTTTTTAACTATAATATGTACATTGAGAGGAGGATTATTGCCTTTATCTCTATCAAAAGATTTTTTGCTACTCCTCCATGGCTAATATAATTCTTTTTGATGATGAAATTTATCTTTGGAAATCAGATGCAGATGACTTTGGCTTGTTGAGGACTTAGGTTGACATGAATAATCATGTCACTACTTCTAGGAAATACCTTACTTGGCTGGGAGAATCTCAATCTCAAAGTCTCCACTTTCTTACAAAACTCTTTTGTTTCCTAGATTTTCTTAGAATTATTTATCTCCTTGATGGTGGTGTTTGTAACAATGTCGATTATTTTCTTTGTAGCTGATTTTTCATCCCTTTGTTTATGATCTCTTTGCCACTTAGAGACTTGTTTTAACAAACAAGAAGTTGGTAGAGCGCTCTATATTTATATTTCTACAAAGGCCATTCTTGTGTCTCCTCCCTGGTTTTGAGATCTCTGTCTTGCATAGACTTGTTTTAACAAACAAAAAGTTGAAAGAGTTATATTTATATCTCTACAAAGACCATTGATGTATCTCCTCTCTGGGATTGGATTATGAATCTGTATTTGATTTTGTATACTTGGATACGGGAATTACCCTACTATTCTATTGCTGGTCCCGGATTGATTGTAAGGGCACAGTCATATCAGACAGAAAAATAAAAAATGGAGAGATGCTCCTATTGTTAAAACTTAAAAACTATATAATCTGATTTAATCAAAGTCATAGAAACTTAGTTGGACATTGAAGAAATTATATAAATTGATAGGTCATTGCTGTGAACAAGCAGTTTATTTGACAATTAGAAAGCAGACATATAACCACATATATTTAGAAATTGCCAAAATCTGATAAACCCCAATTTTGTGATGTTCAGGATGCACATGATACCAAATATACATATTATTTGTGATGGTCTTGACTCTTAAGTATATTCACATTCATTTCTGTACATAGATTTTCATTGAGATTGCACGTGTTTCTATTTCAGGCACTCCACAAAGGGTACTATCTGGTTTCCTACGGTCATTTGTGGACAGCAGCCGATCAGAATATCCATTTCGTCCAGCACAGCTTCCAACTCTAGGATTGTCTGATGGCGACAAACGATGTATACGTGACCGTAGTACCATCATGGCACGCCACTTTTTTAGTGATAAAAGCGAGGATTATATTAATGCACAGGTCAGTGATCTTCCAATGGATCTTTGTTGTGTCTGTAATTATGTAGGGTACATCAAGAGTCCACTTTGGTTTTCAATATCCCCACACTTTGGCTGTTAGTTTGAATGTTTAGAGCTTATCCTGTACCATTTGGACAGTGATTACTGAAATCATAGATTTCCTAATAAGCTGCAATTGAGTGTTTTGAATTATTTATATTGCATACCCATTTTCTAGAAAGAAATAAAGAAAAAGAAAAATTAAAAAATGAATTTTCTTGAAAGACTAAAGTCGGTCAAGACTTGAAAGCACAGCTAAAAGAAAAAAAACATTCGATATTATTTGAGAATTATCAGTAACGTGTATTCTTGCTTTCAATACACACACTGACAAATTTGTTGGTCTAAAGTTTTGCCCCATTGTTCTTTATATCGAACCCGATTGATGCTATGTTTGATAGTGGGTTGTTGCTACCATATGCAAGAGCTATATGTGACACCCTTATTTTTCTGTCATATTGTAATGTTTTGTGTGTTTTTTCCAGATAAATTCACTTTTGCATTCGTTGGACATTGAAAATGATCTTAGGGGTTTGACTCCTCAAGCTGGGAGGTTTTCAGAGCTGGAAGAATACTGGAATGAATCCCAAGTTACAGGTTATGATTCAATGCACAGGACATTTGGAAGCAAATTTGGCACCTCTCATCCTGCAGACAACTGGGTAGCAGAATACAGTCAAAAAAATATGTCTGAAAATGCAGGATCCTGGGCTGAAGAGTTTCACCAGAATCACAGTGTTGATGCATGGGCAGATCAGTTTAATCAGGTCCAATATTTGTTTTCCTATGCCAGATGCTTCATTTGAAATATAAAGTTCTTTGTAGACTGTCTAAAGAGCGTTTCATATATTAGTTGAGTATTTGACAAATAAGTATATTGATATTGCTTCAATTTCTATTCTTGAGCATTATTGTTGATGCATTAGTTATTTCTGCTCAATTTCCTGAGCATTTTGCTTGGTCATGGATTCTTTAAGGATATTGATTTTGCTACAATTTCTATTCTTAAGTATTATTGTTGATGCATTAGTTATTTCTGCTCAATTTCCTGAGCATTTTGCTTGGTCATGGATTCTTTCAAGCATTGCATATGGTGTTGATCTGGGCAGAAGGAGGTTTGTTTGACACACTGTAATATTTTTCAGGAACAATCTCAGATAGATTCAGTTGCACCTTTGAGAAATGGTAACTTTTCAAACTCTGCAGCACTGGAGCAGACACGTATGCTTGCACATACATTGTCTCAAAATGCAGACCCAAAATTTCAGGTTTGCTTATGACTAGAAATAAATTGAATTTGATGTGTGTGGTTCTCAGGTGCTTTTTGGCTAATAGAGTAGTGATTTTAAACTAACAGCTCTAATATTTCTCCGTGGGGGACAAGCATCAGGATATCTTTTGGCTTGATGTTTGGAGATAAGGTAATTAACATCTATATTACCTCGTGAAAGCATTTGTACTTGAATGTTGGTAAACCAATTAATATTGTATTTACTATTACTTTTAAACTATGAAGGGATGGACATGGGTTATAGTAAGATATATAGACCAGGTCTATTTGTGGCCATACTTTGGCAAAATCTTCCGCACAGTTTCCTTATATTGCAATTGTAAATGGCCTTTTCGATTCTCTTCCTTCACATTATGCTACATAATAATATTATGGAGTGAATATCCTTTGAAATTAAACTACAGACACAGAAAGGACGGAGTTAGCTAGTGGAGCAGTAATATGTAAGGATGGCCGGAGCTGTCCATTAGCCATTATGATAGACCATTATGATAAAAATAATCCAAAACTCAAATAACTCTTTCCATTAGCAGTAGCTTGAAGGGGGAAGTATTTCTAATGATTGCGTTAGGGAGGAATTCAACTTTGGATTAAAGAGGAGGATTCCAATGGTGCTACAAAAGGATCTGTGACATGGGAATTCAGCCACGACGAAAGATAGAGACATTCAAAGTGCACTGTAGCAGCAAGTTGCCATCATACAAGTAAGATGCTGCATGGCACTAAGACATGGATTCAAGATAGATTCCAAGTGGTGCCACTTGGGAACTCAGCCACAGAGTAAAGAGATAGATAGAGACTCTAAATGAGACCATGCCAACAAGGTGCCAAATGAGAATTCAGCCATGTATTACAAGAGAGAGAATCCAAGTAGTGGTACCGGACAACCGAGTTGTAAGTAGGAATTCACTCCTGGATTAAGCAGAACGCAAGCAAGGCTAGGTAATCAGTTTGGAATAAATAATTTGAATATTTGCAGCCCCAAAAGTTGAAATTGGTGAAAATATTTTTTCAGGAGACTTAATGATAGTTTCCTTGCTTTCAGCATATGATGCTTGTTTAGCTAGCTAGTGGTCATTGACTGCAAAGGTAATTCATCGTTGGGGAATTCCTTATCCTACCTTGAAAGCTCAAGGAATACAGGTTGAATCAAATTATTGACCCCAAGTTGCCAACTAGGAACCAGCATGTGCAAATTTGGATCAATGGGATTGGAGGACTTCTGATAAAATGGACGAAGTGTTTAATCCTAGAGGAATATTTGTTACTTTGATATTCAAACATGTCAGCCACAGAGAGGATTGCTGCTTTGAGACCTAGAGCTCTATGAAACCTTTATTCCTTGTTATGCATTGCATTTTGGTAATAATAAAGAAAACAGAAAAAATGCAAAGAAGACATGATTTCACCTGGCAGTCCTTCACATGTATCCAACATAAGTTTGCCACTTATCTCTAATGCCAAACATCAAATGTAGTAGTTGCTATACATGAAGATCCATTTGTACTAAATAATTAGAAATTTAACTAGTCACGGCTAATTGTGTCCCATATATCACTTAGTTCCAGATTTGAGATGCAATGGCTGACAATCCAACATACCACTTTTAAACTCCAAAACTCCACTACATTGTTCTTGTTGATTTGAGAGGATCGCTGCAAATGTATTACCACTGCCTGTACTGTATGTGTTTTCCAAGTGCAGCAATCACTTGTATTTATATTGAGGATAAACCAAGAAAAGACATGTCCCTTCATGGGACATGTCTATTAATTAATATAAGGACAATTTTAATTATGGTTATATATATATATTTAATAGTCTAGACACGTAGGTTTATCTGACTGAAGCTACCAAACATCAACACTCCCTCTTAGCTAGGGAGGATAAACACAAGATTACCTCAATGTAAAATCAGGAGTGACAAGATCTAAGGATATCTTTGATCAGAAGATATCCACCATTTTAGATATTATTTCATGATATCAAGAGTAATGGCCTCAGAATATCAAGTCACATGATACTCACCAAGTATTAAAAAATGTCCATAGATAATGCATCCTCAATAATACTTACCATAGAAACATTCATGGTCTGTTTAAGGAACTTAATCCACCATGCAAGATATAATTTATCATGATTTATCTTAGGCATCATAAGATGTCCATCACAATAGATGGCCATGGTCTGTTTAAGGAACTTAATCTGTCATGCAAGTTATCATCTATCATGATCCGCTTAGACATCATAAGATGTCCATCACAGTAGAAGGGTATGGTCTGTTTAAGGAACTTAATCCACCATGCAAGTTATCATCAATCATGATCTGCTTAGAAACTATAAGATGTCCATTACAATAGAAGGCCATGTTCTATTTAAGGAACTTAATCCGCCATGCAAGTTATCATCTATCATGATCTGCTTAGACATAATAAGAGGTCCATCATAATAGAAGATTGAGTTATTGAAATATCATCACCTTTCAATAAATTCTACAGATACAAGTGATAATCATTTGGAAGTTGTCACTTCCTCATGATGTATACAGGGGTTAGGTCCATTAAAATCATATAGTCAAACACATGGATTTTCAAACCCCCTTTGAATATCAATCTTCTGAAATCCTCATCCAATATTACTTATGATGAAGTGTTAGACTCCCTCTGAATTTGATATCAATTATCCTTTTCCTGCAAGAACATCCTCGGAGAGAAAAGGAAAGATCAAGGCAAATAACTTCTATAGTACGTATAGAAATACAAAAAAAAGAGATTTACTATATTAGGAATGCAATACTTGGAAATTGTACTCAAAAGAGAATACTTATCTGATGTAGTCAAAGGATAATGCCCTTTACATGACTTACTTATTCAATACTTGTTCTTGTTAGTGGTCCTTTTATTTCCTTCATGATAGGGCCTTGTTCTGTTATATTATTTCTTGATCCCACCTTAATTATTGTGATGGTGGGTCCACCATTTATAGGTAGTATACTAAACAACTGTGACTTTACGCTAAGATCTTTGTCTAGTTGTTCACCATCGAATGCAATACCTTTTATTTCATTAGGCCCTTCATACTCTTTACACTGCTTAAGGTACCTATTTTCAAGTTGCGCTTGCTTGGCATGAAAGCCGCGTGCACATGTCCACTTTAGTATATGTTTTCGTGGTTTAAACTCCATTTCGGCACTATCTTTGATTACATGAGCTCCACGTAACTTATTTGTTAGTTTTTGCGATTAGGCTATTGCCACTATAAAAATATTTTGTAGATTAACGTGTCTCAGGTTTCAATATCCTTTCTTTCTTGTTACGGTAACTCTGGAGTTGTTATTACTATTGATTCCTTCCCAATATTTTAAAATATGTCTTTCCTAGTGACATATCTTGATCAGCTTAGGTGACTGCTTATTCCCTATCGACAATATCTAACAATACTCTCCTATCCTTATTACTGTCAACTCTTTTAATCTGATTCAGATTTATATCTGTGATCCTTTGTTTGGGAAGCTTGTTCTATGTTGACTGTAATTTGTTAGTTTACACATTGCTAAGTCCATTGATGGGGATATTTGCCCCTTTTTATTGTTGATCTCCTCTACTTTGCTAGGTGGTGTCCACCTTATCACCAATATTTGTTTATTTCGCCCGTTCATGTGGTGGGTGTTTTTCTTTATTGTCTCTATTTCATGTTCAAAATCATAGGTGTTGCCATCGATCTGGGATACATACATGTAATTGGATCTCTTTCAACTTGTTTGTCGATAAGAATTCCTCATTAGTTGATTTCCTTGTCTTCATCAACCACAATATTGACTCTATTCAGGAACGAGTAAACATTTCTTCATTTTGAAGCTTTGATATATATTGTTGTAATGCAGATTTGATGAACATCCATGTTTTCTTTTTGATCCATTCTTACATTTGTAGCCTAACTATGATACCAAGTTGATTTGAGAGGATTGCTGCAAATGTATTAGCATTGCTGGGTATGTGCTTTCCAAGTGCAGCGATCACTTGTATTTATATTGAGAATAAACCAAGAGGAGACATGTCCCTTCATGGGACATGTCTATTCATTAATATAATGACAATTTTTCACTATGGTTATATATATATATATATAGTCACATAGGTTTATCCGATTGAAGCTACCAAACACCAACAATTATTGCCACTATCAGGGTCTTTATGGAGCATAAGTACTGGGTGAAGCGCAAGATGCAAATCTTCAAGGCCTAGGAGCTTGAATGAATCTAAGTTTGCACCACGTTAATTTGTACGTGGAGATGATTCGTGATTGTAATGGAAACAAGAATTAGAAGATGTAAGTTGTAAGTGTTAAAGTTGTAGCTTCAGTCGATTGATTCGATCTGATGTACATTATTGTTATTGGTAATCATCATTTCCTATATATTCTTATCCATGCTAATAATATATATTATTGTATATAATATATATATATATATATTATAGTATATAATATATACTATAATATATATATATATATATATATATATATATGTATATATATATATATATATATAAAAATTATAGTATATGATATATATTATATATGTTGTTATACATATTATTATTATTCATGTTAATATAATATTATTTAAATGATGATTACACCATAAAGACATGTCTCTTCATGAGACATGTCTCTTCTCATATTTATATGAGACCCAAATCTGCATTTGGACATCATCAATAAAAATGGTTATGATTCTACATTTGTAGAAATGATCCTAGAAATTAACATGGTATCAGAGCAGGACTACAAATGTATTGACCAAGAATTTAAATTAACACGTGAAAGACTCGATCTGCAAACGGGTAGTCAGGCTTGTAACTATTCATAACATTGTATTGCGAATTGAGGTACCCTAGTTTTGATATACTCAGAAGGCAATACAACAAACACCTGCAACAATCCAAGATAATCATCTGAAATTGTTTGTGATAAGATCAACACATAAATCTCTATATTAGAAAATGGTACATGTAAATCTAGAGGAAGCAGTGGATTCATGTCTAACTATGAGATATTGGGATTCTCAATATTGTACGGGTCCAATGAGATTGCAGGTATCAAATGTCAGTCGCTTTCAAAGATGGTTGATTATAACAATGATGATCAGTTGTTAAATGAGGGCAAGTCCATCTATACAGGCTTGAAGATACATTTTCTATGAGTTGATGCGAGGAAGTTCATCTAGTGCACTAAGGTCTTTGTGAATAATTGGCAAGAAATCCTGAATATAAAGTGATAAGATCACAATGATGTACATAAAAACAAAATTATGTTTGAAAGCATCATTCACCGTGTTAGACATATGAGGAAGCAAGTTCATCTTTAGAGCAGAGTACGAAGGAGAAAATACATGTTGGAATGAAGTATTTCGTCAAGGACCCGATTGCTTAGAATACCATTGCACGAATAAAGTGTGTCAGAATAATGAGCCAGTACACATAGGATGCAACTTATTGAGCAATAGAGAGATGAATTAAAGAGAATTACGTGGAGTGGGGAGTTCATAAGAAGCGCCATCAAACACTATAGGAAGGAACCAAATACAAAAATTCCTAACATCAGAGAATATGAAAGATGGTTCGGAGTATCATAAATAGTTGCCACATAGGCTCCTATAGATGGAGGTGCTTGCATCGAGACAAGAACATAAGGGGAGAAAGGAAGGAATTTCGTTGGGCATGCAGATGATAGTAGCACATCGCTAGAATGAAATTTAAATGTTGCATCCATCTAATAATCCTTAGGAATGATGCATGGGTCAACCGGAGATAGACATTATTGCCAAGAATCATTACAAGTCGCGTAATAGAAAAGGGTGAACGTCATCGACATATTTGCTTAACCATTGATTGCATTGTAAGAGGAGCCTTTGCTATAGTCGGTAAAGGGACGAAAAGGAACCCGTGCATGTAAGGAAACAACTAGATTATGGGGCCAGTGTAAGGATTTTTTTTAAGGAGTCGTTTGACTCATATAAAACTTAGGGTTGAATAATTTAATGAAGAAGAGACGTCTGTCATAACATATTTCTTACTCCATACCAATTCACCAATTCAAAGGAAATTATGAACTTTCCACGGTGGAAGACCCTTTAATATAGGGAAGGTGAACAAGTTCACAAGTAACACAACACACCTATAAAAGCATTGTCTCGAGAAGGTGATGAGGATAATGTAAAAGAAAAATATGAAAATGATATTTTGAAGAAATAGTGGCCCACTGCAGTCTCGCCGCCTAAGTAATAAATGGTCATACTCTTTGCGCATGTTGAATGCCACCACTGACATAATATGAGGATAGTATCACCCAATGAAGGTGGGGTTATTTTGGTGACAAGACCCTAATTGGGGTCAAACAAGTATGAAGACCACATGGGGATTAAACAATGTAACGCCCCACTTATAATATGGTAAAGTAAGCAATCCTCAGAAATCAGCATAGGAAATAATGTGGAAAGGCGTTGGTTAATAAGAAGACCACATTGGACAAATTGTACTTTGAAGTTTGACTTCCGATTGGAGTGTTGTAATGTGGCGGAATATGTGAGCCAAGCTCACCATCGAAATTAGTCATAGGAGGTGTAAAAGGGTCTGTAGGAAGGTGTGAGTGGGCAAATTGAAATCTACATACTTATATTGTATGGTATCCAACGTTGGTTTCTTTGTCATCATCTGAGCACATTGCGGGAGAGAATGATTCTTACATGGAGATTGTGCAGTAATCTTAGCCCTAGAGATAGGCGTGGTATTGTTTAGAGAAATGTGTACTACACTTGTGTGTACTGATAGGAGACCCATGTATATGAAGAAGGCACAGGACGAGTACGGGGAAGGTGTTCAAATAAAAGTCATCCACGTGATACATTATCTGACAAGCATACGGGTGACAAAAGGAGTTAAAAGGCACTATCACCTTATTTCACTTTAGAAGCAATGAGCAAATTATTATTGATTAGTTAACCTCGGGTAAGTCAAATCGCAAGTATAGTGATATCCTTGGGTACCCATCCAACACATTAAGTATAAAGGTATGTTATACTTTCTTAAATATTAATCTTTATGAGATGATATTTTTTAAAATAATAGGAAGGTTTTAAATATATGTAATAATAATATATGTATTATTGTTACATATAATGGAATTGGTAATATAAAATATGTTAAACAATATAATTTATTTATTAAATATAATGAAATATGAAATATAATTATAAACAAGGAAAAATAATGAAAATTAATAAGATGTCATCTTGAATAGAGTAATTATGTTATTTTGAAGGAATAATATTACACTATTATGATTATTATGAATATCTTATTATTCTTAATATTATCATTATCTTTGAGTATTATAGTAGTCACACTCTTACTTTTGTATTTGTATACATACTATAAGAGCTATATGCTCTGATCTTTTCCTCTGAAAATGTTATTGCAGGCAGAGGGAGATTAAGATTTAGAGGGAGCTTGACATTTTATTATGGGCAACCTTGATAGAGAGGGAGCGAGATAGAGGATATGATTTAGTCAACCTTTGGTGATTTTGGTCATTGATTCAGAGGGAGTAAACAATGTTGAGATGGATTTCTCTAGTGATCAATGAATTGGCGCTGTCACGAGGACCGTGATTCATACATTGTAACCATGTGATTTTAATGGGCCTACCCCTTGTGTACATCATGAGGAAGTGATGATTTCTAAATGATGTCACTTGTATTTGTAGAAGTTATTGTAAGGAAATTTGAGTTGTTGCGAGACGGTAATGAAGTTTTTAAGAATTCATTTGAACCATCTACGAGTCTCTCCTTGATGAATGAAACTTGACATATGAGTTGTAGAGTCATTCATGTGGCACAATCATACTTAATCAAGATATTGGCATATTGTGGACGAGTTTGATAAAATGGAAGGACATGGTCGCTTCTACTATTAAACTAAATGAATGTTTGGACCTTCAATGGATGAAAAGAACAAGTTGGAACTTAGAATGGAGTTGTTATATTTGATACAAAATTGTTCAACAATATAAGAATGAGTGAAAATTTTACATTGTGGGGGGTAATAGTAGTCAATGTTCCATCCCCACTTGAACCTTATTTAGAGGGGAGATGTTCCATTCTCAAATAATCTAAAAAGACAATTTCTAAATGTAATGTCCCCATTTTTGCCAGTATTAGAGTTTTGAGAGATTAGCCTATTATTGTGATTCTCGAAGGCTAATTATTGTGGATAGAGTGTGTTTTGAGGCAGTGGCTTGGCTTTGGAGGGTCTTATCTTCTCCACAATTTAGTAAGTTACAGGTTGGTCTTTGTTTGGCTTAGATTGGACTTCATTTGGGCTTAGTTTTGTGTACTTACTATTTGTAGTAAGTTGGGTGGTGATTGAGATAGACCTTTTTTATTTTTGGAAAGTGCATTTGGTCACATGGAGAAATAATAGGTGTGACTCCTATTTCAGACGACATATTTAAATGATGAGTATTTTGGGAGTTATAATATTTTTAGCGGCCAAATTATTATTAAATCATTAAATGACTTATTATAAAGTTATAATTTAACTTTATAATATCACTTAAGTTGAGGGTTGAGTCATCATTGGATGGGGACATTTATTTCATTAATATAAAGCCTAAGCCAAGTATTAAATGTTGCCAAAGGAGTTAAGTTGGAAAGTTTCAAGAGTGGAGTTCTTTTGGGAAACTTTCACAATTTCAGAAGTTGAGTTTTTTGGAAACTTTTGTCAACAAAGGCATTACAAATATGAGCTCATTTCATTGGGAAAAGCATGCTTGAATATTTATTTGCTTTTGTTGTCTTATGACATTCCTAAAGGTCTGATTTTTCATGCCCTTGCTGAGGTATAAGGGTCCGATTTCTGAGTGGTATCTTTGCAAGTTTGCTGCTGAAGTATAGCAAAATTGCCATTATTTCTCTACTGTTTCAGACTGTGGCTGAGAAGTTTTGTGTTAAGGAGCAATTGTCCTTTGGAGATTTCAGTGTCTTCTCATACTATGGTTCTTGTGGCTGAGAGGACAAGTCTTTGCTGAAGAAATTTGGTGATTTGTTATTCTGTTTATTGTATATCAGTCTGCCTGGTGTCAGCATTTCTGATTACTGGGCAATTTGTATATGAGAACTGGCTGGGTTTGATTCAGTATTTTGGGCGCTTAATTGTTCATAGCTAAACACCATTATACCCTGTCATTGGTGTTAACTGATTTGACGTACTGGATGCCTAGATTTCCTTGTGTGGGCGTGACTCTTTCCAGCATTTCAATCGTGCCTGCTGTAGCTGAATGAAGAGTTCTTCTATTACATATTTGGTAGCATCTATGGTCCTATTCGAGCTACAAATCTTGTTGGCATTGAGTGGAGTGTTCAGCATAATGGCAAACTACAACTAGGTTCTATTAAATTAACAATTGCAGCATCTTTGCTTATTAATTGTTCGTAAGAGCTGCCTACTGTATATTCTGAAATTTATATCAGTATTCTCTACATTCATGCAATACGTCCAAAACATTGAGCATATCAATTTCATGTCAATTTTCATGTTTTAATGCAATAATCTGTAAGTCTTTGATTTGTCAATCCAATCATATTTTGGTATTGGCTCTATCAAGGTTTAAGTTAATTTCTTATATATATAGCTATATACTTGTGGATTGGTATCTCAAGAAATAACAGAAGCTGCAATTAAAAGCACCCCAAAATACATATTCCCTTAGCTAGTTGGTGTGAGCCAGTTGGGTGCATTGCACTAAATCTTCATGTGTAGATAAGTATTTTTATCTTCTACATTTATCTACTCTTTGTAGTCTCTCTCTTATTTGTAATTCTATGCATACTATAAGGGTTATTTGCCTTGATCTTTTCCTTTATGCTTGAGGATATTCTTATAGGAAAAGAAGGTTGGTACTTTGCATATGCTACCAAATCTTGTGCAGACTCAATCTAATGATAGTAGCTCCAAAGATCCTAATGATCAAGATGGATAAAGTGAGGCTCTTGAAGCAAACATCTTTGATGATTGAGATTATGAGATTCTTCTACATTAAGAGGGAGTATGACACTTCTAAGGTTACGCAGGAGCTTAGAAGATTGATACTCAGAGGGAATCTAGAAATACATGTGTGTAACTGCATGATTTTGATGGGCCCACTCCTATGTATATCATGAAGAAGTGATGACTTATCACCAGAAAATTAGATATCAAATTCAGAGTGAGTTTGACAAAGAATCCTTGGGGAAGAGAGTCTCTAAGGGAGTAACTATTGGACTTGACTTCCTAGGATCATTGTTCAGAGGGAGAATTTTTGAGGTGTAATCGTTTGTGAAGGATATCTTCCTGTTGAGGAGAAGTTCTAAGTGAAACTCTTTGTAATGTATTTTCTCTGTGAAAGAAAATTAAGGTGAAAGCCTTTGTACCACCCTCTGACTGGGTTCATGTTGGTTACTATTTCACATATGATATGTAACGAAAGGTGACGATCTTTCATTGACATATATAAACATAAGGTAATCATTGTAAGATGACGATCTTATAAATGATAGACCTGTTATCATGATAGACTTCATTAAATTGTTGTCCAAGAGGGCTGGAAGTCATGATAACGAATAAATAGAAGGTAATTATTGTAAGGTGGCGATCTTATAAATGGTAGACTTGTTATCATGGTTCTTTGGGCTGGATTTTGCCAGACACTATGATAACCAACTCATCATGGTTCTTTGGGCCGAATTTTGCCGGACACCATGATAACCAACTTGTTATGGTTCTTTGGGCTGGATCTTGTCAGACACCATGACATAGTTACTATTATAGACCACACTTAAGGTGGTGTTTAAGCTTATGTTAAAGTTATGGAATTTAGTTCAATTGTGTGTTATAAATAGTGAGATGACATCTCTTCATATACTTGAGAGCATAATGTGTTCTATATCAATCCTCCCTAACTAAGAGAGAGTGTTAAAGTTGTAGCTTTAGTCGGATTGATTCGATCTGATATACATTATTGTTATTGGTAATCATCATTTCCTATATACTGTTATCCATGTTAATAATATATATTATTATATATAATACATATATATTGTTGTATATATAATATATATGTATATATTATATACAATTATATATATATATATATATATATATATATATATATATATATATATATATATATATATATATATATGTATGTATGTATGTATGTATATTATATATTGTTATACATATTATTATTATTCATGTTAAAATTATATTATTTAAATGATGACTACACCATAGAGACATGTCTTATCTCATATTTATATGAGATCCAAATCTGCATTTGGACATCATCAATAACAATGGCTATGATTCTACATTTGCAGAAACGATCCTAATAATTAACAGTAAGTTGTGTTGTGACTGCTAATGTTTTTAGTGTGATGAATGCCATGTGATGGTTTTCATCAAGCTGCCATAATACTTGAATATGATGTCCATTTTGAGACTCAAATTGATGTCAAGCATTTATGAAGAAAATTTAGTTCTAAAAAAACATTCAGTAATTATTAGAGTTTAGGGTCACTTCCCCTTACTGAATTCTGTAATATCCCTTGCTAAGCTGCCCTTAACTTGCTCGTTTAAGGCATAAGGAATATTGTCAAACGTGTCATGAAACCTCAAATTTGCTTTTGTTTATTTTCAGGTTCACTTTTGATCACTTTAGTGGTTTCAAAAGATTTTCATTGCTTGCAAAAGATTACCAAGAAGTCTAGGAAAGAACTAAGTTACAATGCAATCCCTTTGACCCTTTAAATGCACACACGTGATTTGTCCATGTAATATCCCGAACTGTATATTTTCTCAAAACCCTTAGTGGAAATTCATAAATTTAAAGAAACACATATTGCAACACATTTCAGATTTCACCAGCAAAAACTCCAATAAACAACTAAATAAAAGAACCCCAAAATATTATTGCATTCAATCTCCAACGGAAATACATTTTCAGAATTAATATTTCATTGAAGTTCTTCAGTAAAATAACCAAGAAACCCAATTGTAGATATAGAAAATTCAGCAAGATTGGATAGTAGAGAAGAAGATACATTGTGAAACACTTGCATGATTTCTCCAAGTGGCAATGGTTTTCTGCTCAGTGCCCAAACTTGAGGGTTTCCCTCCTCTCACTTGCTAAAAGCTGAAGCTTTCAAAAAATAATTCTACAAGAGAGAGAGTGAAATCCAAATCACAAAACCAAGTATGCTGAAAATTAGCTCCCTTCTCATCTTTTAAGCACAAATAGGTGACTCTTTAGATTCCCCTCTTTGTTTCCTTATTCCCTTTTGAAAATAATACATAACCCTCTAGAGAAATAAAGTGCTCATAATAATAAAGTGACATTTAATAATGTGAACTTAATTTATAATGTCACTCAATCAATTAATCAATTAAATCTTCAAGCTTAAAAAACTCTGATCGGATAGACTTGGATATGCATTTGTGATAGCTTGCTGAAAAGGCCTTGACAAGGCACTCCTAGTCGAACCTTGAAATGCCAATCATACCGAGCCTGTTGACTTGCTAAAAATAGGAAGTGTCTAGAAACCTCACTGAATCAACCTCGATTTGTCAGCAACTGAAACTGCCTAGGCCAAAAACTGAACTGATCCCAGAGAATACTCAGTTAGTCCATGGTACCAAGGAAAAATGGTCTAATAGTGTAACGAGAATCGCTGTCCTGGAAAAGGGGACATGGCAGTACATGTCAAATGTGCATTTTAACCAATCAACATTTTCACAAATAGATGGCAATGTTGATGAGACCCAACCGAGGGGCAGTACGTTGATATTGTACTCTGCAACTTTGCTGATGTTGTAAAGTTGTTGTGAGGATTTTAGCTCCAAATCATTCCCACAGTGGTTGCAATGGTTTGTGCTGTCTAAGAAATGTGCACCCAAACTCTTTAATCCCTCGATTGTGATCTGCAATCTTCCTTGTAAGGTTGACACCCAAAATGAGTAATTTTAGATCTGAAACTTCTGTGTAATTCTGAATTGGGATCACTGACAAGACATTTAAGGGATTTAAGTCCTAATCTCCATTTGAGATGCTCAAAGACTTTTATCCTTGGATCTTGCGCAATCCTTAATTTTTATCATTTAGGTTGAGTGAACATAAGCACATAGATGGAGGATTTTAAATGATAGATAGATCTCCCTTTATCTTCACTCTATTGTTTCAATAACCTCTTGCTGTCAAAAGGTGCCAATTTCCATTGTAACTTGGGCACTTGGGGACATTGGGATGAGTTTCTAGGACTGGGGGACAAAGACATTCAATTATGGGACAATCGAGGGGTGGGGTTTGTATACTATACATATAAAACTTGAAATGCTAGTTATGAAATGAGATTTCACTGTAACATACCAAATACTTGAACATAGTAAAATTATAAAATGATATGATGAACTGTAACCATTCAACATAGTAACATAGTACATACCTAATAGTAATATTCAAATAGAAATTCATATTAGCAGCAAATAGAACATTCTGATCTTCACTAGTTCACTTCTGTCAAATTTCAAAAATATCATAAAGATGACTACAATTAATAGAATGATATTATTGATATCAAAATGAGTGCAAAATCATGTCAAGATGTAAAGGGAGGCCTCTAGTTATTTAGCCGAGGCAACCTCGTCATCATTGAAACTTCTAGATTCCTCACGATCAAATCCGCTAAAGGAGCAACAACAACTTTACACGTGTCTGCTGCAGTCTCGTCCTCATTAATCTAAGATGGCTCCTCTTGCTCTACATCCCATTCTGCTACTGGGATGTCCTTGTACATGTGTTTCCTTTGGTCCATGCTTGTGTACAACAACTAGCTTCTTCACTCTCTTAAGGGAAAGTCTGTTCCTCTTAATAGAGAAGATGAAACTATAAGTAGATTATTACCTCTCAGAAACTAAAGAACTAGAAGCCTGAGATAGCAGTTGAATGGCTAGTGTGGCAATCTTTGACCTCTGCAATCCATGACATTTACAACACAAAATTGGATGCTTTTGTGGCATAGTTCTGAAATCCATCTTTGCTGCATCCGAGTAACCTGTAACATTACAAAATTCATCATGAATAAGAACCATTGAATATTCAACATAATAACATACCCAATGGTAAAACTATAGTCGAAATAGTAAATATAGAATATCGAATTACCTATTACTTGTAAGAGTGGAAAATTCTGACCACTCAGAGTGGATCTCGTCAACAGTATCAACATCATACATCTTAGAAATGCACCTAAAGAACCCTGCCTTTACCTCATCATCCTAGAGTGGTAGAACTCTACATGACCTAACCATGTACTATATAGGATTCAATGCATAAACCACCATGTGCAAGGAGTGTTCAACTTTTCCCATCTGTGTTGATGATTGGATGAATGTGCTTATTTTAGAATTCTAAAAGTGGGGTCCTCTCGCATAACAACCCTCATCTGCTCACACATAGAGTTGATGCACTCATATGCCTCTCCAAGGTAGGTTCATCCCCATCACAATATCTGATCACCTGGAAAACTGGAGTAATGATGCAAACTGTATTTTGCATCATTCCACAATTGATCTCTCTTCATTGTCTCTTTCACCCTTTTCCCTTGCTCTGTCTTGGCATTAGCCATCTATTCCATTATTGTGTCATATTTACAAGTTGCAGTTACTCTTGCAACTCAACCATTCTCTCCAAGAAAATGTAATATGATGCATATCTAATCTCAACTGGTTTCAAGAACTCCTTCACAAAGTTCTTGAAGAGTTCATGTGAAGTGAGGTGATTGCAGATAAAAATTTGCACATCTCTTGCATCAGTGAACACTCTTATAATCTAGTCAATCTTCCCCATGCCCTTGAGTGCATTGATCATGGCATGCACACAACATGAAGTTCACCAAATATGTCTATAGGTTGCCCCGATAACCTCTTTGTGGCTCTACACACATGCGTTGCATCTATCACTACTTGGACCACGTTTTGTAGCCCAACCTTCTCATAGCCTCCCTAAGGACCTAAAACTGAAAATTGACATCTTTGCAATGCCTCAAACAATCAACTGGCCTCATAAAATATGGGCTCTTGATGCATGTAACTATGATGCTGATGAATGGATAGTGGCTAATGTCTGTCAACTCATCCATATCTATGCTTCATCTAGACTTATCCAACATGCCTTCTTTGCCTCCATCAAAATGCTAATCTTGTTATATTGGTTAATAAAGATTGTTGTCCAATTGTGTTTACTTGGTGGCACAAATGATGCCCCCCTCCTTTACCAACATGGACACCATCTCCTTATAATAAGGAGATTGGGCTACATGCAACGGTATGCCAATGGCAATGAAGAACCTGCCAGTGAAATCCTCTATTCGATCCTTCATGTGCAAATTAAACAAATCAGCTATGGGGTTACTTGATCTTCTTGAACAAATCCCCTTATTACTGCCCCCCTTGCTGAACTCCAAATGGATGAAGGTCATGAAGCTGACTCGAACATCGTTCTTTCTCTTTGTTTTATGACATGAGTAGAGATATGTTGCTGGCCTTGTAAGTCTGAGTTGGCCAAACCTGTTGCCTCGCAGACAAAGAAGTACGCCTTGGAATTGCACTATCATCGGGAATACCTGCAAGCTTATCTCTATTTTATACTTGATATTTTTTAATATTAGCATCCATAATAAATGTACATGCATCAAGTCGTATTCTGTCCAGAAGAGCAAGTGTGCATTAACTGTAGTGATGCTCCCAGACCATTCTGCAATACAAAGATTAGATTTCCATTTTCTTTTGCTACCACTTATTGGTGTTGGGGCTGTTATTCTTATTGCAAATTGTTTGAGAGGAGACTTTTGATATTAGTATTTATTTACTTGTTGATACCATCATAGTATAGTATATAATACTCCACAAATTTCTAATGTCTGACCCGATTAATGTTACTATTAACCATGACTTGTGTGCATGTATGATTCTTCTGGTATCAATTGAGTTGGCCGAATTTATCACCTTGTTGGTAATATTTCAATTGTTGTTGATTCCCTTTATATTGAAGTTTCTTTTTCCATTATCGTTCTTGCTTATTTAATAAATTTCAATTTAGTTTCTTTTTCCATCATTGTTCTTGCTTATTTAATAAGTTTCAATCTTTAATTAAAACTTATTTATTCTTCACATCTATTTGAAATCCTGAATTTGAGAACATGACAATGCCCCCCTCTTAGAAAATGCTTCCCCACAAGCATTCTTATATTGTCAAGGATTTTTGGATCCCAAACTCGGAAGTACCATTTCTACATAGTATAATTGTCTTGATAAGAATGTTTATTCATTGTGGTGGAAATAAAGATCTGGATATTTAATCTCCAGGAATTCAATAAATCTTCTATTGGTGTCATCTCAACTAGAACACAATGACAGTGGTACTTATCTTGCGTAAGGAATATGATAGAAACATGGTTCCCCTTTTCAATCAAATTTGAACAATCGGTTTTTGATCTTTGAATCATTTCTTGAATGACATCCTTTTGTAAGTTGAACAGAAAGCTTTTAGTGATGGAATTATGAGTTTATTTTTTCCAATGGTTCATAATTCTTCCTTTATGGAAGATGCATCGGGATCCCATAATTTATTTCATCTTTTCCTTTGTGCGATTTCAGAATATCTCAAAGAACGGGATACTATATATCTTGTCCATTTTAACTATGAACAATGAATCATGAATAAGTTTAGTTTGATTTTTGTTTTCAAGACTTAGCTTTGTTTCTCCCAACTCTTCCCTAACTGATTTCTTTAGGTAACCTTCCAAGTCATCTTCATCTCTTTTAGAATGATTTGGGATCCCTGGATTTGTAGGTGTTCTTCTATATTTACTTACCATTTTTATTTCATATACCCATACTTCTGATGTTACATTAAGATGACTGCGCTGGATACAAGAAGTGGCTTCAAAGCTTTTGATACTAGAATCATTGCTCCTCTTATCTTCAACTATGAATGATGAGTCTTCTTCAAAAATTGAAAGAGAATTTGAATTATGGTTCTAGGATTTAACCTCAATGTTGTCATTTCTTGTGCATGATTGCTGTGAGGTCATCCTTATCATCTTTGTGAATCCATTTACTTGCTCTATTTGTGATGCATGATGAATCAATAGCCTCTTCTTTTCCTCACACTTGTGATGTTGATGATCATTCAGAGTTGGTTCTCATCGCCTCATGGCTCAGACTAATCACCATAAGGATCGGGCTGATAGGGTTTTTTAGTTGTGTACTTTGGCAGAGGTTGAGATTGCGATCCACTTCATATTTCGATGTCCTCTTTACTATGAGATCAGCGGGAGATTTTAGTGCTTTTTCAGAGAGTGTTCTTCTCTTTCGATGTTCTTCAGTTATATTGATCAGCGGTGTCTTGCACTTTATCTTTAGGAGGCCACCCATCTATTACCCTGCAGTCTTTTAAACCTCAGGGGCGTACTTCGGACCAGCTCATTACTGCCTTTTTCTCTCCCCTGTCTCCCCCACGAGGTTTGAAATGTCTTCTAGTACATCTCATTCCAGATCAGTTAGACATTGCACCAGTCTCTCCAAGCAGCAACAGTCATACAGTGGCTCTACACAACATTCTAAGACTATGGATAGCTCATGGATTTACCCCTCTATTACTGATTTCTTTGTGACAAGGACCTTTAGTCCTTACCTTGTTTTCTTTCTTATTTTGTGTATTGCTTTCTTTTTTGTTTTGCCACCGTTTGGTGCTTCTACTTTGATTGGCTCTTCTATTTGTATGCTGAGTCCCATAAACCTTGTTGGTTTTTCGTGGACATTAATATTATCTTATCTTATTTTGCACTAGCTTTCGTTTAGTTTTCAATCTCTCTCACCTTCTCCCTTTGGTGTAACTACTTCCATTCCCTTCGATGATGCATGGATGCGAGAGTCTCCTGGTGCACTTGTTGTATTGCAATCACTTGTCTCATGTTCCTTGGAGAGTTCATAATATCTGTTTTACCTTCTTAAGTCTAAGTGATGACTACTTTGCTTCTTAGGTGGGCACTTTATACTTCTGTCACCATTGATCTTGTAAATCATCTAGGTAGCCTCTTGTCACTCTTTCTTTGGAAGAAAAGTAGGAAGCATTGGTCTATATAAAAGATAGCATGCCTCAAACATTCACCCTTTCTTCTTTTTCCCTCTTCTCTGGTATGGTCAACATTGGTCAGTAATCTCACTAACTTAGCCAATTTTACTTGAATCTCTCTTTGTCCTTTGATGAATTGATCCCAACAATTGTCAAGTCTTTCCTTTTTCTCCCATTTTTACCCCTTTTTGTTATTCCAGTTCCTCTCTTATTTCCATCTCCATAGGCTGGCATAATTCTATGCCCTGATACTAATTGTAATGTTCCCTTTTTGGATCATATGAGACAACACATGAATTATGAAAATCCTTCATGCAAACTTAATGTCAATTATGCAATCAATGCAAAACATAGATTATGACTGGTAATTCCGACGTCAATACTGCAACCCAATAAAATAATCATGATACGATGACTCTTTTTTGATATAGCGAATGTGCGCGATACCTTGTATGGTTGTATCTAGTCTTTCGTATTTGATACATGCTGTAAGTTATAGAATAACAAATAAACTCATGTAGGGATATTTTGTTTCTGATATTCTAGAATTATATGTGTAATTGTCTATGATAAATAAGCCGTCTCTGATATTTTGGAATTATATGATTTTCATAATTTGGAATTATGAAAATCCTGTCCCCCCTTACCGCTTCACCAACCCTAGCCAGGCATCTTCCATGTTCGACTTATTAGTCGTTGTGATTTGGGAGTCAACTCTCCTCTCCATCCTGCACTGCACCATTCCCTCCTTCCTCAGTCCCAAGTGTCGGTTTACCTTCCCTATGAACTGGTGGTATGACGAGGGTTGTAAAACCTTTCATCACTCTTTGCACCCAACCTTTGCCGCTAACTCCACCTCTTATACTCGGTTGTGACTCTAGTACCACTATTTTCTCCGCTAGAAGAAACGGTTGTTTATCGCTTCTCAGTGCAAATCCTTTTGCAACTTGCTCATTCCTAACCCCAAGTTTTTCTGGCGCACCTTTTTCCCTCGCCATCCTCCCCAATCTTCCACCCTTGACCACCCATACCTCCACTCTCTATGATATTCCCGATCAACCCTCTATCCGTCTCACCCCCCTCCTCACTGCCACTTATTCACTCCCTCCAATATTTATGAGGCTATTAGATCCATGAGATGTAGTAGGGCGGCGGATGAGGAAGGGTTCCAGGATGAGCTCTATAAGCTTAGTATTTCTATCTTGGGATACTTCCGTCCCATGCTCTTTAACAAGGTGGTGTGCACAGGTTTTTGTGATTCTTGGTCGAGGCATGTGATCTAACCAATACATAAGAGTGGGGTGGCTTTGGACCCTGGTGACTACAGGACCATCATGATTGGGCACACTTTCCCGAGACTCAATGCCACGGTGCCGAACACTATCTTATCTAGAGAGCTCAATAGAAGGCTTTGCCAGACCAAGGGTTAGGCAGGATTTCAGGCAGACTATCATACCATGAATCTTGACGTTATGGGCTATTATTGAGGAGGCCTGTCACCACTCGACGAAATTCTACTGCTGTTTCTTAGACTCTTGTAAGGCTTTTGATTTTGTCCCTCGGGTTGCCCTTTTCTAGAAACTTAGAGACATTGGGATTTCTAAGACTTTACAGACAATTATAATAAGGCCCTATGAGATGGTTGTGGGCAAATTTGGGACTCCTGAGGACTTCTCTGACCCTATTCAGAGCACCATAGGTGTGAAGCAAGGCTGCCCTCTCTCACCCACCTTGTTCAACATTTATATTGATTAGCTCGAGGCCTTTCTTAGGGATTCCTCACTCCCCAATGAAAGTTGCTACCTTCACCATGTTTTGATCGCCATCTTCCTCTTTGCTGATGACGTGGTTGTTTTGGCCTCCTCTCCGAAGAGTCTTCAGAGACTGCTCGATGGGTTAGCATCTTTTTGTGATTCGTGCCAGCTTGTTGTGAACCAAGGAAAGACTCGGGTCATGGTCTTCAATTGCTTGAAGACCTCGCATCTTCATCAAGGCTAGGAGATCAAGATTTCTTCCTCAAATACTTACCTTGGGGTTAAGTTCTCTGGTCTCCGCTTTAGCTTGAGATCCACCATTCAACCCAAGATTACAAAAGGGTTGGGTTCCCTTTCTATGTTAGAGAGACAATTCTTCAGACATCACTTTTAGGACACTACGTCTAAGTTGTCTCTCCTAGACTCTTTAGTTAGATCGACTATGCTTTATGGTTTTGTGGTGTGGGTCCCTTTCTCCTTGACTCGAAATTGGCCTCGGTCGAGCAAGTTCAAATGCTTCTTCTCCGGCCTATCATCAAATGCCATTGATCCACCATATATAGTTTATTCTTGTTGAGTTTGGAGCTCATCCCTTCAGACTTGGAGCCATCTTTGATTTGATCTGGTTTCTTCACTGTCTTTGTGGTTTTATGGACTTTGTGGATGATCGTCACCGTTACTCCTACCTAACCTATTGTTCTTCTGTCGTCATCGTTGACTCTAACACCACCACCAAGGCCTGTTGTTGGTATGCCTAGGCCACCATTCTTGAGATTGATTGGGGTTGAGATTGACAACCTCCCCCCCTTCAGTTTTCACTGGATGCTCATGCTCACCTCCTTCTCACAACAAGAGTTGAATGGGCATGTCAAACTTGACATTTACAAACGGTACATTACCACAACTTGCAATAATCCTCCAAGTGGGTTGCGCCTGTGGATGGCCTTCTATGTTGAGCACTTTATAGACATGCAAGATGGGATTATCACACACCCAGGTTACTTGTCCCGACACTGGCGCCACGTGCTTTGTATATCCTTGGGTTCCTTTCATGTTGGTTCACACATGCTTTAGATTCAAATTGATCACCACATTGATAGGGAGGACCAAATTTGTCAGTTGTGCACTTTCGCTGAGATTGAGACGGAGACCCACTTCATTTTTTGGTGCCCCATCTATTATGAGAATCAGAGGGATATTCTACTATTTAGAGGGAGATTCTACTGTTTGTTTAGGGATTGCTAGTCCCTCTCCACTTTCTTCAAACTCATGGACCAGAGATGTCTCGCACTTTACCTCCGAGAGGCTACACTGCTTCGCAACCACACTCTGCAACTCCTTTTTCCTCAGAGTCGGGCCTTTGGTCAGCTTATTTTTGCATTATCTTGCACCTGCCTCTTGCTTACGGTGTGAAACAACCGTCCGACACTCATACCATTTGCCACTCTAGGTCGGTGTAATATCCAAATTTTCCAGGTCTAAATTAACATCTAACATAAGCATAGAATATAGTTATAACTTCTATTTCATAATAAGGCATTTACATCATTCATGTTCATGTGAAGAAGATTACCATTAAACTCAGTTAAATTTTTTTTAACTAAATACTTCAAATACCTTTTAATGAAATTACTTCAAAAATTGAAATCACATACCTCGAAAAATTGAGACTGAAAAATCGTCTAAGTGTGCTTCTGCAACCATTCGGGTTAGTCTACAAATAACTATAAAAATTACTCAAATCAACTACTATCTCAAAATTCATTTGATGATTACAACTATAATTTAAATTAGGGCATCACATATCATCTTACCAATTAGGGCATCAATTACCATCAGTTTATTTAGGGCCTCTAATATTGCTTTACCACTTAGGGCTTTCGCGACCACGGAATTCAATTAGGGCATCCACGACGACGGATTTCTATCTAGGGTTTTCGCGACGACGGATTCAATTTAGGGCTTCCGCGACCACGGATTCAACTAGGGCATTCGATACCACGGATTCAGTTAGGGGATCCAATACCATTGTAACAATTAAGATTCCAGTTGTCACACAATCAATTAGGGTCTTGGATTTCTTTTCCTTCAATTGCTTATCTGTGACGGTTTCTCAAGATTAGATAAATACTTATAATCAATATTCATTTATATGAAATTAAAATGATGATAACAATGAAATACTTCAATTAATTCTTACCTTCTCATAAACAAAAATGATAATACCTATTTCTGATAAACAATTGAATGCATGGCTTATCTCTCTCTTACGCATATCCGACATCTTGAGAGAGGTGAAACATTGTCAGGGGCTTTACCACCCAACCTCGGACGACAATATGTCCCCACACGATCTCCAATAAGATAGGCCCTCCCTACCCAGAATTGACAGGGAACATCTTACCATCCACTGGGCATCCTGATATATAACACTCTTGACCATACATTCACAACTCTGCCTATATTCTATATAGCTTGATGGAGACTTTATATGTGGCTTCAACACTTAATCACGCATTTGATTGTTTCCTCATGGGCCATTTCAGTTGCTTTGTATGCACATCTTCTAAATCCCTACCTTATATAGCTCGTGCACTTCATTTGATACTTGTAAGTTTTAGTTGTCTGTATGTTTGGTTCGTGATGAATAATACCTATGACTAATGTGTTGCCACATTTTAATAGCTACCGAGATCTTTATATACCCCAGTCACCACAGTAATGACAAGTATGCGATATTCTCAGTCCTCAGGTATACGAGTTGCTAAATGTGGCTTAGCATTGGTATGATGCCCCCATTTAGCTCCTATACCCAATTGTTGTGGTTGATCCTTTGTCCGCTAACAGTCGCAGTTTGTGTTGATAATGAATCGAGGGCATGGTGTGAACTCTCACGGTAATCATGTGCAATATGAATCAACATTTGTATATCAATTATGGAATTCGTTGTTGGACTGTAATATATTCTTCGAACAGGACATGAGCGTACCATTATCGTGCCCTATGAAGAGGTGTCGAATCCTTGCATAACCGCTATTCTCTGCCGCTAGTAGCTCCTATTCACCTTCCGTTCCTGAACTGTTACCCACAGCATGATAACGAAATTCGATGAACATGAAATTAATCGCTGAGTTATGTTATCTTGGTCTGGCATTAATAGTTTGAAAGACTGAAGAAAAAGATCTCATAATGAAACGACTATGGGAGTCCAATAAATTAATAATGAAGTGCCCGACTCTAAGGCTTCTCACCATTACAAGAAACTATACGAATTCCACTCAAATCAAATACTTTTAAAAGGGAAATAAAGTTTGAAATAAAAAAGATAATTACACAATTCAAATTATCAAACAATTAAATCGATCTCCTCGCCAAGTATTATCATTAAAAAGGAATATTAAATCGAAAAGCAAAGAGTTGGAAAGTTATAATTTGGGAATTATAATAATTGAAATGTTATTATAATTCGAACATTATTAAAGTCTTATAGGCAACATTACTTTATTAATTATTAAATTATAATAATGCCAAATCATTTCATATTTAAAAGCACGCAATTAAATATTTATTAAAAATAATATAACAAAAGATAAATTAAAATCCTTTAAGATACGTTTTATATTTGAACTCGATTATTTTAATTAAATTATTAAATAACTCATGCGAATCCTGCAGATGTAATTCTCTTTCAGATCGCTGGGTCTTTTATCTGTCTGCCCAGTGATGGTGATGCCCTGCCAAATTCTTTTTTGACAATGCTTCCACCCCTTCAACATGCTCCCTGCAAGGAATTCCTACTTAATTAAATTATAAATTATTTAATCTTAAATAATCATAACAATTAACCTTTCATCTTAATTCCATGAATTTGCAATTAACGATCAACTAACATGTCATCTTCACTTGAAATCATAACGACCAACTATCTTACCATTTCGCCAGATTATATCAAATTAAACTGCCAACTGATTTCATGCGTACTTGAACGGCTATATTTCAAGCTAGGTCAAAAATTGGGATGTAACAGTCGGTTAGACCTTGCAGCAAACTCACTCTACAACGCCACTCCAACAGTTTTGAGAGACGTGTTAGGGCTTGTGGTTGCCCTGGGCCGTACCCTTTTGTTGGTGGACTTCTTTCCATCGAGGAAGGACCCCTAGTCCTTGCCTCGGTGGTCGTCTTTCTCGTTTTCTGTTTGTTAGCTCTTTCTCGAACACCGTTTGGTGATCTTGTTTTGTGCTATCTCCTTGGTTGTATGCTTTCAGTCGCTTAAACCCTCTTGTTAGTCTCTTGTTGAACATTAATAAATTTATCTTATCTTATCTTATCTTATCTATGCAATCGTCTTTGATAAATGAGCTGTCTCTGAAATATATTTAATGGTATATGCTCTTCAATAGATGTTTCTGATATACAATTGTAATGCTTGCACCAACAGTTGCTATTGCAACCTTGTATGTTCTATAACCAGGCAATTTTACAAAAGGAAAATAAAATTTACATAATATCAAATCTCTTATCTATGCTTCTCAATTGATTTGATCTCCTTTTTATACAATACTAATTGGATGGTTGCAACTGTTGACTGAATAAGGGACAGTTACGCTCCCAACAAATTATAATCCTTTTCTTTAACAAATAACGTTTTTAACTTTTTTTGAATTAGTTACATGTCTAATTGCCAATAAAACCATTCATAATAATAATTGATGGTATTGCCACTATTTGAAAGGGTGATATCCTTCATGTTGAGACTCCATAATGACATGTCTATTTTCTGTTTTGATGGGTTCCTCCTCTGCATACTTCTGGACGATGCCATAAGTTTTTCTTCCTAGGCGATTGATGACTATTATTGATAAATAGTTGCCATCAATAGCAAGATCTCATTAATCGATGCTTTCTTCTTTTATTGTCAAGGATTCTTGGATCCCAAACTCGGAAGTGCCATCTCTGCATAATACACTTGTCTTAATAAGAATGTTAATTCATTGTGATTGAGATAAAGATCGAGATAGTTAATCTCCATGAATTCAACAGATCTGCTATCAATGTCATCTCAACTGGAACACAACGATGGTGGTCCTTATCTTGATTCAGCAGATCTTCTACTATTGGTTTCAATCTTTAATTAAAACTTTTGAAATCTTTAAATTGATTTGAAATCCTGAATTTGAGGACATGGCACTCTTTAAAACTATGTAAAGGAATATGGATGGACACAAGTCTTGGAGTTTCACCTCCTAATTTTGTGTTCAATAAAGAGTGGGAAAGTTACCTGTCCTAAAACTTCATCAGGAAGCTAAATTTTGAGCATTATACATGTTTTGTCCCTGCTGGTAGATATAAAGTTATGTGTTATATTCAGACAATTCTCTCTGTGAGTTTTTTAATCATAACTTCCTTTAGTAAATTATAGATACATGGTCCGTTATCCTACTTAATGTTGTAATGAAGCAATTTTATTGGCCATTATGGAATGTTATCGACTTTTGATTTTCAAATGGCATGACCCAACACTTTTGGTGTTTAAGTTGTTGGGTCTCAATGTATATTAAGTTTTGAAGTTCATGAAATATTTTTCTGCAGATTTGGTAGGCCATAGATGCATTCCAGGTTCAATGGGAACATGAAATTCAGCTGTCATGAGTACAATTTCCTTGCATCAATTGATAGCTATTGACAATAGATTATGTTGTTTGAATCATATTGATCTTTTATAAGGAAAATATTGTTTTTCTGTTCTAATTGCGATGAATGTGAGTTTCTTGTTATCTTTTCACTTTCTTGTTTGAGTCAAGAAAAACATATACTTATCAGTTTTAAAATGGTTTCTTGTGGACTGTGAACAGAATTCAAAGTTCCTCCAGTTTGTTTCCAAAATGAGTCGTGGAGAGTTAATTGTTGATGATAACCAGGTTAAGCCTGTTGTTACATCCCAAGGAAATGCATGGGCTGATGAGTACCAGCTACAGCATGATGGAAAATCGTGGGGTGGCCGATCTCTGACAAATGATTGGGCCAACGAATATCAGGTACAGCTTGATGGTATTCCTTGAGCTGCATACTTTTCAGCTAGATGATGATGTCATGGCATTTATTTTGTTATGAATTGAGTATACAATACTCAGAATAATTCTGAATCATAATAGTTATGACAACATTGTAGATTTATGGTGGGTTAATGTCATCTGATATTCAATATAATCTGAAATACAAGTGGAAAGGTCCGTAAGGCAGGATCACCAAACATTATTTGTTGAGGAAGGGAACTGCTTCAAATTATCTCTCACTGTGAGAGATAAAGCCGCTTCCCTACTCTATCTTTAGTACTCAATGTTCTTCTCTGTATGTACAATGATAAATGGACCCTGAATGTAATTATTCATCTAGTAGTACTGTAATAAACCTTTGCACATTAGTGCACATTAATAATAATAATAATAAATTTCACATGTTACCCATTATGACAGCTACCCATCAGTACCATCTTATCTAAACATCACTTATGTGTAGCACAGTTTGCATTATCCATGCCTATATATGCTTCATATTAACATATCTTAGTCATTCAATACTGTACCCCCTGTATCTTAATATTCTTAATTTTTTAACTTGACACATGACAAGAAACCAAGTAGTAATAATTTAACAACTCTGTGTACATTTTGTGCCTTGCTTGATAATCCACCCATAGATGATATGATGGTCTTGGATGATGTTATCGCCACCTTTGATGTGTGCATAGCTATAATTGTCTCTTATCTGATTCCATGCATGCTCATGATCATATCCCATTTAATGTGAAGCATATCTGTACTGTATGCTTCTTTGAGTCAATTCAGAAGGATGGTCATTACACCCTGATGTTCCATGCTATATGCCCATAATTGTTGCCTTTTATGTTTATGTGAATGTATATAGTACAGCCTTTTTAGATTTTGTGGTCTTCCAGTTCTTCAAACTAGTTTGGCATCTATTCCTTTGGCTCTTAAGTAGAGCGTGATATCTCTTCACAACTCCCTAAACTTTTAGGATTTATTTTTTCTAATTCTCCTTTTGTCTTTCTTAAAACATCCTGTTGTCTTTAATAATTGCTCTCACACTTTTTGGCCTTCTCCATCTTAATAAACCTCAGACTTGTAATATCAAAGCTCTTTGGTATTAACCAACACAATGAAATGTGTATCTCACTTTTCTGGATCTAAGGTTAGGGGTTTTGTTTCTTCCAGTTTCCACTTCTTTTGGTGCTTCATTTAATACATTTATCTTTATAGTTCAGCTCTTGCTAACAAAATTCCTTGATCTGTTTTGACTTAATAAGTTTCTAATACTTGCATAATTCTTTTTGGCTAGGAAACTATGTTAAACTTCTTTCTAAGAATTTTTTTTGTTTCTATTATTCTCAACAGTCAGCACCAATCATAAACATTATCTTGAAGGTTAAGGGTAGAATAATTCCCCTATTTTTTATGCTTACTGAGATAATTCTGCAATTATTTTCTTGTAAAACTGTCTCCTGCTCCTGAAAAACTAGGCATCTCTTTAAATTTCATTTTATATAAATCTAGGGATTAAAAAAAACATACATTCAATACATATCCCTTCTATGGATAATGTCAATCACAACATTTTAATGATTGGAAATTTACAGTCTCCATCCATTGAATTAACATTGAAGTTATACTCTCAGATTATTGCATCAATTGGTGAGATACTAGGCTTGGACTATTACAATATTTATATCTGAAATTTTCATGTAAATCTGAAATGTAATCTTAATGTGATTGCCATGATTAGATCCATCTTTTTCATAATACAAAAATTTGGCCAATATAACATGCTTTATAAAACCACCTTATGTGAACTAATAAAAGTAATAAATAGAGATAATATCACCATAGGATAGCAACAAAATGGCACAAATCAACAATATATAAGCATAAAATGAACACGGGATAAATGTGGAGAAACTGTTGAGGAAAAAATTCACCATGAAGAGAGGCCAAGCATGTGTTATCTTTGAAACTAGATTACAGTTTGTCAGACACTTATATTCTCCTCTTTGCCAGTGTTATGCCAGCACTAGTATACTTACTAGAAGGATGATGTCACTGTCAGTAGTCTTGATGTACAAATTTGAGTATGAAAAACTCTTCTTGAAGCCTTGAATACTGAGGTACTTATCAATTTTTATGTACAATGCTCGAGGGGCCTGCTTCAAGCCCTAGAGAGCTTTTACCAATCTGAGAACCAAATGGTCTTTACCAGCAACCTGGAAACCGGGAGGTTGCGTCATGTAGACCTCTTCATGGAGATCACCATTCAAGAAAGCACTCTTGACGTCCATTTGATGGACCTTCTAGCCAAACTGTGCTGCCATGGTTAGGAATAATCTAATGGTGCTCATTTTTGCAGTAGGATCAAAGGTCTACTCATAATCAATGCCTTAACATTGAGAAAAGCCCTTCGCAACTAAACGAGCTTTGTACTTATCGAAAGTACCATCCGATTTGTATTTGATTTTGTAAACCCATTTGTAGCCAATTAGTTTCTTTTTTGGTGGAAGATCTGAAAGAACCCATGTGTTATTCTTGAGCAGGCTCTGGTGTTCAGATGTCATGGCCTATTCCCACTCTAGAATTCCTTTAGCCTCGGAATATGTTTGAGGTTCAAACACACTATAAATGTTGGCCATGAGAGCAAAGTTAACAGACTCTGTAGGCTTGCTCTTATTCTGAGCAGTTCTTCCATCATTGAACTCATCATCATGAAGATCAGCAAGTGTCTCAACCCACCACTTAGGCCGGAGAGTAGAACGACCAACATTAGTATCAGGAGATGCTTAGTGATCAAGTTCCTCATTAGAAGAATCTAGATCAAACTCAGGTGAAGCATCTACAAATTGAGGTGATCCTGCACAAGAAGCTGGAGGTGTCTGTACAGGGATCACTGGTATAATTGGAGCTGCAGGAGCTACTGGAGCCCTCCCATCAGGTGGACCTAATGGAAGCCTAACTCCCAAATCACGAGCCTTCATAGGTTGGTCTTTTGGATCAAGAACATGAGAAACAGGCATGAAAGGTCCTCATTGCTCATCAAATACTACATCATGACTGTAGATGAGATGAGATGTCTCAGTGTCGATCAAGTGGTAGGCTTTGTGAAGACTACTGTATCCAACAAGTATGAGTTTCTAACTCTTGGCATCCAAGTTGGTGTGTGATGCATCAGGGATCCAAAAAAAGCAAGGGAGCCAAAAACTTTCAAGTGACAGATTCTGGGGTTGTGACCTGACCAGGCCTCTTTTGGAGTTTTACCTTTGAATGCCACTGTGGGTGACCAGTTCAAAAGATATACTGTAATGTTGACTGCTTCTGCCCAGAACTTCTTCAGAACATGTTTGTGTTCGAGCATGGATCGAGCCATCTCGATGATTGTTTTGTTTCGTTGTTCAACTACACTGTTCTGTTGTGGTGTGTGGGGTGTGGTTAATTGGCATTTGATGCCATGAGTATCCAAGAAGCTAGAGAAATCATTAGAATAAAACTCCCCCCCATTGTCTGATCTAAGAGTAATAATAGATTTCCTAGACTATTTTTCAACGAAAGGTTTAAACTTTTGAAATACAAAAAATGCATCTGATTTCTTTTTAAGGAAATACACCCACATTATTTTACTGAAATCATCAACAGACAACAAAAATTACCTAGACCCAAGAACATGAGTGGCCATAGAGCTGCAAATATTGGCATGAACAAGCTGAAGTACTTGAGAGGCTTGCCATGAATCGCCACTGGTGAAAGGTGTGCAATGTTGCTTCCTAGCCTAGCATGCATCACGAACTCCAAGCTGCTGAGTTTGAATCTCTGGCAATCCAAGGACAAGCTCTTCCCGAGCAAGCTGTGAGAGATAATGCACATTTAAGTGCCCATATTGCTGATGCCAAAGTGAGCTTATAGAAGACCGCCGAGCAGCCATTGCTAAGTCCCAAGAATCACCAAAATCAATAATTCGGAAAAGACCATGATCCTCAAGAGCCACTGCAACAGTAGACTGAGTCTCCCAATTAGTGATGGTACACTAATGTGAATTGAAGGTGACATCCAAGTGTGGAGACTGTCATAGTAATTGACTAACTGAGAGTAGATTTAGTTCCATCCTTGGAACATAGTACACATAGAGGAAAATGAGATTCCTCCCAACAGATTGAATTTGAATGTTGCCTTTGCCGACAATGGTGTACTCTTCTCCACCACCAAAAATAACAGAATTTGAATAAGGTTGGTAGTCAGTAAAGCAGTCTTTGCGGTGAGTGAAATGACGAGAGGCACCTGAATCAATGTACCAGGCAGATGACTTCACATGATCTGCAGGTCTTTTAGCCATGAAGGCATAAGAGGTAGATTCTGTTTGTTTAGTGTGCTTTGCACTTTTCGATTTGGGCTGCAAACCTGATTTCTTAGATTGGGCAGCTAAGCGTTTCTGATATTCAACCTTCATGTGACCAAACTTCTGGCAATAGTTGCATTGAATGTTCTTCTTTTGGGAGCTATTTGAAGCTAGAGAAAAAGACTTCTGCTGAGACGACTACTGAAACTTGCCTTTATTCTTTTGGAAGGATTTAGCTACAAAGGCTTTCTCTGTGGAGGTGAAGCTGGATTTGTTGCCGAACTGTTGTTTCCACCAATCTTGCTGAAGCAAAAGTGTGTAGAGATTAGTGAACTTCATATCAACACCAAAAGACACGATGTTGAGAGTCTCGATAAAATGCTCATAGGACTTTGGTAAACTTTGAAGAGTGATAACCACAATGTCCTCTTCCTCCATCTTGCGAGTGATGACAAGCAACTAATCATGGATTTCCGGTATCCTATTTAGGCGAGCTTGGAGCGAGGTGCGCTCATCCATGATAATAGAAAATAGAGTGTTCTTCAAGAAGAAAGCTTTGCTTTTGTCAGAAGTCTCACAAAGACTTTTGAGATGGGTCCATATCTCGACAGCTGTCATGCCGGATGCAATCTAAGAGAGCTGATCATTAGCCACGGATAATTTTAGAAGCATCACCGCCTCTCAATTAATTCAGATCCCAAGTATCTTGATCAGTACCAAGAGCAGTCAGACGCTTCGTAACACCCAAAACAATTTGATTGCTATTCCGATATTCAAAAATTGCTATGATCTACTGCTTCCAAGTGCCATAATTTCGACCATTGAATTTTGAGTTGTGCTCAAGCAGAATGTTTGTTAGAGATGCCAACCCTTTTTGTTGGTAAATGCCACAGTTTTTGAACTCTAGCAGAGGAGAAATAGCCCTTTACAGATGTGTGGTTAATCATGATTTTCATCATTCGATCTCTTTGCAAATCACGATTTTTCGATCCTCAAACCCTAGCTCGTGATTTGCAGATTTTGTTCTTCAGGAAAAGCTTAGTCAAAATTAAACGGAATTGTGAAGCAAGGTTTGTGAGGAAAATATTATTTAAAAAATAATGATCTTTGAATTTCAATTAAGAAATTATTAGTTCCGAAAAATTTAAACGTGCTCTGATACCATATTATGAAGTAATTGGTAAAATAGCTGCTTGTTATTAACAAAGATCGAGAGGTCATTATATACAAAATAATGAAACGATGTTTCCTTAGGAAACAATCGTAAAGAAGAGAAAGATTCTATTCTAGCTAAAAGAAATCTAAAAAATTATAGCTAACTAAAGCTAACTAAATATTAGAAACATTCTAATATTAACAATGGATTACAAATAGATTACCATTAACTAATAATAGACGATTATCTATTATCGTAATAATTACAAAGAATGTATTAAACTTGTAATCGTTACAACCAATACCATATCTTTGAAGAATGAGACAATGCATGATATGACACATTTAGAATAAGGAGAGAATGAAAATTCTATAGTATAGAACAAGTCATTGGTCCTATTTTATTGATGACTTAGACAACAAAGAAACTAGTAGTGGTGCACATGAAGATCCTTGGAAAAACTTAACAGCTGTTGATGGTGGATCTAGTGCAAACGTAAAACTAAATATACTTGCAAAAGCTTGGTAAGCTAAACATCTAGCCCCAAACTTTCAATTGGTGGGTGCAAACTAGCAAGGGATCAGGATGCTTGAAGTTTTAATGGCTTGAAGGGTAATCATTGGAACTCAATTTTTGTATTAACATTTTAGGTCATCTCATTATGAAGGAAAGCACACAATCAATGTTTGATTAGGCTTGACTAGCAGTAGCTAAAGCTTACCACAACTAGAAAAAGAACAAATTCCAGATTGACGTGAGGAATGCAATTGATGCCCTTAGGTCCAACCAATTAAATAGAAGGGATGCAAAATCTTATCACTCGGAAAATAACATGTCATCATTTGGTCAACATGGTTAACAAGACCATTCCTACCTAGGAAAAGCCCAATAATGCAAGAAGAAGAAAACAATCCAATTTTGATGAAAGTGTAAAATGTTCAATCCTACTCAAAGTTAGGTTGTAAAATAAATATTCCAGTCGGGGAATATCACGATAATAAAAGACATAACGCCCCTGAATGGAAAGAAGACAAACTAACAAAGATTAACAAGAAAGAGTGAGGAAAATGACTCTCCAATTTTGAGTAATCTAGAAAAGTCATGTCACATTTGTGGCTCCAAAAGTTGGACACCTATTTCTCGCTTGGTCTCATCATGAAGGGTGATGCTAGCAAATTTTCCATTTTTCATTTGGAAGGAATTTTCCACAATCGGTGGCATCATGGTCTTATAACCCAAGGGCACCAAAACATAAAAACCTATAATGATTTCATATAAAGGTTTATAAAACAATTTGATAAAAAGATCCTAAGAGACACTTCAAAGAACTAACAAAATTGGGACAACAAGAAACCGTATAGGATAATGAATTGAAAATCCAAAAAACTTCAGTCATGGTACAAGGGGTTTTCGAAAGTAGACTCACATACCTATTTATTGAAGGGTTAAAAGAGTTAATCCATGGAATGGTAAGCGCTCTTTACCTGTTAGTAAACAGATTGTCCTCCAAGAAAGTGCATGCACATACAACTCTGAATGCCCAAGTGGGAGGATTAATTGGCACCAACAGTTGGACAGGTTATCATTGGATTGATAACCTTCTTCTGAATTTTATTGGGTATAGCTCCCCGTGTGAGATGTTCAATGAATTGATTATGAATGCTTTTAACTAGAAAGCACAAAAGGACATCAAGCATCTATCCATAAATACAGCTTAGATGCATAAACCTTAACAACTAAAAGGTAAAGAAAGGTAAAGAACAGCAGATGACACAAGGTTCATTTGCTGAACACTGCATTACATAATGAAAAAAAAAAAAAAACATGTCTTCCGTCCTCTTGAGAGAATTCAAATCAGAGCTTTGAAAGATGTTTTGACATGATAGTGTAACAAGGGAACAATGATATTAGAATGTAATTTCAGAGAAAACTGAAAATGACGTAAAAATCATAATCAGTGGAAGGAAAAATACATTATAATCAAAGTTTAATGTGCTTAACCTCCAGCTTCCCTTCCTTGACTGTAAAAAACCATAAAGACTCTTTTACGCATTACAACCAAACCATTATTTAAAGAAAAACATAAACTCCTTTCACAATATTACATCAATCACCAAAATCTTATCTCTGTCTTAAACACACAATTTAGAAGAAAAGAAAAATCTGCTCATGCTTTGCCTCTCACAGTCTCTAAAGAAAATGGAACAATTTTGGAAAATCTCCTTCCCTCCTGGAGCACGGAAGCAGAAAAAAAGAATGAAACCCTCTTCCACATTTGTTGAGATATATTTATCTTTCCCTGTTGTCGGTGGCTGTTCAGTTTTGGTAACTGATTCTTGGAAAAGTTGATTATTAATACTTTACTCTTCTTTTTCCCGGCTATCTTCCCACACTCAATAGCTCCCCCCTTTTTATTATCATTATATGAGATTCCCCTATATAGTCCGCTCAAATTCATAATATTTGGTCACTTTTAAATTGATGACACTGCACAAGAACATAAAGTAACCTTTAGGGGATCATTGACACCTGGCTCTACGCCTGTCCTTCGATCTTTTGGGAAGGAAGAGAATATGATATTTATGCAGACTTGACCATTCAAATTCACTTACATCCTTATTATATTTTTAATAACCTGCAATATCATTTCATCTCTTTGGAAATTCTCACTAAACCGACATTATGAGTGTGTATTTGGCATTGATTGTGATTTGAGGGATAAACTCTTCAGGAACCTTGCAAAGACCTCAGTGTTTCGGCTTTTAGGATTTACTCACAAGGGATCCAACCATCACTGCTCATCAAATCCAACTAGTGGTCCATGATATTTAAACATATCTGTATGTCCCAATGACATATCAAGAACTGATGAAATCTCTCATCCTGCAAAAGGCCCCATGGAGAAAAGAAACGACAAGGAACAATAATATAAAGCACCGCCAGCCAAAACAATGCAATACTACTACCCAATATGCCTTGGTCAAATTGTTGTATATAGTAGTAGTAGCAACCAACCACAAACCATGTTATAGCTTTCTGTGGATAGTCCTTCACCAGATTACACGCCATGAGATAAAGCTCATTCTTGTGACCAATTTCTGTAGCCGTTACTATATATACTAATATGCACTTTTAGATGAAAGGATCCCTACTAACCAACCAATGAGGCTGTGAAATGAGAAAAATTATAATCTTTGAGGAAATCTGCTTTTCACGATAAATCAAAACCCGATGCCTATGCTTTAATAGCCGTCTCACATTTGTGATTTTCCAGAGCAAATCATCAGCATTTGATCCACAAATTGTCGAGGCTTCTTGTCAAAAAGTCCGCACACAACTCCACGCATTTCTCCAGCTTGGGACAATTTTCAATACGAAGATCACTCAAGGGCGACAGATCTCCAAAGAGTTGGGCAAACTTGTTAATAGCCGACTCCCTACCTCCATCACTCGCAACTTCCTTGGATGACCAACGATGCCATGAGGGACTGCAGGTATGATCTTGTCCCAATAAGATCTGCATTATTCTATTCTTTAAACTCAATGAAGCCTACACTTGTCAGCAATTTTAACAATGCTCATGTCGCTGCGAATCTAATTAATACTGAAACATCGTGTGTATTGGATACTATGACATTTACGAACTCTCCTAGTTCTGCTAAACGTGGATCTAGTGAGAGGTCATCTTTAACCATAATAGCACTTTCACCTTCACATTTTATCATGGACACGTCTGTATCAGATCCAATCTTCGAATTGTGTGGAGTTATAGCAACTATGGAAGCTTGGAAATCATCTACGATTTGATCACCTTCATATGCACTTCTTAATGTAGATACATTTTTCACGGCAATGATACAATTGGATCTTCCAACATCTCGATTTATTTCTGAATGAGAAACATGTGGCAGTGCCGCATCTTGAGTGCTTCGTGCACCAAACCATGTAGCTGGGGGTTTCAAAAGAATAGCTCGGGCATAGATTTCAATACTTAGGGATTATGCCACCCGTATTACTTATATTTCATAATGATGAAATTGACTCCTCTTGATAATGATATTCATATTTATCCAAGGACCGACATGTTGGACTCCTAATTATGTAATTGGAAGTTTTTATTAAACATTTGACATGGGCCAAGTCTTTGGGAACTCTGCATTGTTATGAACAACCTCTTTGTTATCAATTGCAATAAGGCATTAAGGGATTTGGTTGCTTAAGGGCCTAGCTTTTGAAAGCATGCATCTTGTGAAGTTGGTAAAGCATCAAAACCGAGCTTGAATTCAATGTTCCTGCAGAATGAACCATGAGTCTAAACTTCTCTACCTGCAAGATGCCCATTTGAACCATGTTAGTTGAACCTGTGAACCCCTTGTACCTGAATTACAAATCTTCTGAAACTCTGAATTTGAATCTGCAGATGCTGAGTCTTCAAACCGAATTCAAAATCCTCTCAAACTTTGAACCTGTTTTAAACGAATTGAACCACTTTGAACATTTGACCTAATCTTCATCCTAATCTGCACTTCTGCACCTTCTCGAAACCATTGACAAAATCTGAACTTGAAATATGAATTGGAACAGAGTCCTGAACTTTTTAAACCAATCTGCACTTTGTACCCTGAGTCTGAACTTAGCTTGTATTGAACCTGCAGGATGAGTCATCTGAACCACTGAAAAGAACTTTGAAGATTCACTATGATGATATTTTAATCTTTGACTGTGGAGCACCTCCAAAATATGACCTCTGAACTTCTGCACTGAATCATTTAACTTGACAACTTGAGCCTGGACTTGAATTTGCATATTGAACCAATGAACCACCTTAAACTCCTGAACTACTTCGAACCACTTTGAACTTAGTTTGAAGTACTTCAGAGAGGTTCAGAACCTAAAACTGAAAGTTTGAAAATTGGATCCATATGTGTACTAACATTACCCTATGTCACTTCAAGATGCAATTCAAAAAGTGTTAAGTCTAGAAGTTGCACCATCAAAACACGTATCCCACATAATGAATCCAACCTCAAACATGCATTACCCATACCTTTTATAAGTAAGATGTGCATCAAAAACATTTTCTCCTTGACCCCTTAATTCAAGAGATAATTCAGAAGAGCTTTAAAGGAAAATATTATGTTTTTGTTGTAAGGAGAGATAGGAACGTGGACATATTTGTGAAAAAGTGTACATGCACTCAAGATAGAAACATTAACAAATGAAGAGACAAGTGACGAAGAATATGAGACTCTTTGGGATGAAGAAATGCAAGCAACACATTAGCAACACTTCCAGGAGCAGCTAAATATCACCCTTTAGGAATATACAATGTTCTAAAAGGACAAAAATTGGAAATTCTAGTTGATAATGGCACCAATGACAACTTCATCGATAGAGGATTGGGCTCAAGAATGAATTTTGAGCCTAAAGAATTTGAAGGGTTTAAAGTGATCATGACAAATTGGTTCAATACCCCTTGCACTCAAACAATCCAACAATTAAGTACCGCTTTGGGAAAACATCAAATCAAGGAGGACTTCTATGTAACAAATATGAGATATACCAAAGTAGTAGTATTCATCCAAAGCATTGCTTAGGGAGATATCAAAATTTCCTATAGATGGAGCTTTGTTTTGAACGTTATGGAAAAGATGTGATCTTACGTGGTTGATCCAATGGGACACAAAGGGTAGTGCCCTCATACATGATGGAGATGGCCTTTAGACATGGTCAAATAGAATGGGCTGCCTAGTGTATGAGACTGGACAGTCATTCAACCAAGGGAAAAGCTATACATATGGATATCCAACCAATATTGAGCCAACACAAAAAGAGTTTTTGGTGGCATTCTTTTAGGACTTCTATTGAAGAGGGGTTTTGAACACATTGTTGAACTTGAAGAAGGGGTGAAACGCATCATCATCATCTTGCCAACATCCAAGAAACTATAAAGAAGAAGTTAAGAAAACCACAGTGGAATTATTGGAAATGGGACATATTTAGCATAGCTCTAGCCCCTTAGATTCATCACTAGTATTAGTAAAAGAAGATGATACTGTAAGTATATGCATTGATTATAAAGCTCTTAATAAAAGGACCATTAAGAATCGCCACCCCATTCCTAGATTAAGTGACTTGATTGATGGATTTCTTATGGTAGTCTACTTGTCAAAAATTGGCCTACATTTAAGATACCACCAAATTAGTGTAAGCAACTAGGATGCCTGTCATTTTGGGTAGTTGGAGCTTCTTGTCTCGCCACTTGAACTAACCAAATGTCCCTACTTTCTTGAATTCCAACATCAATTACCTTTTTAACAAACAAGATAGTTTATGTTAATATTCTTTAGTGACATCTTAATCTGTAGAAAAACTTGGGAAGATCTACTAAGACACATAGATGGAGTGTTGGGGATACTTGAACAACAATCATTATTTGTCAACATGTCCAAATGTTAATTTGGATTGGAAGAAATTCAATATCTTGGTTGAAATGATAATTGATTAATATTGAATATTAAACAAAGGAGATGATTACTTCTTAAATGAGCAATTACAATATAAGATAGTCATTCTGCTAACTACCCTGCATAAGACTATTAAAGCAAGGTTGCACGGGCATGGGGGTACTTTGGGTAAGGGTACAAGTACGACTATTTTTCAAAATAAGGGATGGGGGTATGTGGATATGCCTAATGTTTTTTAATATAGTTTTGATATTTTATATAAAATTTGAAAATATAAGTCATGACATTGAGCTTTCATAACAAAAATCTGAAAATATGTGTCATAATATGTTTGCTGTATGGTCAAACTTTAGGTCCATAACAAAGAAGGAAAACTTTAAATATGAACAAGAAAATCATAAACTATATAACGACATATTGTAAATGATAAACTACTAGTTCTAATTTGAACAGTGAAAATCAGAAAAAAATTAGTAGTTTACTGTTAATTGATATTGTATCAAGATTTCAAACTGATTGCATACTGAACTAAGCTTGATGAAGATCAAGCTGATATGCAAATGAAAAACTGAAACAAAAATCAGACATCTTAATCTGTGGCAGTTTCTTAACGGTTTGCAAGGGGGGAAATATTTGTGAGTTGTCATGGCATTTCTGGCTGGAGGTTACGTACCCAGGGAAGTACCCGGTATGGGATACGTGTACTGGTACCTGGTACGCGTACCTGTGCAACCTTCTATTAAAGTAATATTGCAATCTTTAGCATAATGGTCATGTAAATAACTTTCTTTTAAGTCTGTTAGTTTTCCGTAGCTTTCTATTCTCTAAGTTGTTTAGTTTAGTAATTTTCTACTTTGTGTTTATTTCTTTTTGGTTTCCATTATGGAAAGATCGCGTAATTGCTTATATGAGGAGTATTCAACATCGCGTAATTGCTTATATGAGGAGTATTCAACATTGAACATCAATCCAATATATCATTCCATGTTATGAAAGCAGAGGTTGTTTAATGGTTAATTTTTCCTATAAAATTCATGTTTTAGTTACCTAGAGTTTTCAAGGAAATTTTCAAAAATTAATTGCTCAATTTTTCTTAAACAAAAATTGTGGGGGTTTTATTTATAGAACAAAATTTATGGTTTTTAATGAACAATATGTGTGGAAATTTTCAAAACTTTTCCTTAATTTTTATAATAAAATCAAGGGCTTCTAAATTTTGGTGATTTAAAAAAAAAAACTGGTGTCTGCAGATTTCTTTACCATTTTTTCACTAGAAAGAAAAAGTTTCTATAGATCTACATCGGTTCTCTATTCTTGTCATCAATGATTGGTTCTGATCTCAAAGTGTTTTTGCACGGATCTTTCCAGAAAGCATGGATGGTTATTCACAATTTTCCCAAAATTTTTGGTGTTTTTGTTGCTTTCTGACCATTTTTCGCCAAAATTGTCTGTATTTGACCATTTTCTCCACAAATTGTGGGTTTTTAAACAAAATTTTCACATTTATGTGCTATTTCAGCATTGCATCTAGTGTGTGTTGATTTTTTAACCAAATCATGATGCTGTTTTGCAGCAGCTTATTTAGATGATTCTTGGTAAAATTCCGGTTTCTGAGTTCTTTTTGCCAATTCTTTATCAACAAAAATTGAAGTTTTATGGTGGCTTTGTTTACTATACAATATTTTATTATTATGACATCTGTGGTATTTTGAACTTAATTACTCTTCGTATATATTTATGAATTTTATATGGATGAACCAAAGTAATGTGACTTGGACCCAGCTCGGACTCGGCAGTTAACCCAATACATTTCTATCTTTCATGAGTTTATCAATGGCAGTTATATTACTCTCATTTAATTTAATCTGTGTTTTGGTAAGTGCAAATCATATGTGTTTTTGTTCCATCGGAAGTCACGAACCTGATTGGACATGACCTCAATATGGAGTCACAACCCATTGGGGTCGTGACTCCCTTTAATCATACATATATTACCTCATTCAATCTGTGATGATATATAAAAAAAAAGAAGAAAAACATGGATCTCACATATTATTCTGTCCTTCAGTTTTGCCAGTCGCTCACCACCTTTTCCTTGTGACGTCATCAGTAGTCATAAAGTCTATGTAAAGGGTATAATCACTCAATTATATATTGAGTAAAGTTATTGACATGTATAAAGTCAATATTATAAATCGAGTCAACTTTATTAATATATCTAGTCAAGTCCTTTCTATTGCAAGGTACTTTCTATATTGCCTCAATATATTTAATAAAGATAGAAATCAAAATTGTTAGAAGGATTAAAATTAAAATCTGAAAATCAACACGTTATCAGAGCAGGTCTGAAGAAAAGATCAGATCAGATTTTCTTATTGTCAAAATAAATAAACTTCTAATATATCATTATATTATTTCAAGATGGTGAACAACATGAGGCTCGAAGATAGGCTTGAAGATGCTTCTGATTTTGAAGCTTGGAAATTGCGAATGATGCTAGTTTTGAGAAAGCATGAACTACTAACTATAGTAAGTTCTCCTAAACTTGAGAAAGACAACGAAAAGAATCAATGGGAAAAGGACAACACAAGAGCGATGGAATTATTAGTGGATGGAGTGAAAAATCATTTACTACCTATTATTACCAAGTTGGACTCTGCATATGATATGCTAAAAGCACTTGAAGACCAACACTAGTAGGCATCTTACTCTGAAGAACCAACTTGCTAATATAAAATGAATAAAGGAGAAACCATAACCTCATACTTAATGAGGATAACAGATTTAAGAAACCAACTCTTAACAATTGGTCACATCTATGATAGTAAGGAGTTGACCATAGTAACATTAAATGGACTCCCTTCTTCATGGGAAAATTTTAGACAAGGAGTATGTGCCCGCTCCAAACTCCCTAAATTTGGTCGACTAAAGGTTGATTGCATTCAAGAAGAATGTAACCTAATATCCAGAGGAATCAATAATGGACCCACAAGTGAAGGCGTTCAAGCTCTAACCACTAAGTTGAAAAGGAAAAAGGGGAAATACTCTAATAGTAAATCCTTTCACAAGAAACAAAGAGACTACTCCAAAGTTCAATGTTATAGATGCAACAACTTTGGACACACTGCAACAATATGTCCTGATAGACTCAAACATCAAGCTTCTCTTGCTGAAGTCAGCAATCCAAACTTGAATTCAGAGTGTTCTCCATTCTAAAGTAATAATAGATTAAGAGGGAGTTCATAATCACTAAACCTTTGAAGATAAAGCTTTGTATGTTATAATTATTAAGACAAAGTCTCAAACATTTGATTATTGTACAAATGAATTCTTATTTGTTTTATATGGGCCCTGTGTACATCATGAGGAAGTGACGACTTCTAAAATGATTCACTTGTATTATAAGTTATTGAAAGGTGACGATGTGACAATAACTTAAATTTTCTATTATGATAGACTATATCTTGCATGGTGGATTAAGTTCCTTAAACAGACCGTGGCCTTCTATTGTGATGGACATCTATGATGTTTAAGTAGATCACAATAGATGATATATTGCATGGTGGATTAAGTTCCTTAAATAGACCATGGACTTCTATTGTGATAGACATCTATGATGTTTAAGTAGATCATAATAGAAGATATTTTGCATGTTGGATTAAGTTCCTTAAATAGACCATGATACTGCTCTCTAATATGATGGCCATCTTACGATGATTGAGTTAAATCATGATAAATTATGATGAATATCTTCAGATCTAAGATATTTCCTTTGTTAAATTAATGTTGAAAATTATATCTCATCTTGTATTTATCCTTCCTAACTAATAGGGAGTTTTAATGTTTTATAGTTCTGTCGGATAAAACTTAAAGAATAAATATAACATTCAGCCCTTGATTAATATTATAGATATTAATAATATCCTTTGTTATGTGTTATATATATATATATATACACACACATATACCTCTATTTAACCCAATACATATCTATCTTTCATGAGTTTATCAATGGCAGTTATATTACTCTCATTTAATTTAATCTGTGTTTTGGTTAGTGCAAATCATATGTGTTTTTGTTCCATCAGGAGTCACGAACCCGATTGGATGTGACCTCAATATGGAGTCACAACCCATCGGGGTCGTGACTCCCTTTAATCATACATATATTACCTCATTCAATCTGTGATGATATAAAAAAAAGGAGAAAAACATGGATCTCGCATATTATTCTGTCCTTCAATTTTGCTAGTCGCTCACCACCTTTTCCTTTTGATGTCATCAATATTCATAAAGTCTATGTAAAGGGTATAATCACTCAATTATATATTGAGTAAAGTTATTGACATGTACAAAGTCAATATTATAAATTGAGTCAACTTTATTATTATATCTAGCAAAGTCCTTTCTATTGCAAGGTCCTTTTTGTATTGCCTCAATATATTTAATAAAGATAGAAATCAAAATTGTTAGAAGGATTAAAATTAAAATCTGAAAATCAACAGGCCTTGATGCATTATTATAGGCATCCATCTCAAGCAATATATCTGTGGGATTAGTGGCCATCCTCGATATCACAGTGTATAGGCCCCTAAGAACCTCCTCATTTGCCTTGAAATCTTCACGGAAATGGTATGCCGGATTGAGGTAATAGGCTGCTGTGTGGATGGGCTTATTAATTTGATTTTGCCATCTCCTATCAATTATGTCCCAAATAGGGCCATACTTTTCCTCAACTCCTACATATTTGGCCTTAATAGCTTCCTTGGCCCTATCCATGCCCTCATATATGTAGCCCATAGAGAGCTTCTCCCCATCAGCAACTCATAGGAGGGCTATGAGGGGCTCAATGATCTACAAAACAATTAAACAAAAAAACAATTTAGTGAATGATGAAACTTTGCAAAGTTGCACAATGAAATAAAACAAAAATAAGTATGAGATAAATTAATTTATAAAATTTTGAGACTTAAGCTTTTAAAATTTAAATTACCTCCACAATCTTCAAACATGGCTCCCAAAAACCTTCTTCATCATAAATTCATTTTGTTGCATCTATACCTGCAGGGGTGGTGGCAAAGGAGGACGAACTCCATTGTGGACCAACAAACATGCACCTCAAAGCTAACCTTGAACTCAATAAGGATTTTAGTGTGATAAAATTAGAGGCAAATCGTGTGATATCGGGATGGGTCAACTCCTTTCCCTTCGTGTATTCCCTCATAATGCTGAGGACCAAGGCATGATTATAGATGAACTTACAAAATTTTTTGGCCTTAGCAACACATGATTTCACCCATTCAAGCTTGCTAATATCCTCTAACATGAGGTTGATGCAATGGGCCGCACATGGAGTCCAAAAGATTCTTGGGTATCTCTCCATCAAAAGTTTTCCTGCGACAATTTTAAATCAGTTAGTAAACAATGAAATTTTTTGATGTATTAAAAAACTTTTAATTTTCAAAATTTACTGAAAAACTAAAACAAGTTTTTTAGAACTTAGAAAGTTAGAAGTTAAAATTTTACTTGCAGCAACATAATTAGCTGCATTATCAGTCACCACTTGGACAACATTGTCTTCCCCCACCTCCCTTATGACCTCCTCAATAGCCTTACATAAGAATTTTGCATTTTTGACATGTGAGGAAGCATTTATAGACTTCAAAAACATGGTGGATCCTGAAAGTGAAAATTAAACAAAATAATTATCATTCAAGAATGAATAGTCAATAAAAAAATTTTTAGTTATTCAATAGTAAATTAAATTTTAGACTTCGAGAAGTAGAGGATGATGAATTACCTCCGCTAGAAACAAGAAAATTTAGGAGGTTCCTATTCCTCCTATCTGTCCATCCATCCGTCATAATGGTACCCTTGTTTTGGCTCCAAATCTTTCTATGGTCCTCCAACTCAAGTTTCATCTCCTCAACCATTTTTTGTAGGAGGGGGCCACTCAATTCATCTTCAGTGGGGGCTTTAAACTCCACACCACAAATGGAAACCGCATCAATCATCTCCTACCAATAAGGAGTCCTATTACATTTATAAAAACATTTTAATTAGCATATTTCAAATTTTCAACATCAAATTAAAATTATAAAGTTGATTAAAATTTTAAAACTTAAAAGTTAAAAACGTCAAACAATCAAATATAAATGAAGTTGAAGTACCTGGCTGTTATAAATGGAATGTTGCAGAAAAACCAAAACTTGCAAATTGCTCTTATTCCAACTTCATGGATCTCCCTATTCTAGCCCAAGCTCTCAAGTGAGGGTTGTGCACCAAGAGTGGAATGTGGTACAAAAAAATTGTCCAACCTAGATTTTCTGACTCTAGGACGAAAGGTAAAGCCAGTACTGCTAGAAGGGGCAGCAGTTGCAGCACCACTAGAAGTGCAAGGAATAGATGAAGAAGTACAACTAGCAAAAGCACTAGGATGATAGGGGGGAAGGGAAGAACCTTCTCCAACACAACCTATTGAACCTAGTCCGGGTGTAAAACTAGACATAGAAACATTTCCAGATGAGTGTGGAAGGGAATTGGAACCAATTTGAGCTAACTCTGCTAATTGTTTTTGTTTTAATTCCTTTTCTTGTTCATATTTTTTTTTTTGAGGCAACATAACAAAAACGTTGAGCCTCAACAGTTGCAGCTCTACAAGGCTCAGCATCATGACTACGTATGCCAGCAATATGGTATTTCAATCTATTTATCCCCCCACTATAAACGACCTTACAAAATAGGCATTTTGTTTGAGTTCTACCTCTACCCAGAAAGTCTATGGTGTACTTCCAACACTCATCTTTTTTATTGCCTTTAGAGAGCTTGGGTTTTTTTTACCTCCAGGAGCCATTATGAGTAAGAAAAAATGTAAAGGTTGCTGCAATAAGACATTTTAGACCAAATATTACTATTTAAGCATTGTATTTTATGAAGATCTAAAGTAAAAAAAAACCCATAAACATACAAAAATAATTCATCCAAAAAACCCATAAGTATAGAGAAAAAAATCATCAAAATCTAAAAAATCAACTCTTACCTCTTTGAAATGCTTTGACAAGTGTTGAGAAGAGCTCCTATAAATTCCTTGATGATCTAAATGCAAGCTTTTCTCCTCTTCCTTTCAGCTGGTTGCAAAACAATGACACTATATTTCTCTTCTCTCTCTCTCTCTCTCTCTCTCTCTCTCTCTCTCTTCTTCTCACAACATAGTGTTATGAAAGCCCTTTTAGGGTTATAAGAATAACAAAGAACAAAAAAAATATTTAAAAAAATTGTTTTTATGTTATTTTAACTCAACCGAAAGTCTGCTGCCACGGCCGGGTCAAGTGGGTCATGACCCGTGAGTCACAACGTGACCCGCGAGTCAGGCAAGTCACGTCACTCGACCCATTGAGCCCGAGTCACGAGTCATTTTGACCATTGGGAGACTCGCCCGACTCGTGGCGAGTCACATTACACTGGGATGAACCCAACCCCCATTTTTTTTCTAACCGAACATGGGAACCAAACTCAGACCAGTACCAGGATAGGTAACAGCAGTTTTGTAGACTCTACGTCTTTTGACTTGCCTAGGGAAGCATTTGAAGGAGATGACAACAATTGGTAGAAGCTTTTTCCCAAGACATTCTGGTGTGGGCATAGGATCAAAGCAATAAGGAAGTTATGTTTACATGGTTTAAGTGTTGTTTAGAATAATTATTGTAACAACATCAAACTAGTGATAATCCATTTTAGTTCTGTTCAATAATTTGATGAATTAATATCTAATGACCCCTCTTGTAAGGGAACCCAAAGGTTATAAATGATTAATAACATCAAATATTAAACAAAACTATAATCATATTATGTGATATATTAAGAATAAAAAAACATAGTTGAAATAAAAAATGAGGGACATCAAGTATAAATGGCAGAGGTGTACAATCCTCATGATTACAATGGTGTTAGGGAACACCCTTACAAGTCATCCTGGATAGTAAAAGTAAGGAATTGACATTGAGCAATCATAATAATATCATCAAACAATGACATAATATCATCAAATAAATACATAAATATACTCATAATCTGCTTAATATATTTAGTATCTAGTATTTAATAATAATGTGTATTTTAGAGACAAGAACAATATTCTATTTATGGTTATTTCAACAAATAATAATATTCCATAATTTATAAATCTAAAATTCATATTACTTACACTGATCAAATTATATTTAAAAGATAATAATAATCTAAGAATACTGATACAACACCATCCCTTTGTTTTAGGTGGGCCCATCAAATATGATGAGGTGCCTATTGAGGTCCGTACATATATACCCACTCCCTCTTTAAATCACTGAACCTTGGATCCAAAAAGAACACTTTATACTTCCGCTCAGTATTTTTCTCTCATCTAGCTCATTCCACTTTACATACCATATACGCCACCGATAAGATTTGGAGGAAAACAATAATTGCCACCTGCCACATTATACTGATAGCATACAAGACATTCGTATGAGTTTGGGGAAACCCAATAATTAATTAAAGTTTCGAATATGAATTGAGGGATTAAGAAAGAAAAGGCGTCAGGCGAATATAGGATAAAGTAGAAATAATAATAACAAGGGTACCATTGAGGATACCAAGTGCTACATGTATGAAATATTAATGGGAAGAATATAAAGATATTAGACCTTATTCTTATAAATGAAAATAGCTATATTTTGAGAGTTCGGATATTTGCGGGTATATATATATATATATATTATATAGAAAGAAGTCTTAAATATGTTTATAAATTATCTGCAACATCTAATATGCAAAGTGGGGAAAACAAGCAAATTAGGACAAATCACAAGTAGGGGACATTACATAATACTCTCTGATCTTAATTTTAAATAGTTGCAAGATATTTTATTTTTTATTTAAATTGGAAAACAGAAAACTATGGTAATAGCTTGAGCATTCTCAATTAACTAATGATGTTTATTCTCTCTGTTTATGAGTTTAGGATTATGTCTGTTTTAAATGTTTCAGCTCTATTTCTGTATACTTTTCAGCATTCTCATCATGTTGAGACATGGGTGGATGAATTTGTACAAGGAAAGGAAGCAAGACAGAAACCTGATGAAGCTTGGGTAAATGAGTTCTCCAAGATGCATGTCCAAGACTGGGCAGAGGATTTCAGTGATCAGGTTTCAAAAGGCATTTTTGAGGACGGTTCAGCTGATGGCTGGGCAGATACTTATGAAAAGTAAGCTATGCCTCTTAAGATTTTAAAAATCTTTGCGGAGTTATTAATAAACAACAAATATAGTGTCATTTACTTAGAAAATTGGTTGGATTACTACTTGTCTCGCTATAAATACGATGCTAATGTTAATACCAAATTGAGTTTAACAAAAAGAAAGCACATGGTTCTGTAAATGTTCTCCCCTTGGTCAACGTAATTCATCTCCAAATTATCCTGTTATTTTTTTTTCTTATTGTTTTCTTGGGCTTGTGGTCAATGGTGCTTTTGGGCTTGTATGGTCCAAACAGCGTGCAATCACCATTTCTGTTTCCATAGGCATAGACCATTTAGTGTTCTGGTGTTTAAGCAGGCAATTTTGTATAGATCTGTTTGAAGCATAAACTTTGATGATGTTGATTTATTGATGTTTGGTTTGGAGAATTCTAGTGTTTTCATGAAAATTAATAAGAACACTTAGAATAGATTCAGTTCTAGCTATTTTCAAATATCAAGATTTATAAGCCATTCTCGATTCAAGAAAATTTGCATGATAGTGTGAAACAATATACATGGTTAACTTGCATAGAGAATTCGTAATACCAAAAATATATATTGATGGTGATCTACTTTTGCAGCAAATCATATTTTGAGAGTTATACAGTAGCATAGTCAGCATACAATTTTTTATTACTCGAGCTGAACACAACTGTACATTTATTTCATGCATAAAGGCTATATTTTATAGGAAAACTAATGTAAGGAGGTTGATAGAGAGTGACCAACCTATATATTGGGAGGAATTGAGGTAAACAATGGTACTAGTAGCTAGTTCTCCCTCTTCCCTACTTTGTCTATTTCTCAATGAATGACAGTAGTTAGCCATAGGGACTGGGCCAAAATGTAGTCAAAACTTCCTATTGTTTACACTGTGTTCGGATATTAAACAAAATTTCCTATTGTTACATTGTGTTTGGATATGAAACAAAATTACAATCTAATTTATGCTCTTACTGATTGCTTCTGCAGTTTGACCTTTCTAGTTTCTACCTAATATTTGTGGTTTTGCATATTGCTCTTATCATTATTAAATTCCAAACTTGTGATGGCATTGTCATACATAATGATGCAGCAAAAGTAGTAAATAACATCTGATCCATAACATGCAAACATCACAGATTTTAAGAGAGTACAGCTTACTAGTTTATGCACGACTTGATGGTATTCTTAACTTTCTTGGTTTTTTTCTTGATAAATTGCATAGAAACTATTAAGAAAGTCTGAAGCTTACACATCAAGCATCATTCAAATTGATCAGATTTACACAATCCATTTGATTAGTGCATATAGATTTCTGGTTTTTCATAGGGTATGTGTTTTTTCATCAACGTTTCGGATCATGATCCATTATCAGAACTAAAGAGCAAGCCGGGTGTGTATAATGTAAGTTGTGCTTTAGTCCTGATGATGGATCACGGAATGTGATCTGAAATGTTGATGAGAAAACACATACACAATAAAAAACCAGAAATCTATATGCAATAATCAAGCATCATGTGAACTGGTCTTATTAATGTTGCAAGTTTTCTGTAATTGCTAATTTCTGCCAGCTTGTAGGTCTGACACCCAAAACCAATTTATCATGTGCCATATTTTTTGGTTCTGATGAAAATACGCATCGTTTTCACTTTTTGAGGTTCTGATGTTGGATGATTTTGAAACAAATGTGTTCTTTTAGCCGAGTTTAGTTTTCTTGATGATGCCAACTCCAACAAAATCACATTATTATTAGTAGTAGAGTTACTCATATCAGTCTGAATTATTGTGATTTATCTTGAAAGATTATTTAGAGCCTTTTAATCTGTCTCTGATTATTTATCTATTGTTTCTTTTCAAGGAAAAGATCCTTTAATGAGTGTCAAAGTTGGTAGAGTCTAATTTCACCTATGCTGATGTGTGTGCTCTGGTTCCTCTGACATACTGTGATTATCTTTTTCAATAATGTTTGTGTTTGGAAAACTTAAAAAAGTGTATTAAGGAGTCCTTCGGCTTGAATTCTAGCAGTCAATTATTCAGTCTTTAATGGAAATTTGTTGGTCCAGTTCATTTAATGTTGACATCAACTAATATCTCTTTTAAAGAATTAAACAGACTTGGCAATTGCATCATAATGAAGAGTTCAGGAATTTTCTCATTTGTTTAATTGTATTTTGGGCAGGTATTTAGAAGAACAATTGAAAGGGGAACCACAATTACCAGGATCATCAAGATTTGTTTATACTTTTTCTGATCAAAACCCTTATGTTGGACATCCTAATCCACTTAAAGAAGGTCAAGAACTTTTTCGAAAGGGCTTACTAAGTGAAGCTGTGCTTGCTTTAGAGGCAGAAGTTTTAAAGAATCCTGACAATTCTGAAGGTTGGCGATTGCTTGGTATAACACATGCAGAAAATGATGATGATCAGCAGGTGAAAATTCCTTGCTTATTTCTTGCTTGTAGAGTGTAAGAACCCCAACTGGTTCTAACTCCAACAAACATCAAGTTGCTTCACTTTTAGATGTTTGACATTTTGTCAAACACTTTGCATGCATCATCTATCTTCCTGTCCTTTAATTTCAGACTGTATTTGCTTGCTTGAAATGATTTTAAATGAAGTTTAAATACTTGCAAATGATTATTAAGAAATCTAGGTAAAGAATTGAAACACAAAAGCAATCCCTTTTTAACCATTTGAATGCATAAATATGATTTTTACATGTTAAATGTGCATCTAAAACTAATATACATTTTTGCTAACAATTGGCATGGCATCTAACTTATGTAATAGAAAACTTGTAAATATTGTTGGTGACTGATATATATATATATATATATATAATAGCAAAACCAAATAAATCCATGCCAACTCAGTGAGTGATAGCTTTGATATGCAATGCAGCTAACCCAGTAATAAAGCTGCTAAGAGACTCCACATCTCACCCTCAAGCAATCGCACCAGCTGTAAACTTGAATGCTGCTCAATAATGATGATCGCAGCACTTCAACCTGCCTCCAGTGGCAATAGTAATGACCACAAATCAATAGTATAGTGGCGCCCAATAGTTCAGGAAAATTATCTTCAAACAACTACAACTTCAACAATAAACCTCACACAAGAAACCCTCTTTTTCGGTTGCCAACATCAGATTGAAGTCACAAATCAATTCACTATACAACAACAAAATTAAATGCTCAATTCAAATTCAGAAAATTGATTCAATTGCTTTACAATGACAACAATGGATGCACAGATCATGAGGAATTAGTCTTCAAGAATTCTCAACCTTCAAACCATAAGGAAACTTCACAAGTCATTAAAAAGCAATAGACAAGAATGAATGAATTCTCTCCATGAAGTCTCTTTTATAATGCGACTTGGCTTCTTCCTCACATTTTTCACTTAAATGTAAACTATACTTTTGGTTGCATATTTGAATTTGTAATATTATAAAATGATAATCATTTCCTCCCAACACTTTAATTGATTCTTTGGCATAGGCTTCCATGAATTAATAAATAAATGGCCCCTTCCAATGATGGCTCAACCCTCAACTTAAGTGAAATTATAAAGTTAAATTATAACTTTATAATAAGCCATTGAATGATTTAATAATAATTCGACCACTAAAATAATAATAACCAAAATACTTATCCTTTGAATATGCCGTCCGAAACAAGAGTCGCACCTATCATTTCCCCATGTGACCAAATGCACTTTCCTAAAAGAGAAAGGGTCCATCTCAATCATTCCCAAACTTGCCATAAGTAGAAGGTGCATGAAACTCAGCCCAAACAAAGTCTAATTTGAGTCAAACGAAAACCAAACTAGAACATACTGAATTGTGAAGAAGACAAGACCTCCCATAGCCAAGCCTTTGCCTCAAAAGACCCTCCATCCACAATAATTAGCCTACGAGGATCACAATAATAGGCTAATCCCTCAAACTCCAATGCCGACAAAAATGAGGATATTACAGTTCGCCCTCCCTAAGATTGCTTGTCCCCAAGCAATCTCAGAAACAAATAACATATCAATTCACCCGGGTCCCAAGGGTAGAATAGTGTAATGTCCCTATGATCACCAACTAGCTCTTGTAGCATCATCACCAATTTAACTGACAGAACTTGCCAAATTGAAATGAATCTAGTTGTAGATGGAGCAAGATTGAATATCTCATAGGGAAGCAACTTAGAAAGTTGACAAAACTTGCTTCCATGAACTGCTCAAAGTGAACTGCCATACACACTATCTAACACGTGCAACTGAACTGTTCACTTGAAAAAGATCATGCACATGAGAGTCAAAAGTAAAACCATACGTAATTGGTACCATGTACACATCCCAAAACTCCTCTGTAAGCCCTGTTTGGAATCTCGATGTACTAGAAGTATACGAAACATTGAACAAAAGTCTGTCAAGAAGAATATCCTCCAGCATCTGCTGGTCAACTCTGAACTCAACTTCATCAAGCCCAAAATGGTGATGCCACTCAACTAGACCCAACCAAACATCAGTGCTAACCATGTCAGAACTAGGGACCCAAAGCACACTGAGCTCACAATCATCCCTATTATGGAAATAAATACATTTGGAGGTTTCTATAATGTGACCTTTATCTCCATCCTCTACTGGGCTCCCAAGGATGTGTTGTTTCTACATGAAATCCATCTTGCAATCACCAATCCCATCTACTACAGATGGCAAATACTCATCACACAAAGGATGGTACAACCTTGAAACTAGTCAACACTAATGCCTAACCAAAACCTCTGTGTATGGATTAGAGTAGTGATGAGTACTCTTCCCTATGCAGTCCAGATAAAAAGCTCCTACCTTGGTCAAACACTGACTGTCAAAAACTAAATGGGAATAGAAGCATATGTTTCTGGATTATTTGTTCTCATCAGTCTGGATAATTTCCATCCTATCCAAAGATGTGAAACTCAATTCCTTGGGGTGGTAGGATACACTGTAGGCAGAAGTTAGATAGACAGAAATTATATTGTTATGATATTATGATAGCAACACAGACACAAAGAAGCCTTGTTACCTGAATACCTCAATTTGTTATTCAGTAGGGTTCTATTAATAATCATAATTACACCAAAGGCTAAATGGAGCCCTAGCTTCGAGCATCTTGAGGTACACTCACAAGCAATGATCCAAGGGAATTGACAAAACAGGTTTCACATCAATGTGCAAAAATGCTGTAACATCTTTCCTTAAATTTGATTCTGATTGCACAGAGAAGATGGTGGTATACAAACATTCCTCCTTTAGGACAGCTTTCTAAATATGACCCGATACCATCTCCTTCAGGCTCCATGTCATTAGACCAATCTTTCAAGATCAGTCTGGTACCAAAGTCCTTGTAGCCAACTCAATCAATGCTGAACAACCTAGAGCCAGTAGTCTTCAATACTTGCAGGAACAAAGCCTAACCAACAGATCCAACCTTGTTTACTAACATTCATTTCATAACACTCCAAGAAGAGAAAACATAAAACGGAGATAATATGGTCTATACAGTGCCAAGCCAAATTTTATGCAGTCTTCCGAATACACAGTTTTCTAAAGAGCTCAAATATTCTTAATGAACTATGAGATCTCAGCCAAGAGCTATTAAGATTTATGTTCGAGCAGAAGGAGCACAGCCATGACCAAAAGGATCACTTATGCCTTGATCAAATATTAATGAGTGCCACGCAACATGCATGCCCCACCCCTCGCCAAGCCCGGGCGGGGATAGGGCCCCAACTATCTATAGTTGTTAGGACAGGGCCTGCCAAAATAGAGCCGGTTCTACTGTCTTCAAAGCTAGTTGTGTCAAAATTCTGGCTCCATACAGGGACATTATAAGCCACAATAAGCTATGCTAGAAACAACTGTGTATCTGGGTAGACTGTGGAGTTGGAAGTGTCTATAATCTACTAGTTTAGAATTAAGAATATCTCCTCAACCTCTGCAATCATTAAGTTCAAAGAGTCAAAGCCCCTAAGTATTATCCAAGTGCACATAAGCAAGCTCTATGTGCCCACCAAGAAAGAATTCAAATGTACATAACTCATACCAGTAATTTCCAAAAGCCTATAGCTTGAGTTTTACTTTACGTGTTTGTTGAATAAATTTCTTTTCATGTTTCTCTCATTTATTTGCTTAAGACCGAGTAATTTCTTGCATTGCAGGCAATTGCTTCAATGGTGCGGGCAAGAGATGCTGATCCAACTAACCTAGAAGTGTTGCTTGCACTTGGTGTTAGTCATACTAATGGTATGATAAGGAAATTTCTCCTGTATTAATATTTTTGCATTTAATATGAGAGCAACTTATTCTTAATTGGTAAAAGAGTATTGTCAAGAAGAACAGGCTTGAAGTATTTATGTATCACCATTTTTTGTATTTGGGTGAGGTATATCCATGCCACTTCAGGTTTTTTAGAACATGGTATACTCATTTATAGGACAGATGGAAGCAAAATATAGAACTTATGTTTTGAATATTGGGTGAACATCTTTTCTTCTCTTGGAGTCTAAGCTGTCTCATATAAATAGACAAAGCTATCATGAAGTTATGAATGGGCATTATGAAGCCATTGGGAGGTTTGAACTATATTCGATAGTTGCAAGAAATAAGAGGGATGAGTTTGAAACACAGGTCTGAAGGAGGCTTGTTATGTGTTGACATTTCTAGATACTTGTGAAGTACTATGCTTTTCTATTTGAATATTAAGCGAGGGAGTACGTTCTACAGCTTGAGAGAGGGATTAAAACTGTTTTGACCACATTAAAAAAATGAAAAATTTGTTGTACAAGAGGTTGAGAGGTCATGTTTATTTATGTAGTTATTTACAGTTGTATCAAGGAAGTGACAAGGCACTCTTCCATTTTTTAATATCTCCAACACATGTAAAAAACCATACCCAATGTAGATGATTTTGAATTCTTTGGTGCATCTAGGGAGGATGATATAGGACTTGGTATTACCTTGCAATCTGTAATATATGGGAGGGGCCACAACTATAAGCCCTATTCACTTGCTTTTTCAATTTCTGTTATCTCAGCCTCTTCTTCCTCAAAAATTAATTATTCTTCCCTTCACAAATTAATGGTGAATATCATTTTGTTTGCTGTAGTGGAGGTCAAGGACTAATCACTACTATTGGCATTTGGTCCCCAATGTAAATTCATTCATACACGAACAATAGATCAATCAGAGGCAACACAAAGTTTCCTGGTCGAGAAAATTGGATCAGTAGATCTCATTCATCAAAAGGTCATAGCCCTTCAAAGCAGGGCTGGAGCAATAGCATAAATCCTTTGAGATGAATGTTCATAGATTCATTTGGACAACGGTCATGAAGTGTAAATGCCAACAGATCATGACTTTCTTTCTCACCAATATGATGGGGACTCATTGAACTATGGACCTCAGAGGACTTCCTTTGTATCATCACTAGAGCTGAGAAGGTCCTGCAATGTATGGACAGTTGCAGCATGATCATCACACATTGGGAAAGCAACCCAATAAGAGAATGTGATTCAATTCCTATATAATAAGTTTCTTCCTTGATTTAATCATATGCTGATTCTTGTTTCTAAGTAAATTCTATATGGATATGGATCTTATCCCTACTTTAAGAGCTTAAGAGGCATAGTTTCTAGTGTTTGTATTTGGAAATGACATTAGGTTAATTTTTTGTCATTGTAGGCAATGTGTTCAGTATTCCTCTCTAGGATAGTCTCATCCATGGGTTTCATAAAACACCATATATGGGCATGTAGAAGCCCAAGTGGCATATCCATTGCTTTTAAGAAATGCAATGGATTAGTTAATTTTTGCTAGCACTATTTGTGACAATTGTTTGGTGTAATCATATTTTTCTGACCAAGGTTGATAATAATCTAAAGAGAAATTCAAGCCCACTCTTACTTATTACTAGATCTTGGTTTTTGGCTAGGGTATACATATGAATTGGGGTTATTATTTTCAAAAAAGGGGCTTGCTTTATCTCAAGATTGTTATGGTTTGATGGTCTCTTATGGCATGTGTAATAATCTCTGCTAGTTCCGATCAAATAGTTCAAGTCTGGACTTAAGGTATTTTGTCAAACAGTTGCCACTCAAACCAATCCTTTTAGCAAATGTTAATATTGTTTCATTACTATATTGCTTCTTTGGAAATAATGCTATGAAATGGATATAACAACCAATGTTACCAAAAACTAAGTAATCACAGAATCAGAAACTTGATCACAGAAAATGGTGCTAACACTTTCATTCATGACATTAGACCAATGTTTCTAAGCTGGTAACAAAATTCCAGTACAGATTAACAAATATGCAAACAAAATGCGGAAGGAACAGAAGAATGACAGACCCATGGTAACTGATGTGAACCCTTAGGGGGTCTGCTTACGCAATGAGAACATGTCTGGTCTTCACCTCCAAACACTTGAATCCGTTGCTGTCTATCGTGGTGTTCCCTGTGTTAGGTTGACTGTGCTTGATTCCTCCTACATGACTTCCAGATTTCATACTACTGCAATTCTGCTAACTGCTGTGACCAATGAATGGAGGACTTGGCTATCACAATACCGGTGCAATCCCGTGAGACACTGTTCCGCTTTAGATGAGGGGCAAACACGTTATCCCTGCAACTTTTCCCTGTTAATATTCGTGTCTGAGCCTACTGAAATAGAGTTACCCCGCATTTACTCCCATGCCAAAATGAGAATGTCGGCCAACAATGTCTTCTGTTAACACCCAGTTCAGTCAAATCTCCTGAGTGTGCCCCAGACCTTGTAGTGCCAAAATCCGCTACTTGCTGTGGAGTTCTAGCTTTCTAAAAACTCAATACATCAATTCAACTCTCATCTCTGAATATGTAACATGAGTACTAGGTTTGCGTCTAGTCTCATTACTTTCTGTAAGGGGTTTCGTCCTTAGGAAAATCCAGTCACAATTAAGCAACCATTCGGATTTATAAAATAACATATATTTATTCTATCCCAATCCCAATGAAAAAGCTTTCTTTTATCACCTCAAAGTGTATGGAGAACAAAACTCTTTGCAATTTGGGATAAAAGACTTATTTCGTCTTTTAGTCACTTAGTCATTTTGTCCCGAAGTGACTTTAAACAACAAAGTATTTTACACCTCAACTTAATAAAATAAAGCGACTTTAACCTTAAGACTTCCCATTTAAAAATCTCTTCAACTGAAACCAAACACCTGTGACTGGTTGACATCCTTAATCACATGCCATTAGCCTATCCAGATGGGAAGATAGACCAACTAGGCGCCATTAATGCTAGCATGGAGAAGGGGACATTACAGTCCTCCCTTCCCAGGATTGCTTGCCCTTAAGCAATCTCAATGCTGGATGCTGTAAAATTGACTTGCTTTCCCAAGTAGCATCCTCATAAGGTAAATCCTTCCAGCGAATCAGATATTCCTTGATGGCTCTGTTACGTAACTTTCTCTCTCTGACCTCTATCACCTTTGTTGGAACTAATACAAGCTTCCCTTCCTCATCGAGCGGAGGCAACTCCACGGAGGGTACTATATGCTGGCCAATCGCTTTCTTGAGGCATGAAACGTGGAACATGTTATGAATTCTACCGTCCTCAAGTAAATCTAGCTCATAGGCGACCTTACCAACTCTCCTAGTAATGCGATATGGACCAAAAAATTTGGGTTGAAATTTTTGAGACCCACTCTTCTTCAAGGAACTCTGCCTGTATGGTTGGAGACGGAGATAAACCACGTCACCCAACTCAAAACTCCACTTAGTCCAACGGCGATCAGCGTACATCTTTTGCTGATTTTGGGCTTGTAGAATGTTCTCCCGAAGAGATCTAAGGATATCTTGCTGACCCTGTATCCAATCCCTTGCTAGAGGTACCTTTCTGTCCTGCAAAGCTAGGTCTACGAATGATAGGGGCTTGCTGCCATAGAGGGCATGAAATGGAGACATCTAAATGGACATGTGGTAAGAAGAGTTGTAACAATACTCTCCTAAATACAACCACTTAACAAAGGCTCTCTATTGTCCTATTACATAGCTCCGGAGATAACCTTCCACCCATTTGTTATCTATCTCAGTCTGTCCATCTATCTAGGGGTGATAACTCGTGTTGGGTGTCAACTCTGTACTAGTTAATCTGAACAATTCCTGCCAGAAAGTGCTAAGGAACTTGCTATCCCTGTCACTTACAATGGTGCGAGGAAGACCATATAAATGAAAAACCTCTTGAAAGAATAACTCAGCTACCTGAGAAGCTGACCAATCTACTGCTATGGCAAAGAAGTGAGCGAACTTCATTAATCTATCCACCACCACAAAAATAGAATCCCTGCCTTGTACCGTAGGAAAGCTCGTAATAAAATCCATAGAAATACTCTCCCATTTTTGTGTCGGAATGGGGAGAGGTTGTAATAACCCGGCTAGAAATTCATGCTCTAACTTGTTCTATTGACAAGTTTGACATTCTCTAATATGCTTGAGGACATCATCTTTGATACCCTTCCATGAGAATCTTTCCCTAACCTGCCTATAGGTTTTGAAGAATCCTAGGTGTCCTGCTGATGGTGCATCATGTAGAGTTTCCATAATCTTACTTTTGAGTTTAGATCTTGGTATGAGGTAAATACAGTCCTTATAGAAAATCACATCATCTATTACCTTATACCTGTTGTCCCGAAGTTGTCCATCCATAATTTGGCATGCTTGAGTATTCTTAGAATACTCAACCAACAACTAAGATTTCCAATCTGCTGAAATCTCAGGTATAGAACAACATTTTGCTACTAAGGGTCTCCTGGAAAGTGCATCAGCAACTTCATTGTTCTTATCTTTGACGTACTCAATGTCAAAATCATATGCCTGAATCTTGTTGACCCACTTTTGTTGCCTCTCATTAATATCCTTATATTCTAGGAAGTAGCACAAACTATTGTGATCCGTCCTAATTGTGAGTTTGCCCCCTACTAGGTATTGTTTGAACTTGGCTAGAACATGCATAATAGCCAACATTTCCTTATCATAGGTGGAGTACAATCTCTCGCCATCCTCGAGCTTCTTGTTCTCATAAGCAATAGGGTGCCTATCCTGCATGAGCATCCCGCCAATACCACTCCCTGAAGCATCACACTCAAGAACAAACAGTCGAGAGAAATCCGGTAGTGCCAAGACTGGGCATGTGCTCATCACCTATTTGAGCCTATCAAAGGTCTCCTCTGCCTCAGCTATCCATTTGAAAGTTGGTGAGGGGAGCTGCTATTTGAGAGAAACCTCTAGCGAACCTCCTGTAGTAAGAGCAAAGACCCATGAAGCCTCCCAAGTTTGATACATTCCTTGGTGATGGCCAATCTAGGATTGCCTGAATCTTTTCTTGATGTACCTTCACCCCATCTGCACCAATCACGTGACCAAGGTAGAGGATCTTGGTTGATCCGAACTCACATTTGGACTCTTTTGCAAACAATGAGTGCTCCTCCATGATACTGAGTACCTCATCTAGATGTTGTAAGTGCTCCTCCCATGTTTTGCTGAAAATCAATGTGTCGTCAAAAAATACTAGTACACTCTTTTGTTAAGTTTATAACAGTGATAACATATTGGTCTGAGAGTGCAAACCGCACCATAGTCTTCTTCCTTCTAATAATATTTACGACATTATATATATCTTACACCTCATGAAAGGATGGGCGGCGATTTTTGGAATATGTTAATGTTAACAATAACTTAACAAGTTATGTTAGTTTTTGTTTATGTTTAATCATTTCCATTAGTTGCCGATTTTTGGGAGAGGAGTATGAGCCGACCTAGAGAGGGTCATGTCCCTTTGAGGGACATGCCCTTTGGTCATGGTATTAAAGGTAGGTATTATTGTAGTTTGAGGACACATAATAATCACAAGTCTGCTCCTTCAAGCAATAATACCCGACCTAGAGAGGGTCATGTCCCTTTGAGGGACATGCCCTTTTGTCATGGTATTAAAGGTAGGTATTATTGTAATTCGAGGACACATAATAATCACAAGTCTTCTCCCTCAAGCAATAATACCTGTTCGAATATATATTGCAGATATAAATAACATTCAGATCAGAGTTAAAGGTGATAGCTCCTCCGTACTTAAAAATATCAAGATCAAATTCAGCAAAAAAAGGATATTATACAAGTCTAAGTTTTTTAGTATAGAATTTGCAAAAACTTTACATGGTATTAGAGCTATGGTAGTTGAACCTAGGCTCTGCAAGTTAAGTAATCAGACCTTATATATATCTAGCATCGTTCTCCTATCTTCAATGGCATGCACAAACCCGAGGACAAGTTTGATGGGAAAAAACACTTTGATGCCTGGAAATTCAGAATCATGATGATTCTTGAAGAAAATGATGTAAAACAATTTGTTGAATTAGCATCCAGACAACCTACAGTTGAACCTCATAAATCCTTTTGGATTAAAGGAAATAGGAAAGCCATTCATATCATATTAGATGGAGTGAAAAATGATATTGTACCCATGCTTACAAAACATCAAATAACATTTGCTATGATGAATGCACTACTAAATACATATGAGGTTAACAATGCAACTAGAGTTCATGTGCTAAAAAGACAATTAAATCACATTCAAATAAAGAAGGGAGAATTGATGAATTCATACTTGGTTGCCAGCCTAAGAGATGAACTTTCAAGTATAGGAACCATTATTAGTGACATAAAACTAACATTGATGGCTGTAGATGAATTATGAGATTCATGGGAAACTTTCGCACAAGTAGTAAATGCCAGAGATAAACTTCCTGACTTCAAGCAAGCTTAAGGGAGATTGTCTTCAAGAAGAATCCAGAAAATTAGAGGAGGGAAATTGAAAACAAAAGATGAACTTAATGTTCTTAATACAAACTCTTATAAGGGCAAGAAGAAGCATTTCAAGAAGAAAAGGGGAAAGCAAAAGAAGACAATTCTAAGAAAGATTTATCCAAAATAAAGTGCTTCAGATGTGAAAAGTTTGGACACTACAGATTTAATTGTCCTGAGAATTCTAAACAACAAGTGCATTGTACAAATGTCACTAGGGAAGAAGATAACTATGATCCTGAGAATCGTGTATTGTGTTTGTCATTATTAAATGAAGTCTCAATAAAGCATGGGTGATTGATAGTGAATCATCTAGACATATTACAGGATACAAAGAAGCACTAGACTCTATATCAGAAAAAGTTAATGGCAAAGTCACCATTGGTGATAATTCAACACATTTTGTTAAAAGAATTGGAAACTGCACCTTGAAACTAAAATCAGGAAATTCTCTTCTTCTCAAAGGAGTACTCTTTGTACCAGGAATAAAAATAAATCTAATCTTAGTTATAACACTTGAAGATGATGGGCATAATGTTGCATTCATGGACAGTAAAGTAATAACCTGGGCAAAAAACTCCTCAATTAATAAAGTGAAGTTGATTGGTCGGAGAAAAGGGTATTTTTATGAATTAAATTCAGAACCTAGTCAACCTATTCAAGCTTTAATTCATGAAGCTGTAGACATAAGCGAAATATGGCATAGAAGGTTAGGACATCTAAATTTCAAAACTTTATCAACTATGGAGAAGATGGTTACTGGTTTACCTAAACTAAATAAAGACCACTCAAGCATATGCAAAGGGTGCACTCTGGGTAAGAACACCAAAAGTCCATTTCATGATAGCACTAGAAAAACCAACATGTTTTAGAATTAATTCATTCAGATTTATGTGGACCTATGTTTGTTCCTTCTCTTGGAGGATTCTGGTACTATGTTTTGTTCATAGACGACTTCTCTAAGAAAACATGGATCTATCTCTTAAAGTGCAAAGAATCAGTAGAAATCCTAAAGAGATTTAAAGAATTCAAAACATTAACTGAAAACTTATCAAAACATAAAATTAAAACTATTAGAACTGATAATTGAGGGGAATACACCTCAGATTTGTTTAAAAGATTTTGTATAGAAACAAGAATTAAGAGGGAGTATACTGTTCCTTATAATCTAGAACAAAACGGGGTAGCAGAAAGAAAGAATAGGACAATTATAGAAGCTGCTAGAGCTATGATATTTGATCAGAATCTAGAATATTTTCTTTGGGCAGAAGCTTCTTGTACTACTGTCTATATTCAAAACAAAAGCCCTCACTCCTACTTTAGAGATAAAACTTCTAAAGAAGTCTTTACTAAGGTGAAACCCAATATAAGTCATCTTAGGATTTTGGGTGCCCTGTATATATCCGTGTTCTTAAACAAAAGAGAACTAAGTTAGAACCCTCCTGGAAGAAAGGTATTTTTGTATGGTATAGTGAAACATCTAAAGCATATAGGATTTTCATACCTGAACAAAAAAATATTGAACTTAGTAGGGATGTAATTTTTGAAGAAGATCTAGTATTCAAAAGAGCCCTAAGTTCTGAAGAACCCTCTCCTTTACCTAGTTCTGAAAGAAATACTGAGTCCGAGTCTCAAAGGGAGAGCATGGGAGAAATTAAAGATGAAATTCCAAACCTAAATCTTGGAGAAACTCAAAATTCAAAGAAAAGATCACTTTGGGCCATCAAAACAGCCGAGGAAGCACGAGACTTTGTTGCACCTTCTGAAACAATTAGAGAAAGTAAAAGACCCAAAAGATTTTCTAGTTATACAACAAACATGAATGATTTGTCTAAATTAGAACCAACTAATACTTCAAATGCTATTAAACATACAGCTTGGAAAGAAGCTATGACAGAAGAATACCAATCTATTATGAAGAATGATGTTTGGGAAATTGTTCTTAGACCTAAAGAAAAATCTATTGTTTCTTCCAAGTGGATATATAAAATACAACATGCTGCTAACGGTAGTATTGAAAAATATAAAGCCACATTTGTAGCGAGAGGATTCTCTCAGAAAGAAGGGATTGACTATGAAGAAACTTTTGCTCTTGTTGCCAGATACACCTCTATAAGAGTAGTCCTAGCCATTGCTGCATCAAAGGGATGGAAAGTACATTAGATGGATGTAAAAACAACATTCCTAAATGGAAAGATTACAAAAGAAGTATATTTGGAGCAATCTGAAGGATTTGACACTCATGATCCTAACATTTTTGTTTGTAGGCTCAAGAAAGCTCTCTACGGGCTTAAGCAGGCTCCGAGGGCTTGGTATGAAAGAATTGATAAGTGTCTCACCGGCTTAGGATTCTCCAAAAAAGAAGCTGATCCAAATTTGTATTATAAAAGGGATAAAGATGATATGGTAATTCTGATACTATATGTTGATGATTTACTAATAATAGGCGATGATCATCTCATAGAGCAATGCAAGAAAGATTTAATCAAAGAATTCGAGATGAAAGACTTGGGACTCCTTCATTACTTCATAGGATTAGAAGTATAGTAGAATTCTGACAACATTATATTTAATCAAGGAAAATATACATAAGATATTTTGAAGAGATTTGGAATGTGGAATTGCAAGTCTATGTCTTCTCCAATGGAGACTAATCTATATAAACTTAAAGAAGCAGAAACAGAATCACCTTCCATAGATTCTACTCTCTACAAACAGATGATCGGATCCCTTATGTGTTTGGTAAATACAAGACCTGATATTTGCTATGTTGTTAATATCTTAAGTCAGTTTATGTGTGAACCAAAAGAGATTCACCTAGTTGCAGTTAAACACATTATGAGATACTTACAAGGCTCTCTTAATTTTAGGCTCAAATATGAGAAAATTGATTTAGATTTATATGGACTCACCGACTCAGGTTGGGGTGGAAGTGTTAAAAGACAGAAAAAGTACTTCAGGATGTTGTTTCAATTTAGGATTGACGATGATATCTTGGATATGCAGAAAATAGTCTTTGGTAGCACAAAGCTCCGTAGAAGCCAAATAGATTGCAGCAACGATGGCCTCTCGAGAAGTAGTTTGGCTTAGAAAGTTACTTGTGGGATTATTTGGGCAAGACATGAATCCTACGATTATTCATTGTGATAATCAGAGTTACATCAAGCTTTCGGTAAATCAAGTTTTTCATGACAAGTCCAAGCATATCGAAATTCCTTACCATTATGTAAGAGGTATGGTAGATAGGAATACTGTAAAATTAGAATACGGTTGCAGTGCAGATCAAACAATAGACATTCACGCCAAACCTCTCTCTAGAGTGAAGATAGATCACTTTAGGAGAAGACTTGGTATGACTAAATTGTAATTCATTTGTATTCTTTAAATTATTAATAAAATAATTTTTGTCAGGCTATTGACTGTTATGGTCTCCACCATATGTATTCATTATTTAAGAGGTGACGATATCTGAGGTAATGAATACTTGTATAAAAGACATTATGAGAGATGACAATCCCTCAGATAATGTATTGAACAATATAAAACTACTGTTAGATCTAGGTGAGTTCAAGATCATTTGTGACAAGCATTTCTATGCCTATTAATCACAACTAGGATAAAAGAAGAATTTATTCTTCAGACTTTATCCTGTTTTCTGGTATATTTTAACTGAAGATCAAGTTGTGATGTAGGATTACTAGTTCCTATGAGTCACAACTTGGATAAATGAAGAATTTAATCATTCTTCGGATTTTATCCTTTGTGTATTGCATTATATGCAATACTGACATCACTATTATAAGTGATGAGTCATATCACAAGAAAGTTATATGACTCAATATCATGTGTTCCATGATGCTATTTTCTCAAGAAGATTCAGATAGATATAGAGTATCAATCTATGCTTATTCATCGTAATTGATGATGTTGGATATGTTATCCATCAGTATGATTATCAAGTTAAGAGGGAGTGATAAGTTTATAACAGTGATAACATGCTGGTCTGAGAGTGCAGATGCACCATAGTCTTCTTCCTTCTAATACCATTTAAGGCATTATATATATCTTACACCTCATGAAAGGATGGGCGGCGATTTTTGGGATATGTTAATGTTAACACTAACTTAACAAGTTATGTTAGTTTTTGTTTATGGTCAATCATCCCCATTAGTCACTGATTTCTGGGAGAGGAGTATGAGCAGACCTAGAGAGGGTCATGTCCCTTTGAGGGACATGCCCTTTGGTCATGGTATTAAAGGTAGGTATTATTGTAGTTTGAGGACACACAATAATCACAAGTCTGCTCCCTCAAGCAATAATACTTGTTCGAATATATTGCAGATATAAATAAGATTTAGATCAGAGTTAAAGGTGATAGTTCCTCCTTACTTCAAAATATTAAGAAGATCATATTCAACAATAAAAGGATATTATACAAGTTTTAGTTTTTTAGTACAAAATTTGCAGAAACTTTACATCTTTCGCAGCTGCTTCGCAAAGATGTGGTTCATGTAGGATTGAAATGTAGCTGGTGCATTAGTGAGTCCAAATGGCATCACCAAGAACTCGTAGTGACCATAGTGACATCGGAAGGTTGTTTTATGCACATCCTCCTTGTGAACCCGTATCTGATGTTATCCAGATCTGAGATCTAGCTTTGAGAAGTAAACCGCCCCATGTAACTCATCCAGTAGCTCATCAATGTGAGGGATTGGGTACTTGTTCTTGATGGTCCTCTTGTTGAGAGCACAATAATCAATACACATGCGTAGAGTGCCATCCTTCTTCACCAACACAACTGAAGAAGCAAAGGGACTGGAGCTAGGTCTATGTGTCCCATATCGAGAAGTTCCTTAATAGCCTTTTCTAGCTTCTCCTTATAATGCCTGGGATGACGATAAGGTGTCGTGATGACAGGTTTGACACCCTCCAACTCAAGTCTGGGGGAATACCTAGAGGCATGTCCTCAATAACCCTCTGGTGCTTATCAAGCACTGGTTGAATGTCAATATGAAGTTGTTGTCTTGAGTCTAAGGTAGCCTTAAAGGAAATGAAACAATGTGCTGCCCACTCCATGTCATCATGCCTCATAATGGCCTTCATCCTGTGGACTGAAATCAACCTGGGTTCCCCTTCTAGCATATACTTGAGGACCACTTATCGGCCATCCTATAAGAACTCCAACTACATCTTCTCGTGATCAAACGTATATCTGCCTATGGTCTGTAACCACTATCACTCCAACATGGCATCTAGTCCATCTAAATCCACCACATAAAAATCTGCCTCAAGAAGGAAATCATCAAAATGGATTGGAAGTCCCAACACCTTCCCTGCGCATCTCAATCTCTCGCCTCTTGCCACCCTAACCTCAAACTGAGATATATCGTCAATCTGTAACTGCCTCTTAGTAACCCATCGTGAGCTTATGAAGTTATGCGAGGCACCTGTATCCAAGAGACATATAATATACTGTCCTCAAACAATTCCTTCCAAACAAAAGGGGTGCCCTGTGGGATCGCTAGAAAGTGATACTATGATAGGAGGCTGTCCCTGGATACCTTCCTTCTTCCTCCCTCTAGGTGGCCAATCCTCGTTCTCCTCATTATTGCCATCAACATCGCTGCCCTCTTGCTGCTCATCCTCCTCCTCTGAAAGCACCTCTATATAATGTATCTTGCCTTTGCCAAGGCATCTATGATCTAGTGTCCATGGCTCTCTGCAAGTGAAGCATAGCTTCTTCCTCCTAAGTTCATTCCGTGTCTCAAAGTCCATTTTGGGAAGTGTAGCCTTATGCTGGCTTTTGTTCTTCTAGAATGAAGTGGGTCCCTTATTTGTTTTCTTTGGGGGCTGTAATATTGAAGAGGGTGACTTTAGATCGTGTGCAATCTTAATAGCATCATTTAGAGTGTTTGGTTTAAGTACCTTAACCAAACCTCTAAACCTTCGGTGAACAATATTACTTTATGCTGTTCTGTCATGTCCGGAACCATCACCGAGATCCGTTGAAACTCGTCAGTGAAATCATCTAGAGATCCACCCTGTCGTAACTGTGCCAAATCCCTATAATAGACCTCTATATCCTTCTTGTCAAAGCGAGTAATCAGCTTAGAGCTGAAAGTCTCATAGGATGTAATAAGACCATGATCCTGGGTAACCAACTCGTGGTGCCACCAATCATATGCCACTCCCTCTGAGTGCATTGTAGCAAACCTGATGGCTTTTGTCTCTGACATAGGTTTAAGTGTTAGGTACGTGTCTAGCTTGTGAATCCAAGCTCTCGTAGATGTCTTACTGCTGCCATCAAAAGTAGGGAGAGATAGTTTGTTTATAGCATGCTTTAAGTCTTTGTTTGGTGCTCCAAGTCTTCTATCGTACTGCTGTTTATCTGACTCTCTTTTATGATTTAGATATTGAACAAAGGTCATATTTTGTTTAATAGGATCAGGAAACAAATCCCATTCATCATACATTGTGATAACATTGTCTGGTAGTAAGTTTGGTGCCATTGGCAGTGCTACTTCTTCTGCATTAAAAAGTGGCATTAAAGGCCTGTCAGTTTTTCGTGTGGGAGCTCTAGCAGCTCGGGGTGATCCTGCTACAATATTGCCACCACTGTGATGGCTCGGAGCTCTCCTGTTAACAGGGGCTAATTTCTGTATATTAGCTGCAAGTTGCTGAAGAGCATCAACTATGTTATTATGCCCATCTCTAATAGCTTGCAATGTTTCCCTTACTTCTCGATCCGGTTCAGCTGCATTACGTGCCATCTAAATGTTGTTTTCTTGTTCTACATGTTCAATTTGATTAACCTGTTTAGCTTGTTCAACTTGTTCCAAAGATCAACTCCTCATCCTCTGAATAACTATCCTCAATATCACTTTGTTCAAAAGATCCTACTTGTTCTTGTTGGAGGTGACTAAAATTATAAAAAAAATTCCTCATACCCCGCTGTCATTTTATTTCGTGTTTATCCCACAAGATGGCAGGACCTATGGCTCTGATACCACTGTAATAATCTCTGCTAGTTCCGATCAAATAGTTCATGTCTGGACTTAAGGTATTTTGTCAAATAGTTACCACTCAAACCAATCCTTTTAGCAAATGTTAATACTATTTCATTACTATATTGCTGCTTTGGAAATAATGCTATGAAATGGATATAACAACCAATGTTACCGAAAACTAAGTAATCACAAAATCAAAAACTTGATGATAGAAAATGGTGCTAATGCTTTCATTCATGACATTAGACCAACGTTTCTAAGCTGGTAACAAAATTCCAGTACAGATTAACAAATATGGAAACAAACTGCAGAAGGAACAAAAGAATGACAGACCCATGGTAACTGATGTGAACCTGTAGGGGGTCTGCTTATGCAATGAGAACATGTCTGGTCTTCACCTCCAAACACTCGAACCCATTGCTGTCTATCGTGGTGTTCCTTGCATTAGGTTGACTGCTTGATTCCTCCTACGTGACTTCCAGATTTCATATGACTACAATCCTACTAACTGCTGCGACCAGTGAATGGAGGACCTGGCTATCACAATAACGGTGCAATCTCGTAAGACACTGTTCCTCTTTAGATGAGGGGCAAACACGTTATCCCTTCAACTTCTCCCTGTTAATATCCCTGTCCGAGCTTACTGAAATAGAGTTACTCCACATTTATTCCCATGCCAAAATGAGAATGCCGGCCAACAATGTCTGCTGTTAACACCCAGTTCAGTCAAATCTCCTGAGTGTGCCCCATACCTTATAGTGCAAAAATCTGCTACTTGTTGTGAGTTCTAGCTTTCCAAAAATTCAATACCTCAATTCAATTCTCATCTCTGAATATGCAACATGAGTACTAGGTTTGCATCTAGTCTCATTACTTTCCATAAGGGGTTTCGTCCTTAGGAAAATCCAGTCACAATTAAGCAACCATTCGGATTTATAAAATAACATATATTCATTCTGTCCCAATCCCAATGAAAAAGCTTTTTTTTATCACCTCGAAGTGTGTGGAGAACAAATCTCTTAGCAATGCGGGATAAAAGACTTATTTCGTCTTTTAGTCACTTAGTCATTTTGTTTTGAAGTGACTTTAAACAATAAAGTATTTTACATGTCAACTTAATAAAATAATGTGACTTTAACCTTAGGATTTCTCATTTAAAAATCTGTTCAACTGAAACCAAACACCTGTGACTGGCTGGCATCCTAAATCGCATGCCGATAGCCTATCCGGATGGGAACATAGACCAACTAGGCGCCATTAATGCTAGCACGGAGAAGGGGACATTACAGCATATGATGAATCTGTTACTTTTTTGCATAAGTCTCACGAGAGTCTAGACAAAATGTTATCTTGACTTTTATTTATTGGTGATTGTTTACACACACATCAAGTGGGGGACGCACTTTCAAAGGGAAGGCATTCCATCCTCAAGTTTGCTATTATTTGATGTCATTTTGAAGATTTAATATCCTCATCAATAAAAATAAATTCTTCTTAACTAATCTGTACAACTTTTCATTGTCATCAAGTTAGTTGGAGGCACGAACATTGCATTTTATTTTTTGCCGATAGGCTGATATATAGGAGACTTTGGTTGGGAAATGTATTGTCTCACACCGCAACTTTATCCAGTCGTTGGAACCTTGCCGAAAAGTTAACATGTGTCATTGATTTTGGCGTTGTTGTTTCTATTGACATCTACGAATGATGTGCCGATTCTTTTATGCAAAAGCTTTGAGGTTTTGTCCTTGGCATGAAGTGTGCTGGATTATTTGTTCGGGCTGGATAATCTTGAGGATTGGGACCAAGACGAGAGGGCTTCTTTGAAGCCTGTGTTGACAAATCAAAAGAGCCTCCTGAGTTTGAACTTGCAGTCACCGGAGGTGTACTCTCCCTTGGGGTCTCCCATGCTGGAGTCTTCTCCTTACTGTTCCACTTCCTCTACGCCTTCTTGAAAAGTATGATCTATTTTAATTTTTGTGAAAATTTTAGGCACAAAAGCATCGAATATCAGTGGATCTGAGTTGCTTTTGGGATAAATGACCAACAACTATGCTTTTGTTAACAGCTGGAAAGCTAAATAGTCGTGTTTAACTTCTTCAATGTCTCCAATTTTAGAATCTTTTTCTTTTTGTGCAAAATTATTTTGATGATTTTTCTGAACAGGTATGATGATATTTCAGAGAAATGTTTAGCCACATAATCTGTTCCTAGAAGCCCAAAATCATTGAGTAAAGATTAGTTTTCCAGTTGCAGAATGTGTCTGTAGGTTTGAAAAATTGAGCCAATGAGAAGACTGCAGAGTGTTCCATGGTAAGGTCTTAAGTTAAGCTTGACTGGTGGCATAGAAAATTTAACCGGTGGCATAGAAAATTTAACCTTATGCATACTTGAGCTGCAAAACTCTTATGAATTACAATTTCAAGATTGTTATTCCACCTACAAATTCTTGAAATTTTATATTGTTTGCCCTCCTTTCCCAATGACCAGAGCCCTTGCTTCATCCAGAACATCAATTTTCATTTTAAAAAATGTGATGAGCTCATCTTGCAGCCTTTTAACAAAAATTCTCAACTTTTTACAATGGCGGAATGTCGTTGTAATTGAGGAAAACTTTAGCTTATAAGAAATTGGTACAGTAGGAGAGAGTATAAATTATGTTTTTTAATGAATGTCATTTGTAAAAGCAAAATGAAATACTTTTTTGTATGATTAATTTTGCTATTTTAATAAAACTTCAATGTAAATGATTTCTATTTTAAGGAAGGTTGGATAAAATTATATTTTGATGAGACATCTAGGGACATAGTTATAGAAATCTATATCTAAATTGGTCAAACTTTTAGATATAGGGACCCTAATAATATTGTAGAATTCAAAGCATCAGTAGAATTGATTTTACCCTAAATCTAAAATTTAAGTGGTTGGAAATTGAAGGACATTCTCCAATAACAATTAGGTCTAAAATATATATTATATTATAAAAAAATGAAATCACGGAATGTGCATGTAAAACACAATTCTTATATTTATCTTTACAAATGACAATAGATTTCTTATATTATTTTTTTCCTAAATAATCTTATTAAGAATAATTATATTCCATCTTTCAAAATTTTAAATCATAAAAATATAATAAGTGAGTAAATCAAACTCAAAGTAGAGTATCCCCAAAAATTTAAAAATTATGATACATAATTTAAAATTAAGACAAAATTCCCAACATCCACAAATTTCAATCCAAGAGTAGACTCTTTTGCTACTTTGGCTGAGATTGATAACTATGTCTTTTTTCTACCTTTGGTGCATATAGAGAAGTGAATGTGTTGGCAAATGAACTGGAAAATTTGGAAGCAAATGGCATAGACCTTTTAGTGATTAGTTTCGATTATATTTTGAATAAGAACAAATCTCAATAGATATATGTCATGAATGAAAATTTTAGTAACCATTCAAAAAATTAGTAAATAGGAAGAGGATGAGAAGAAGAAAGCGTTAAAAAAAGAAAAAAAAAAGGAGATAGAGAAAAAGAAAAAAAGAATAATGAAAAGGAGAAAGAGAAGGTGAAGACGAAGAGGAAAGAGAAAAAGATGAAGGAGAAGACATTGAAGGAGATAGATAAGATAAGATGAAATAAATTTATTAATGTCTAACAAGAGATCAACAAGAATCTAAGGGACTGAAAGTTTACAAACAAGGGAAACCACCCATAATAGGGACACCAAACAATGCTTGCAAAAGAACAAAGCAACAAAGAACCAAAAGAAGACACCAAGGAAAAGGACTAGGGGTCCTTCCTTGGCCAGAAGAAGTCCAACTCCGAAGGATATGGACAAGGGCGACCAAGGTTCCTGGAATGTCTCTAAGTATTGTTGGATGAGGAGTGTCGCTGTTTGGTGAGCCTGAAACATGGTCTTACTGATCTGATGTGGTTGGGAGGAGGCGGCAAATATGAAATCGAAAAGGAGAAGGGGAAGAAGAAGAAAAGCAGGAAGCAGGAGAAGAAAAAGGAGAGGAAGGATGAGAACGAGGAGACACAAAACAAGAAGTGAAAAAGGAGCAAAGAGGAGGAGAATAAGAAGGGAAAAGACAAGAAGGAAAAGGAGGAGAAAAAGAAAGAGGAGAACACAACAAAGGAGAAGATAGGGAAGGAGAAAGCGATGAAGGAGAAGAAGGTGAAGAAGCATAATAAAAAGAACAAAATAGGAGGGAAAGAGAGATTTAAGGAGAGGATAAAGATGAAGACACAAAACAAGAAGTCAAACAAAAAAGAGCAAGGAGAAGGAGAGGAAGGAGAATAATGAGGAGTTGAAGGAGAGGACAGCGACAAAGAGGAAGAAGAAAGAAATAGAAAGAGCGATAGGAGGAGAATACACTTGGTGTTCCTTCTCTTCAACTTCGTAGTATATTAAACAAGATATATCTTACTACCAGCGTAACCATTGCACCTCTTTCAGGTGTAAATGCTAGTTTATCTTTGTTGGAAACACAATCAGCACTTTGAATTGCAAGGGATCAATACAAAAGTGTTGTGTGGATGTAACCTTCAATACCATAAGAGGACTTGATGAAAAGATTGAATATTTAATAATTGTGTTAATGGCATTGGGATCCCTTCCCTCGAGGTTTGATGCCAAGTTTCTACTATTGAAGAGATGAAAGATCTAGACAAACCAATAATGGACGAGTTGAATGGGATCTGCATGACATGCAAAATGTGGACCGAGAAGAAAAAACCATTTGAAAGGTAACCTTCAAAGCCTCAAACAAGACACAAGACAAAGAGCTCGAGCCAAGCCATAGCTCCAATAATAAATCGGACAAATAGGAAGCTCATTTTGTGAGGAAACTTAAGAAAGGATTTAACAAGTACAGATGTAAGTGTTCTTTTCAATGTTTTAAATTATGGAAAATTGAAGATTTTATGAAAATAAAAGAAATTGCAATGAGGACAAAGATGAAGAAAGATACCAAACATCAAATAAAAAGGACTACAAACAACACAAAAATGAGAAAAAGCATAGATTTCACAACACCAGAAAGGCCTATATTCAAAAGAGGAAAGTAGGCCATCTAAAGAGAGTTTCTTGCCTAGTTATAGATAAGAGATTCTATTCATGCTTAGAAAGAAAAGTTGATATCTTGGAAAGTGAAGATAGAGAGAAAGAAGAGTCAGAAAAGGAAGAGATTACTGAAGCAAATGCATAAGTTTGGATGAACTCATTTGTGCCCTAAGTGAAATCAAGAAACTTAAGTAGAAGGATTAGGTGCCATCTAGAGTAAGACCAACCAAAATTCCAACTATGGCTAATCCAATTAAGAATAGAGTCATTCTCTTTCAACATATTATAAATTCTTTTAGTGGAGCCATTAGAAAACAAATTACCAACCTTCCATTTTAAATGCTGTAAGAATTTGTTCATTTCTAGGATCGCTTTAAATGTACTAACAATGCCATTGTATTGATTGTTTTCCAAATGCAAATTGAAGGCTTATTAAATATGAGAGGAGGAGACATGTCTCTATGGTTAATCATCACTAGTTAATATATATTAATATATTAGTAATATAAATAACCACATATATATATAAGATATTTATCTAAATGATGATTTACCATCAACAATGTATCTCATGGTAAAATCAATCTGATTGAAGCTACAACCTAAACAGAATTGATCTGAACTTAGAATTTTGCTAGAAAAAAATGGGCCAGTAACTTTACAAATAAGAGTGTAAGTTTTCTTTTGAGTGGCGGGGAGGTTAAATTTATTCTTTAGAGCCTCCCAATCTCCTAACTGGTTGTCAACCAATAGGTCAGCAATGATTTTATTACCTTTTTCGTTTTAGGATTTAGTAGAGAAGCATTGTGTTAAGGCTAGGGGTTTGTTATTAAGATAGATGCCCCGCCAAATGTATGTATTAGTGACCAAAAAAATAGGGGACCCTCCTATAACATCCTTAGAGCAGTGTAGGAGCCATATTTGGGATCATGCCTTCCAAAGGGAAACTAAAATGTTAGATCCAAACACCTTCAAATTTAGAACGTGTACCTAAGACCATGGCTTCGGTGAGACCTCATGGAATGATTTATTATTTAAAAGTTCAAACTTTGGACTAGGCAACATTTGTTGACTCCATGAGAATCGTGACTTTCATGATACGACAGATGGTGTACAACACCAAATTTGGAAGGTAAGCAGTGTTAAATGCTGCGTTTGGAGAAGCTAGATATTGATCTGCTTGTGTTGTCTCTGGTATTGGGTGATTGTTTGCAAGGAGTTTGAAGATTGTTGAGCTTGGTGAATTGCAAATATGCAAAGTTAATTTGCACTTTGAATTGGTCATTATTGACCATTGAATTGCGCTACAACTTAAGCTTCAAATAGAGACCAAGTTTGGACTTAAATTTAGACGGATTGGAGGTAGTTTCTTAGCATTTGTTCTCAATATTGATACGCAAGGATCGTTGGACAGATTTTGTGTTATATTTCACAACAATATCTCAGAGCTGCACTTAAATTGTTGTTTGCCATGTCTCCTTATTGAGATGACAATGAACTCAAGGATATGTTAGGTGTGGGAGGTCTGTGATACAAAAGGAGGAGGGTTGGATATTAAGAAGAAGATGCTTCCATTCTTGCATCCATAAAAAAGGAAAATAATCTTCGGACAACTGCCAAGACTACCAAAATCTTCAACTTTGGCTCCCAAATCTGTTCCAGGCTCTTTAGAATTAGAAATTAAAGTGGTGCAACTATTCCCAGTTTGTAATATTTGCATATTGGAAGGTTATGAACAAAGTTAGTGTTCTCAGCTTTGAAACTGCATTTGAATTTTAATGCATTGTAACTAGTTAACTTTCAAAGCATTGTTATTGAAATTCTATATTTGGTCAAAAAAATGCAAAATACTCAAAGGCCTTTGGAAACCACACAAATTCAATGCCAATCATGAAGCAAGAATGGATAGGGTTCTTACAAAGGTGTTAGAGAAGCTTCCTGCCATCCTATAGGATTGGGCTCTTTTATGCAACTAGTTGGGTTTGATCCAAGTAGGTACTGCTCATGGAGGAGAAAAGCGCGACCTGGTTGTGAGAGACAGTTACCAACAGAGCAGAGATGAGTGACAAAAAGGGTGGAAGTCCACCTAGGCCCAATGTACCGGATGATGAGAGAGAGGCTAGGGAGTTATTTGGAAATGTAGTTGAAGGTCAACAAGAGTTTGTAGATGGTCAACAACAGGTAGCCACAGTGTTGCAGCAACTCTCATTACATCTTAGTAGTTGACATTGCTCTCGGGACATAACAGGGACAAAGTTTCACAGTGTAATTCAGCTCATAGTTGGAAAACTCTCACTCGACAACAACTCGCCAAGCCCCTAAAAGTTTATTAGGGAAAAAATAGGCCAATTTAAAAAAAAAACTCGAGAAAACTCAAGAACCTAGAAAAACCGCTAAAATTTAATTTAATTTTTTGCAAATTTCAATGAGAAGATGCATTTAATGAGTTAATTAAAGAGAACACAAAAGAAACAAGCAGATATATGTAAATGCATAGTGGGTACAAAATCACATTCTCATGCGGAATGTTGATGATTGGAAGCAAAATAGTAAATAGTTTTTGTCAAACTAGAAGTCTAGAAGTAAATATTAAATATTAAATACATCAATAGAATCACATCTTCCTCTTTCCAACTCTACTAGCAGAAATGAGAGGGTGTCTAGTCCTCGAAGAGGTGCCTCGCACTGCGACTGGGCATGAAGTCTGTGGTTGTCTCCTTGCTTGGCATCCCTACTGACTGGCTCTGCATCCTGGAAGTGGATGTACCTCCTCCTATATGTAGCACTGGTAATGCCTCCTCTAAGTCTGAATCCTCATTGTCCGTGTCCTCAATGTCATCCATTGTGAAATGAAAATCTGTTGCAGCACCCCCCTCCATGGCCTGCCTCTCCAAATCAGCAACCTCCTCAAGCCTCTGATTGCACAAATGAAAACTGGTATTGCAAAAATGATTTTTTTGGCCTATATCACTCTTGCTAACAGGCGATCGAGTTTTAAAGGAAAACTCGCTGAAAAATCCGCAATTGCTCTGCGATTTTTTGGAGGGGGACGAGTTATTGAGCCAAATACTTGCCGGCTGAGAAAACTCGGTGATTACTTGCTACTCGCAATCGGCAAGTGTGCCAACTATGGTTTAGCTAACTCACACAGGTCACGAGTTGAGCATACGGGTACTCATGATAGGTCATCATGTCCTACCCTCCTGAGACTGGACTCAAACGAGGGTAGTGGTGAGGACAAGGCTGCCTCATTTACAGATGATGTTACATGCAAAGGGGGGTGTTTACCTCTTGATGTTAAATCTCATCTCAACTTTTACCGGTTTGAGCTGGAGGAAGGAGCACTCTAGAGTATGACCAATTGATAGGTGAAAGAGTAAGAATAGTAATCTCAAGCATGCCACCTGTAAGCTCACTCTTTCCATGTTTGATGTTAGAGGGAAAGTTATTACTCGAGCTTGAATCAGTGAGGTGGACACATATTTGACTGTTTGGCCTATGACTAAGCTAGACGCTATAAAATTTGCAACTTTGCATTTAGATGGGGTAGCCTAAGAGTGGTGACATCATAGGATGGTCACTCTCCATCATAATCTAATTACATTATATCAAGGTTTTGCTAATAGGCTAGTAGAGCATAGAAGGATCTAGAAACTTATTTCTAGGACTTCTCTCAACTCAGATAGGCAGGTAGTTTGGAGTCTTTCGTAAGTGAGTTTTTGAAACTTTGTCATGGTTTCTAATGTTACAGAGAAGTGCTTAGTTATGCTTTTTATGGAGGGGTTACATAACCACTTAGAGGGTGGCTTAAGGCATTTGATCTGCCATTCTTGTAGGGGCCATCAAGAAGGCTAGGATCATGGAGCTTTCAGCTCCTAAGAGGTAAGCACAACCTAAACATACCACTTCACCTATAGATGAGGTACACCTACTAATTGTTGACGAAAAAAGAAAGTTAGTTGTGAAACATGATGAGACTAATCGTGAGGATTTTAGGAGACAACTATGCTATTGGTGCAAAGAGCCTTATGATATAGAGAACTATTTCCTTTTGAGGCCTAAGGGAAGGACAAACCATTCTATGTGGGTGTATTATGGTGAAGTTGAGGTTGAAACTTCACATTAGCTAGTTGGTTCAGATGTTGATGATGCTGAGGGGACCACTATTGAGTTTGGTCTTGATCCCAGGCTATCACCTATAGTGTTGTCTACAACTATGCCACTTCCCACTGCTTTTGAGATGCGAGGATTGGTAGACGGACAATGTTGCATTGCCATGTTAAATACTAGAGCCACACATAATTTTATACATGAGGTTTTTTGTTAGCTTGTGTGGCCTTTAGGTGGTGGAGCTTGTTGGGTTCTGAGTCGAGGTGGCGGATGGCTACACCCTTCCTTGTACTAGACAAATACGTTAGCTCTCATTATTATGAGATGCAGTCAAGATTTTATGTGATGAATTCCGGGGAGACAAAGGTTGTGCTAGGGATGTAGTTGCTACAGGATATCGAGGAGTTTTTCCTTAGCTTGTGCTCGATGAATGAGGTTTGAGTACCAATGTACGAGATATGTGTTGCACGGTATCAAAGAGAGGAGTTTTCACACTATGTCTCTTTGTGTAGAGGATAGTAGAGACTTATGGAGGCATGATACTGTTCAGGTGGGGCATGTTACATGCCATGTCTCCTGCAGTTCACACTTACCTAGTTCAGAGCAACATACGAGTGTAGTTTACTTTGTGAGCAATCCCTTGTTTGAGTTTGATGCTGGTCCACCTTTAGTGATGTGTGACGAGGATGTGTGGCATCAGGGTACTGGGATCTTAGGATAGTCTTGCAAAGTTCTCAAGGGTGTACATAGTGAGGAGTGCACACAAATTCACATTTGATACTCGTGTACAAGATATCTATCTGATGCAGAGTTTGTCATTGCACGAATTAGATGCTTGGTATGGTAGCTTGGTTGGCATAGAGAAAGGGGACAGATCTAGTCTTCTTGCTGAGATGCTTCCATGTGATGATCCTGCTTTTGCATCTCTGGTGCAGGCATTGAGATCAGTTTTACAGACTATGTTGATCATACAAATGGTGGTGTATTTACATGACTTATTTGGTGATGATCGAGTCATTGCACATATTTATCCATAGGATCCTGATGAAGGTGTAACTACCTTGGGGGTCAGAGTTTGGTGAGCTGCTTGATGCGGTATTGCTTGGGGACAAGCAGTTTCAAGGAGGGCAGACTGTAATGCCCTAGATTTCAGATTTTGCTCACCAAGGATTAAATAAACTATTGATTGGATTTACAATTATCAAATAAGTTCTAATTAATTAATAGTAGTATCAAGCTTATTAAGTAGTTGGCCAAGTTATTAAAGTGGTTCATTTAACTATTTTATTATATCATGATGCCAAAGCTAAGTGGGGAATTAAAATAATTTAATAAGATTAATTAAGTTCAAAATTCAAGGTTATTTTCTCATGTCATGACTAAGTGTTTTGTTAAGGCACTTTATAAAGTGTATATTGACATTTCATGTGGGGGATAAATAACAAATAGAATAATTAATTCAATTATTCTAACCTCGCTTTTCTGGGAGACATCATGAAATGATTTTAATTATTTAAAAGTTCAAATTTTTGGACTTGGCAACATTTGCTGTGGACTTCACGAGAATCGTGACTTTCAGGATATGGTAAATGGTGTAAGTTTGAAGCTACAGAACTGAATTTGGAAGGGAAGCGGTGTTAAACACTGGGGTTGGAGAAGCTAGATATTGGGTGATCATTTGGAAGGGGTTTGAAGATTGTCGAGCTTGGTGAATTGCACATACATGGCTAAGTTGCACTTTGAATTGGTCATTATTGACGAGTGAATCATGCTGCAATTTTGGCTTCAAACAAAGGCCAAGTTTGGGCTTAGATTGAGACTGATTGGAGGTAGTTTCTCAGCATTTGTTTTTAGTATTAACATGCAGGGCGGGTTGGACAGATTTTGGGTTATATTTCACAGTGATATCTCAGAGCTGCACTCAAACTGTTCATTGCCATGGCTCCTTACTGAGATGGCAGTGATAACTGAAGGATGCATTAGGTATGTGAGGTCTGTGGTACATATAGAAGAGTGTTGGATAGTCTATGAAAAAGAAGACGCTGCCATTCTTACATCCACGACAGAGAAAAATAATCCTCAGACAGCTGCCAAGACTACTCGAATTATCAACATTGGCACCCAAATCTGTTCCATGCTCTTTAGACTTAGAAACTAAAGTGTTATTGAAATTAGAGTTAGAATTAGTAATTAGTTTACTTTCAAAGCATTGTTATTGAAATTCTATATACGATAAAAAAATAAGACATACACACAGAAAAAACACAAAAAAAGGCAAGAAATTCAAAGACCTGCGGAAAACACACAAATTCAGTGCCAATTGTGAAGCAAGAGCCGGTGGGCTTTTTATAGTGGTATCATAGCAGTTTCCTGCCATGTGATGTCCCCTTTCTGAAATAAAATTAAATAGTAAAGTTAAATATAAAAATAAATGAGTACTTAATTTTAGTCAATTAATAATCAAATTATATTTGCTCAAATATAACAGATTAATAACATATTTGATAGCCAATAATTAATTTATAATTATAATGGGGAGATGTGATCAGTTGTTTGAGAGGCATGAATATTTGAAATAATCATGTCTTAGAAGATATAGTAATAGAGATTGGAAATGGAGAATAAAAAGGGAAATAGGAAAACATAGTATATAACTATTACAAAACAATTACAGAACTGATACACAATACAGACATCCCTGAAAGAAAGTATACAGAAAATAAATAAGGCAGCAGCATATCTATTAGTATGTGTAGAATACTTTTATGGTTAAGTATCTTAATAATTTTAACAAACAAATATAACCGAGCAGTTATGTTGCAGAAAAATAAATCAATTTTGCATATACATGCTTAAGACTTATTATTATTAAGTCTGAAAAGAGAGAACAATGGTGTATTCAGGGAGAGGCTAGTGTAAATCCAACCAATCTGTTATTCCCAAGAAAGGGTAGGGATCAGCAACCCTGAGCGCCTTGTGGGAAAGTCCCAAGAAAGGCTCAAGGGCTCGGGTCTGTAGACTTTGAGGGAAATCGTTGAGTTCAGTGCCTAAGCAATTTGTTTACATCTGAAGCATTCTTCTCAACTAGAATAATAATTAGGTTAGCATGGATTCTTTCCATTGTTCATAAATATACACATTTAGTTCAATTCCAATAGTAAAAACATAAATTAAATTAGCAAGGACATTTCAAATGGTATCAGAGCATGATTCTGTGTAATGTCCCCATTTTTAGCGGGCCTCTGCAGCGCGGCTAAGTCAGTTCATCATAGCGACCCTCATGAATTGGTAGTATGTTTTGAGGGTCTTTGTGGCAGACTTGCTGTCTTTAGGAAGTCGAATTTGAGGTGGTTTCTATTTTTAGCAATGAAGAGGAGGCATTGGTGGTTGATCTTCATCAATAGTGGTTTGAGCATATTCATGGAGTTAAGTTTTTTTTTTTTTTTTTCCCCGTTTCATGGAGGTATCCTCATGACCTAAGCCCAGCGATGACTAGCGGCTGATGCGAGCTTAGGGCGAGACTAGCCCCCCATGAGTGAGAGCAACAGCACGCAAGCCACTCTCACCGGTAAAACTTGGAGGCGGACTTGAACCCGAGACCATGGGTGTGACCCATGACTTCAAGCCTTATCCATCTACAGTGCGAGCTAGGGGTTGTCCCCATGGAGTTAATAAGTTATTAATGGGGCATTTATTATTAAGAGACTGTTGATTATTAGTAGCTTCAGTCAGATGCAATGATGACTATTTGTATTGATGCACACATCACCAATTGCTGTGATCAATTCATACACATTGAAATAAAACAAACACACCTGCATTTGATTGAAAGCTCTAATGACTAAGTATATTAGAAACGGAATTTGCAGATTCATTTTTCTCTTGGTTCAGATCGTGTAATGATCTGTTATACATGCATTGAACCGATCATAATATAATCAAACATATCAATTAGAATATGATTGTGATCGGGCAAGTGATCCATTTATCCACTATTCAAATTGGCAAATTGCATTATAAATGTATTTTGGTTAAATTAACTAACCCAATCTAGGTTATAGTTTAGTGTATTTAATTAATGAAATGTCTCTTAGAGACATTATTTATACCAAGTGCAAATAACCAAGAGGGATATTGAAAAACATAAATACTCTCTACTTGATAAATTCGACACTTGCAGATATAAAGAAACTTGTATTCTTAAATACAGATCAGTAACTTCTGAATAAAAGGCAAATCAAATATTCAGATTCAAACTAAGAGTCTTCATTGTCATTGTAATTCAAATCCTCTAATAGAATCAGTTTGATCATTTTCTGCAAATTAAAATAAGGAATTAGTTTTGTCCAATCTGAAAATTAATAATACTATATCAGTCTGATAAGAAGTTTAGTTTACATTCACATGGTATCAAATCTTTGTTAAGGAAGACCCAAATTAAACTTAAGAAATCAGATTACTCACCTTGAATTTGCAGTCACATTCCATTCTTCAAAATGTCAAACTTAGATCAATTTGTGAAAAATAAGAATACAAAACCTAAGAATGAACTAGAAAAATCTCAATGGATTGAGAATAACGAAAAGGCCATGAAACTAATAGTAGATGCAGTTAGGGATCACATAATACCTATTTTGGCAAAACAAGAAACTGCATACCTTATGTTCAAATCCCTTGAGACCACATTTGAAATAAATAACACTGGCAAAACCCTTGCACTAAAGAGGCAAATGAATCACATAAGCATGAACAAAGGAGAATTGGTAAATGCATTCTTCATGAGAATAATTGAGCCAAGGCATCAGCTATCAATTGTTGGTTACAAAATTGATGGCAAAGAGTTATCTCTAATAGCTCTAGGTGGTCTACCAAATTCACGGGAATCATTTGTACAAGGCATAAGTGCAAGATCTAAATTTCGAAATTGGACCGGTTAAGCTCTGAGTGCCTTCAAGAAGAAGCTAGACAGATGTCAAAAGGAAATAAACAAAAGCCTATAGATGAGGAAATTCATGTCCTAAACACAAATTCACATAAGAAAGAAAAGAAGAATTTCAAAAGGAAAATAAAATTTCATAGAAAGGGTTCATTTAAGCAAAGAAGAGATGTCTCTCAAGTTCAATGCTTTAGATGTGATCAATATGGAGACTATGTCGTCAAATGCCTTGACAAAGAAACAAACATCCTATGCTAAAGTTGGCAAAAAAAATACAGAAGAAGATTATGAGAATTTCTTATTCTACAAAGCATTATCAAATGATGTATCAAACAAATTCAACACTTAGGTAATTGATAGTGGATCATCAAGACATATCACTAGATTCCAAGAACATCTAGATACTACGGTGGAAGAAATTGACGAAGAGGTAACCATTGGGGATGATTCTGCACATCCAGTAAAAGTGGTGGGAACTTGTGCCATCAAATTGCAATCAAGTATCACTATTCAATTAAAATATGTACTATTTGTACTTGGAATTGAGAGAAATCTATTATCAATATCTGCCCTAAAAGATAATGGATACAGGGTCACCTTCTATGACCAAAGAACTCTACTTATAAGTGAGCTAAAATCATAGGTATAAGACAAGGATACCTATACAAATTCTGCATTGAGCCAAAACAAAATTGATTCATGAAACTTCTGACTCCAATGAGATTTGGCACAAAGATTAGGGCATATTCACTTTCCTGCCCTAACCTCCATGGAACAATTGGTAATAGGACTGCCCAAACTAAATCCAACTCATAGTAGGACATGTAAAGGGTGTGCCTCAGGGAAAAACATGAAGGGATCTTTTCAAAATAGTTTGAGTAGAACTAAAAATATATTGGAATTAGTCCACTCTGACTTATGTGGACCCATGTCTACCCCCTCCATGACAGGTTCACTATATTATGTAATTCTTGTGGATGATCTCTCCCAAAAGACCAGGATCTACTTCCTAAATGTAAAGAGTCAAAAGAGATCCTTAAAAGGTTTAAAGAGTTCAAAGCCCTAACAGAAAACTCTTCTAGAAAGAAAATTAAAACTGGGAACAAACAATGGGAAAGAATACGCTTCAAATTTTTTTAAAGAATATTGGGTTAATGCGAAGATTAAGAGGGAGTTCATTGTATCCTATAATCCTCAACAAAATGGGGTAGCTGAGAGGAAAAACATAACTATTGTGGAGGCTACAAGATCGATGATGTGTGACCAAAATCTAGATACCTCATTTTAGGCAAAAGCATCTAGAACAACCATTTACATCCAAAACAAATGTCCCCATTCACACATTGATAATAGAACTCTTGAAGAGGCTTTTACCAATCTAAAACCTGACATAAGCCATCTAAAGATATTTGGTTGCTTTGTGTATATTCATGTACCTTAAGAGAAGAGGTTAAAACTAGAACCTTCTGGGAGGAAAGGAATTTTTGTAGGCTACAGTGAAACCTAAAAAGCCTATAGGATATACTTACCTCGTCAAAGACAAATAGAACTTAGCAGAGATGTTATATTTGAGGAAGACATTGCCTTCAAAAGGGCAAAGAACTCAAATGAGTTAGAAATTTAGGAATCACCTAACAACATGGAGGAAGACTCTACTCCTGAGATTTAGAGGGAGTACCTAGATGAAACCTCAAATGAAAACAAATTTGATCCTGAGAATCAGAGGGAGCATTAAGAGGAAAATCAAATCATTTACAATAAGAAAAGACCCACTTTGGGCTAGGAAAATTATTGAGGAAGCTGAAAACTTTGCAACACCCAAAGGAAGCTTCAAAGAAAGTAAGGGACCTAACAAATTCTCAAGCTATGTGGCTTTAATGAGCAAAATCTTGAACTCGGAACCTACTAGTGTAATAGAAGCTCTCAAACATCAATTATGGAAAGATGCCATGACGAAAGAGTATCAATTCATCTTGAAAAATGATGTATGGGATATAGTACCTAGACCCAATGATAAATTTGTTGTCTCCTCCAAATGGCTCTTCAAAATCAAACATGTTGCAGATGGCAATACAGAGAAACACAAAGCATGTTTTTTTGCCAAAGTATTCTCTCAAAAGGAAGGTATTAATTACGAGGAGACATTTGCACCTATTGCTAGATATACTTTTGTTAGAGCAATCATAGCTATTGCAGCAACTAAAGGCTGAAAGATACACCATATGGATGTGAAAACTGCGTTTTCTAAATGGGACTATTGAAGAAAAAGTCTATTTAGAACAACCTGAAGGTTTTGTGAGTGCAAATTGAAGAAAGTCCTATATGCACTCATATAGGTTCTTTGAGCTTGGTATGAAAGGATTGACAACTATCTTATGGGACTAGGCTTTTCAAAGAATGATGCAAACCCAAATCTATACTTAAAATTCCTTAAAGGTGATATGTTAATTCTAATCACATATGTTGGTGACTTGCTAATTATAGGAGAAGATCACCTTATTGTTCAATGTAAAAGGGACTTGGCATCAAAATTTGACATGAAGGACTTGGGTATTTTACATTACTTTGGCAAAAACCTAATGGTATTCTTTTGAGTCAAGGTAAATACACTATTGATATTTTGAAAAGATTTGGGATGCAAAATTGTAAACCAATCTCCACACCCATGGAAACCAACTTACATAAGTTAAAAGAGGCAGCAACAGAATCCATATTTGCAGTTCCCGCTCTTTATAGATAGATTATCGGATCACCAATATATTTGGTTAACACTCAATCTGATATTTGCTATGTAGTGAAAGCTTTGAGTTAATTTATGTGTGAACCATGGGAGATACAACTCGTTGCAAAACATATATTGAGGTACCTACAAGGTACTATTGAATATGGTCTCAAATATTAAAAAGTTGACCTAGATCTACATGAATACTTTGATTCAGATTGGGCTAGAAGTGTGACTGATCGAAAAAGCATGTCAGGATGTTGCTTCAGTTTGGGTTCAGCCATGATTTCTTGGATAAGTAGGGAACAATCTTCAGCAGCACGATATTCTACAGAAGCCGAATAGATCGCAGCCTTTATGGGAGCCAAAGAAGCACTATGGCTTCGAAAGTTGATTGTGGGGACTTTTTAGTGAGGCCTTGAAACCTACTATTATCCACAACGACAATCAAAGTTGCATTAAGCTTTTAGTGAATCCAATGTTCCATGATCGATCTAAGCATATAGAGATCCCTTACCACTATGTGAGATTTATGGTAGAAAGGAATGCGATCTAGTTGGAGTATATTAGCTCAAGTGATCAAACAACAAACATTCTCACCAGACCTCTCTCCAGAGTTAAAGTTGAGCACTTTAGAAAGAAACTTGGTATGGTTGAAATGTAAGTTATTGAGACTAAGTCTCAAAATTTATTTTTGTACTAACATATAATTAAAAGATGTTTAATGTGTGAACCCTTTTGTAATATGTGTGACTATGACTTTATGTGCCCCTTGTGTACATTACTAAATGGTGATGATCTTTTTGATAATATACACTTGTATCTAACATTGTAAGGTGACAACTTTGCAATGTTCACCATCATGATGAATATCATGTGACTTGATATTGAAGACATGTCATGATAGTTAGTATCTTTTAAACATTTTGATATATATCATGAGATGTGATATTAGTTGTATATCATTATCTTCTTTATGAGATAATCATGGGGGATATTATTTGACATAATATCTGTGGACTTGCTATGATATGTTATGGTCGACATCATGAGACGTGATGTCAATGCACATACCATAGCTTGGATATAAGAAGAATGTCATGTGACTTGATGTTCTCTATATTCCTTGATACCATGAGTTAGGTGATATCTCCATTGTACTATACTCAGTTATCTTCCCTAGCTAAGAGGGAGTGTTGATTATTAGTAGCTTTGGTCAGATGCAATGATGACTTTTTGTTGATGCTCACGTCACCAATTCCTATGATCAATTCATACACTTCGAAATAAAAAAATTATACCTGCATTTGAGCACAAGCTCTAATGACACTAACTATATTAGAAACTGAATTTGCAGATTCATTTTTATCTTGGTACAGATCGTGTAATGATCTGTTAAATATGCATAAAACTGATCATAATATAATCAAGCATATTAATTAGAATATGATTGGGATCGGGCAAGTGTCCATTTATCCACTATTCAAATTGGCAATTTGCATTATAAATGTATTCTGGTTAAATTAACTAACCCGATCTGGGTTATAGTTTAGTGTGTTTAATTAATGAAGAGCCATGCCATGAACGGACATGGCTCCAAGTTGTGGACACATGTCCCTCCATGACATGTCTTTTAGAGACATTATTTATACCAAGTGCAAATAACCAAGAGGGATATTGAAAAACATAAATACTCTCTAATTGATAAGTTCGGCACTTGCAGATATAAAGAAACTTGTATTCTTAAATACCAATCGGCAACTTCTGAATAAAAGACAAATCAAATATTCAACTTCAAACTTGTCTTCATTGTCATTATAATTCAAATCCTCTAATAGAATTAGTCTGATCATTATCTGCAAATTAAAATAAGGAATTAGTATTGTCTAATCTGAAAATTAATAATAGTATACCAGTCTGATAAGAAGTTTAGTTTACATTCACAGAGACTTTATCTTATTTCGTGGTATAAATTGAAAGTTTAAATGAGAAGCCTCTTAAGTGAAAAGTGTCTTCATGAAGCCATGCGCTTGAAAGTTATTTAATTAAATAATTAGTTGGAAGCTTCCTATTGAAAGGTGTGTTGATGAAGCAACTTTAATGAAAGGTGTGTCGGAGACACTAGGTGCTTTATGAAGCAATTAGATTCATCTCCTGTCTATTGCTTTTGGTAATTTCTTGTGAGGTTTTTGAGTTGTAGTTTTCTCTTGAAGACTAATTCCTCTGGATCTGTTATTCAATTTGTTGCTGCTGTATAATAGATTGAATTAATTATTCTGAGATTGGGAATGCATTCAATTCAGTGCTGACGTATATTGAATTGAATTATTTATCTAATCTGATTGTGGGTGTCTTGTTATTCTGTGACTATTGTATCTTCAGAGGGCTAATTGGTGTTGTAAGTTGGTATACGTATCTCTGTTATTAATTGCAATTTACATCTGCAATTCAGGTGTATAATCTCTGCATTAAAATGCCTAGAGTCTCTGTTCTTGGGCATTGTCATGTTCTGCAAAATAGGTGTTTAATTCAGTGGAATTCCAATGCCACAATCACTGCATTTGATGTGGCTTCATTTTTTGTGTTTGGAAGGGTTTACCTACCCTATTGGGCTATGAATTCAAATGCCACAATTAGGGCAATTTATATCTGCAAACTGGATGGCATTGCTATTGATTTTAGGCACCATTATACCTCTGTTTTGGTATGCATATTTTCTGTTTATAGACGCCATTATATCTCCACATACAGGGCATTCGTTGGTCTGGAAATTCAGGCATCTTAATATCTGCTGTTTGGGCGTCTTATCTGCTGTCATTACACATATCAGGGTGTCTTTATTTCTGTTCTGAAGAACACCTCATGTTGAGGGTCTTGAGTTTCATATGCTGTGGGTGGGCAACATTTCTTTGACAACCACATAAGCCTATATAAGGTGTGGACCAAGTTAGGAGGGCAGTGTTGATTCCAATCTCTCTGCTGGAAGCTGGTTTGAGATCAAAGTGGAAGATCATTTGGACTCTCTGCTGCAAGTCATTCATCTCCAGCAAGCACATACCAGATTCATTGTTTATTATTGAAAACAAATAATTTAAATTGTATTTAGCAGATGATGTATGTGCAAAGACAATAATTGATTGAATTGGGAATTGCTATCTCTTGTCATTTATTCTTTGGTGTTATGTTCATTTCATACACATATATTAAATTTAAAAAAAGAAGAAGCAAAAACACAAAAAATCCTAAAAACATCATATCATTCATCATAGTCATTGACAGCCAACTTGGGTTCTTACAGTGATACCAAAGCATTATGGCTTAGAGATTTATTCCCTATAACACTTATCCACTCGGTGATGGAGAACCTAAGATTCAGTTTGGTAGTATGGGTGACATGGGTGCTGGTGGTTTAGGGGATACAGGGTATAGAGATGTTGACACTGGTTCTAAGATTGATAGGGAGGCCAGAGAGACTTTCAAAGATTTGGCAGTTGGGGCAGTTGGACAACATCATGTTGCCGATGTGTTGCAATAGCTTTCTGACACATCGTAGTGTATTGCACTCCCTAAAGGATGGAGTAGGGAGAGGGGTACTTGAGATGATTCTATCAATTCATGCAAGTTCGAGATCGGTGACAGGATTGATAGGACTAAAGCACATGATAGGCCACAACGAGCTACTTTTCTGAGATTGGAGATTGAGGTGATCGGTATTGAGACTAAGGCCGTGCCTTTCATGGATGGTGTTGTGGAACACTTTGTTGAGTGGGATGCTCTCCTGAGATTGATAGAGAGTCATACAAACTTTCAGAGATTTTGTAGTTGGACAACATTATGTGGTCGATGTGCTGCAACATCGTTTTGACACACTAAATTATATCACTCTCCCTAGAGGATGGAGTAGGGAGAGGGGTACTCGAGATAATTTTGTCTGTTCACATAGGGTCGAGATTGGTGATAGGATTGAGAGGATTGGAGCATATTGATGAGCTGCAACAACCTACTTTTCTGAGATTGGAGGCTAACGCGAGCAGTACTAAGACTGAGGCCACACATTTTGTGGATGATGTTGTGGTACACTTTGCTAAGTGGGATGCTCTTCCACAAGCCATTAAGAACCTTAATTTTGATAGATTTCAACATACTAGAGGTTTGTATCTAAGAGACAGAGGCCTAGGCAGTTAGATTTGTGAGAGGTAGCTAGTAAGATGACCTTAGCTCACTTTGATGATAGTGGCAAGGTGATAGCTCAAGTTTGGGTCCATAAGCTCGATACATATTTAGCACTGTGTCGTATGACTGAGGACGCCATTAGATTTGCTATGCTACATCTAGTTGGAGTTTCCCATGACTGGTGGTGCCATGGTTGGTCTCCTTACATCATGATCAAATTACTTCCTATTAGGGAATTCGTGGATAGGTCAATAGAGAGATTTGATAGAAAGGATTCCAAGGTATACTTCTTGGAGTTAGCTTAGCTGAGGCATACAGGTGGCTTAGAGGCCTTAATCAATGAGTTCCAGAGGCTTTTGGTGATGGTATATGATATCTTTGAGCGAAGGAGAGTGATGCTTTTTATTGAGGAATTGGTTGAGCCACTTGGGTGGGTTAAGTCCTCAGACTCACTTACTTTGCAGGAGGCAATGACAAAGGGGAGAGGTCTCAAGTCATTCACTTCTTGAGGCAAGTTTGTTTTGAAGCCTTCAACCTCTCCACTTGTAAATGAGGAACACCCACTGTTTACTGATGAAAAAGGGAAATCAGCTGGGAAGAATGATGAGGCATCACGAGAGGTTTTGAGGAGACAACTTTGCTTTTGGTGCAAAGGACCTTATGCTAAAGGACACACCTGTGGATATAATATGATGGGATTGAGGTTAAATCCTCACATGTTAGTTCAGATGGTGATGATTAGGATTTGAGCAAGGTATATACAACGAGGAGTGCATACGACCTCATATTTGATCCCCATGTGCAAAATATCTATAGAGTACAGTGTTTGTTTGTAGTTTGAAAGGGGACAAATCGAGACTTCCTATTGAGTTGCTTCCTTGTGATGTTCCAATTTCTACATCATCAACATGGGTGTTGAGTACAATTTTACAAACTATGTTGTTTTCTTTGATGGTGTTGTATTTATGGAGATTATTCAGTGACTTTCTATGGGATTGACATGCCCCCCACCCCGATCTAGCTGCATAAATTGTCACTTAACGTATTCTCAATGTCCAGATAGGCTAATGTGTTTAAGAAAGGGATGTGGAGCTGGTGTGATTTTTTTTTTTTGCCAACTCAGTGGTCTCATGGTTCTTAAATCCACGACAACTTCTTTTGTTCGATGATCTTTACCTTGTATGCCTAGGTTGTGGTTGACGAACATCAATTACACTCACACTATTCACAGATTCCTTTATTTGTAACTGTCGCGTGCATGAATAGGAAAGAGTAATGCTTGTTGAGGAGGCGACTATTACTTTTTATGATTTGGTGAGGGTACAAAAGAGGGGAAGATGGGAAAAAAAAGAAAAGGCAATATAGCTATACATGTTCAGGACGAAAACCCTGCACCTAGTTTGGACATAGCCCCAAACTGGTGTCAGTTAAGTTCAACTTTAGTGAACCATTTTGGTATGATAACCAGTACAGTCACCAGGAGTTTCAATTGACATTAGCGCTTAGGAGAACGATATTGAATTGAATTTAGCAACTTGAGTGAATGAATACAAGAGACTTGGCTAACCACATCATTATCAAAAGTATAGCTGAATGAAATCTGGTATTAAGCTAGTCACGATACCTAGGAAGACAGATAGATTGTGAAGACGGGATCAAATTGTATCACCAATTCCATTGCCCACAACAGAGATATCAAGGGGAAAGGTGTATTGGCATGTCTATCTTAGCGCAAGGACATGATATCCAGAAACACTAGCTGATGCATGAGATTCTACACACTTGCTTCTCACAATCTTCAAACTCGAGGTGCCGGTTGTAGATTTTCTTGTGATTCTGTTTAATCAAAACATTGTCGTATGATATTTGTCTCACTGTAGGATTAGTTTGGAAGTATTGTTACAAACTAGAATAAGTTTGGAATACTTGTGTTGTCGTTAACTGCTAAATAAGACTTTCTTTATCAGTTTATATGAAGTGCATACAACTCATCTGCTATCAGGCTATGCTACCCCTACTTCCATGGACTTTATGATGTTTTTTGTTAATTTGAATTAGTCCTTGCATTCACATGTTGTCTCTTGAATTTCGATTGTTACTAATCTACATATTAGAGGAATGTACGTTTGTTGAGGTTCTTATTTGTCAGTCGCTCTATATCTATATATCCAACTCTCTACATTGTTTGAATCGTAGGCTATTAGAGGGAACTGCATAATTTTTTTATAGTGCACAACAGGGGTACATCATAGTGGTATCAGAGCAATGAACCTGCTGCCTAGTGGGCTTTCATTTTGAATTGTCAATACGATAGAGAACCCTATAAAATTTGGAGACCCCCACAAATTCCATAAGGCAAAATAGCTTCAGAGATTATTGGAGTGCATTCATTGGCTAAAAGGGTTCCAAATGTCATTGAGGAAGCAGATAGGGAAGCAAGGGAAACCTAAAGAGCTCTTAGAGATGGTCAAAATGAAATGTCCCTTTTCTGATTTTTCATGATATTTCCAACCTCTAATCAGATCTTTAAAATCAAACAACTGCTATCACAAAGATCCACCAAATTCCTTAAGAAACCCCAAATCGGGTATGTTGAAAATAGTGCTAAAAGCTTCACAACTTCACAAATTATTAATGAATCTGAAAATGGAAATTTTTACAGAACTTTCAGCAGCATAACAGCCTACAAATTGATATTTCCAGATCCGTATAGCCTTTACACAACAGCTCGAAAATGTAGGACCAAAACTATGCTCATCGGGCTCCCGAAATAGCACAAAATATGCTCGGAAACACCACAAGAACACTAATAATCTATCTCAGAAGTTTAATCACGTCCCAATATATATATTCAGCTCTATTTTAACAGCTTAAAGTATAAAATACAGCAGCAACCAAAACTGATATGAAATACTCAACCGGAAACACCAAACTCTTACAAAAATACACCCGGAAACTCACAAATCTGCACTGTTCAGCACAAAGGCAAACTCTGTATGAGCATGCACATGGAATGGCTTCAAACTCCCGTCCTTAGCCTTCCTAGAAACCTGCAAACTCCCGTTCTTGGGTCTCCCTGGAAACCTGCAAACTCCCGTTCTTGGGTCTCCTTCTCCACAGGTTTGGCAGCCTCTGAAGAATAACAAAGAATGAGTGAAAATCAAGTCTGGAATCCCCCCCAAAATGCCTCCAAACCTCTTTAAAAAGGGCATAACTGTAACTCACGTCCAAGAGAGGTTAATGAAACATATTTTAATAATAATTATCATTTATTAGTCCAACGGTTTTCAAAGATTAACTCCCTTTTTCCGAAACTTCACTTTCTTGGGCCTGCCTGCCTTAGCAAAGATTTTCTTTTTTTTTTAAATTATTTGAAAAGGGGACATGACAAGTCCTCCCCTCCCAATCATTGCTTGTCCTCAAGCAATGGCTGAACAATAAACCAATCAATCCACCTGGATCCCAAATGTAGTCATGAACTATACTACTACCAATTAACATAGGCTCCTGCAATATCCTTTGCAATATGACCAAGAGGAATCCATAATCAAATTGACAATTATAGCTCAACCAAACTCTGAAATCACCACTACCACAAACAAAAACCCATGAGGCACAAACTCTTAGAACATCAAAACCCAAGTAAAGTGGACAAATCAAACTACCAACACAGTAAATACCATCAACGCATCCCACTGGCCTATATGGAATGTACAATCCAACTCTGAAACAATGGTGAACCCTCTTGAATGAAACTGTACCAAGTATGGAGAATCCACACACTGTACAACTCCTGTAGTCAACACAACTCTGCAAATCATCGGCCACTATCTCATAACCATAACTCCCATACACTGCTGATGGTGAAAAGACATTACAAGATAAAGAGTAAGAAATGGAATCCAAACCAAATTTGTCTACCATCAACTCCTCAGCACAAGGATCAAATGCTAACTGATGTACATACCCTGCAATATAATGTTGATAAAAAAAACCAACCTCAGTCAACAGCTCGCCATGAAGAAGTGATACAACCCACTGTGACTGATCACCAGCTAAGTCAAGAGATGTCATAGCCAAAGGAGTAGAATCAATAACAACACCTGCTGAAGCATCACTCTGAAACTCCTGCTCTAAGTCATGTATTATCAAGCTGTCAACTGTAGAACCTATCGCCATGTCATGCCCATCACAACTCTCATCTTGAGGCATCAAATTGTCCCATAACTGATGATAAGCACTAGGAACCAAAGTACATCTCTGTATCATCATCTCATCAACATGGTCATCAAAGGTAGATAGATGAGCATACCTCACAGTGTAATGCCGATAGAATGCACCAATCTCAGTCAGTGGCTCAGACTGCAATCCAGATGTAACTAACTGCAATCGATCATTAACCAAATTGGAACTGACTACTACCTCTGAAGACATTGCGAAGGGAGTAGTATTACTAGTAGGAACCATGCCAACTATCAGCTCACCAATGTCACACATGGTCTTTGATACAACATCTCTAGTCTTCGTGCCATTAGTACTAGAGGTCACCACCATGTCAGGCATACAACAATCTGCTACAACACCCAACTCAATTGAACCTAACTCTAGTGGGAATGAACCTGATATTCCAATGTTAGTATCAAGAATGGATGCATCCCCATCTCCACTGTCTCTGACAATCTCGGCCATGGACATCCTCGGATCACCAAACACCACTGCTTGTGACTGTATAGAATCAGGTGAAGACTGTAGTCGCTCTAACTCCATGGTCACCTTAGCCAAATGAAACTGTGACTCCTTGAAAGCCAACTGTGTACTCTCAAGAATCTCAGAAGTCACCACAAGCTGCTCAGTAATCTCACTCACCTCATCTTCCTTGGCCAACAATGCATCATATGCTGTACTGCCCCACTTCATAAGATAATCTCTGTCGGCTACCAACTGCATATAATCCTGTCTCAGAATCTGGATAGCCTCCCATAAAGAGTGGAACTCTGTCAAGGAAAGATAACTGCCTCCCTGCTCATCACTAGTAGGAGAACCCCATCCATAAACTGCTAACAACTGACGAGCAGCATCAAAATGCTGGCAAGTGATAGCAATGTCTTGGTCACTAACTCTCAACTGATTAGACACATGATTGCACTGGCTTGACTGTCTCCTACAAACCTCCTCTGATGCACTGTCTAAAGGAGTATCCTCAAAGTTACTAGTCTCTAGAGTATTACCATCCATATCCTGTGAATCAAATCTAAAACTCATATCAACATACAGAGTATCAAAAACATTAGCATTTCTGTCCAACTCCTCTATACCCAAGGAAACTAAGTCTTCAAAATTGCCCATTGCATCCTTCTGGATGTCATCAATGCCAATATGATCCTGGGACTCATCTATACACATTGCCAAATATGAAATATCATCAACACATTCCAACAAGTATGGCCGACTGGATATATGAACAAGGCCCAACATTGGTGTATAAAAACTAATACCAACATCAGACAAGATACTGGCACAAGAAAAGACAACACCATGTAATCTGCTAATCAAATCCATGATAGCACCCAAACAAACACTGCTACCAAAAAGTGTTAAAGATATCCAGTCAACTGAATCCCAAATGCCAATATAACAATCTCGAGTCCATATCCGTAAACTAGAATCAACTGGTAACTCAAGCAAACTCCTCACCTGAGTAATATGACCAATACCAACTAACTCCACATACCTGTCATGATGAGATAATGAAGTCACAATACTATCTTGGTTCACCTTCAGCTGGCTGGACAAATCATGTGAAGTACTACCAGCCTCAACCTCATGTGATGAAGCATCTAACTGTGCCTGGTACTCTTTCTCAGCAAAGTCATGAATGCTCAATGTCTGCTCATCTCTACCAGGTATCTCACCATCCTGCACAACAACATCCTCATAATCATCATCTGAACCCACTACACTGTTGTCACTGCCTGTTGTAACTATACCATCCTGAATACCTGTGGCATCACCCTTTGACAACCTGTAAACAATTGTCTCAATTTGAGTATCAAGTTGACTGTTACTATCAATCTGTGTAATATCCTTTCCCACCACCTCCTGTGGCAGAGTAGAATCTGAGACCTCTACCTGGCTATCAGCTAGTTTCTCAAACTCCTCATGCAAGTTCTTGGAAATTGTGTCATCTGTCCTGTGAGAAAATCTGCCAAATAGAAATCCAGTCAACTTATCCACCTTAGCTGGGTCAGATAACATGTCATTTATACGGTGGTGCTCAACCAACTGTTTAGACATGTCATGGCTTATTTTCATAAGTTTATCTCGAATGTCTAAATAACCATCCTTTCTATTATTTTGACTCTGGCTATCAATTGTCCAAGATTGTTCCCTCTGAGACTCTGTACTATACCTGTCCATTCTGGATAAAGTAGAGTGTAACCCCAATAGGATATAACTTCTTAAAACACCAAGAACTAACATGCAAATGATTAGAAGTAGCATGCAACCATAGATTTGGACATGCAACTGATTAGAAGCAACATGCAACCACCAAATTATGACATGCAAGATCTGGGTAGTTGTCAAAACTGAAATGCAAACTTTTACAACCACCAAATTCACCAAGAACTAACATGCAAATGATTATAAGTAGCATGAAACTATAGATTTGGACATGCAACTGATTAGAAGCATGCAACCACCAAATTATGACATGCAAGATCTGGGTAGTTGTCAAAACTGATATGCAAGATCTGGGTACTTGTCAAAACTGAAATGCAAACTTCTACAAACCCTCAGGCTGGCAAGATCATGGCTCTGATACCACTGAAATGTCCCTTTTCTGATTTTTCATGATATTTCCAACCTCTAATCAGATCTTTAAAATCAAACAACTGCTATCACAAAGATCCACCAAATTCCTTAAGAAACCCCAAATCGGGTATGTTGAAAATAGTGCTAAAAGCTTCACAACTTCACAAATTATTAATGAATCTGAAAATGGAAATTTTTACAGAACTTTCAGCAGCATAACAGCCTACAAATTGATATTTCCAGATCCGTATAGCCTTTACACAACAGCTCGAAAATGTAGGACCAAAACTATGCTCATCGGGCTCCCGAAATAGCACAAAATATGCTCGGAAACACCACAAGAACACTAATAATCTATCTCAGAAGTTTAATCACGTCCCAATATATATATTCAGCTCTATTTTAACAGCTTAAAGTATAAAATACAGCAGCAACCAAAACTGATATGAAATACTCAACCGGAAACACCAAACTCTTACAAAAATACACCCGGAAACTCACAAATCTGCACTGTTCAGCACAAAGGCAAACTCTGTATGAGCATGCACATGGAATGGCTTCAAACTCCCGTCCTTAGCCTTCCTAGAAACCTGCAAACTCCCGTTCTTGGGTCTCCCTGGAAACCTGCAAACTCCCGTTCTTGGGTCTCCTTCTCCACAGGTTTGGCAGCCTCTGAAGAATAACAAAGAATGAGTGAAAATCAAGTCTGGAATCCCCCCCAAAATGCCTCCAAACCTCTTTAAAAAGGGCATAACTGTAACTCACGTCCAAGAGAGGTTAATGAAACATATTTTAATAATAATTATCATTTATTAGTCCAACGGTTTCCAAAGATTAACTCCCTTTTTCCGAAACTTCACTTTCTTGGGCCTGCCTGCCTTAGCAAAGATTTTCTTTTTTTTTAAAATTATTTGAAAAGGGGACATGACACAAAATCATGTTGCTAATGTGCTACAACAAATTACACAGGCCATACAACAGATGAATACCAGGCCTAGAAGACCCCAAAGCCATCACAGTGAGGGTGGAAGTGCAATAAGAACACCACGAGGCATGGGAGCACCCACTTGAACCACGGATAGACCCTTGATGTCATCTTGTGTTGAACATCATGATGAGGTTGAGGTTGTTAATGCTGGAGTTGTAGGAGACATTCCAGATGATGTCATGGCTACATATGCAGCGTGGGATTTGTTTCCAGACAATGTTAAGGCAGTTTAAGTTTTGTTCAGTACATGAGACAACAAAGGGAACTAGTAAGAGCACAACAAGATAGGAGGCCAAGGGCCCCAAAAAGGAATCTAAAACATGCTATGAACAAACTCACCTTACCAATATTTGATGGTAGTGGAAAAACTACTACCAAGGCATGGGTACAAAATATGGACACCTTTCTTACTCTCAAACCAATTTCTAAGACTAAGGCAATCAAGTTTGATAATATGGATTTCGATGGGCCAACTTATGACTGGTAGCATCATGGCTTAGTCACTCAAGATCATGGAATGATTAATTCTTATGAGGACTTCAGTAACAAGTTGATATGTAGATTGGATAGGAAGGATATAGGAGTTTATTACTTATATTGATGAATTTCAAAGGATATCTATCATGGTCCCAAATATGACAGGAAACAAGAAGGTAATGTAGTTCATGGAAGGTTTGAGTGAGAGGTTCGAGGGATTTGTCAAAGTGCTGAAACCAAGTACTCTACAAGATGCAATCAAGATGGCACTTGATTTGGACACCTCATCTTCAGCGATTCAGCCTCCCAAAAAGCCTTTTAAGGGACCCAAGACCAATCTAAAACTTTCAAATAAGAATAAGAGTAATCCACCTAAGACCAATTTTGAGTTAAGAAATGAGCTAAGGAGGAATTTATGTTTTACATGCAAGGAACCTTGGTCTCGGGAAGGGTAAGTTTCACTATGTTGAGGCGATATTGGATGATGAAAATGGTGGTAACAAGTCTGATGACAGCTATGACGATGGTGTTCATGAGCAGCCCAAGTGGAGAAGGTGGAGACACAGGTTTTAGATTAGCCACCTATAGTTGCCACCCTCTCAAGAGTTCCTATAAGTAGTCTTATTTGACTTAATGGAGTAGTCAAAGAGCAGCAAATGGTTTTCTTAGTGGATACAGGGGCAACACAAAACTTCATTAGCACTACTATAGAAGCAAAATGAAAGTTACAGGTGATACTATAGCAGCAAAATGAAAGTTACAGGTGAATGCCATTCCGCATTTTGATGTTAAGGTTGCTGGTGGAGATCTTAATTGTGTAGTGATGGTTTCCCAACTTGCAAGTCCAGCTAGGTAGTTACACTCTCACAACATATTTTACACGATCGAGTTAGGTGGGATGGATGCTATTTTGGGTCTGCAGTGGCTCTAGACTCTGGGTAGATACACTATTGATCATGATTAGAAACAAATTGGGTTTATGAGAGGAGATCAGTAGGTCATTCTCAGAGCTATGATTGATAGGGGTCCCAAGATTGTTTCAACTCATAGGATGGAATCCATTTTGAGAGATGAGGATACATAATGGGCAGCACATTGTTTTATCTCCATTAAGTTTGTTTCAGATTTAGGACAACATCATATCAATAGTCAGTTAGTATTAGACAAGCACAAAGGAGTCTTTGCCGATATCCCTCCTGGTGTAGTCTAGGGTGACAATAAGTCAGATGTGATTACGGACACTATGAGTTTTTGGTGACAAGCACAAAGTAGTCTTTGCCAATATCCCTCCTGGTGTAGTCTAGGGTGGCAATAAGTCAGATGTCACTACGGACACTACGAGTTTTTGGTGATACCTTTTGGACTTACCAATGCACTTGCGACATTTCAGTTATGCATGAACCGTATATTTAATAAGTAGTTGCATAAGTTTGTACATGTGTTCTTTGATGACAATATGATTTTCAATAGGAGATGGGAAGAACATTTGCAGCATTTGGATGAGGTTCTAAGTATCAAGGAGCAGCACTCACTATTCGCTAAAGAATCAAAATGCGAGTTCGGTTTGACAGAGATCCTGTACTCAAGACATGTGATTGGTGCTAATGGGGTCAAGGTTCATTAGGAAAAGATACTGGCCATATTAGACTGGGCCGCCACCAAAGAATAATTCAGATTTGAGAGGATTCCTTGGATTGTATTCCTATTACAGGAGGTTTGTGAAGGGGTTTTCCCAGCTTGCAGCACCGCTTACTGATCTCATGAAGGCAGGGGCCTTCAGGTGGTGCACAGATGTGGAGGTGATATTTGATAGGGTCAAAAGAGTGATGAGTACATACCCTTACTAGCTTTATAAAAGAGGCTTCATGAAGCAATTAGAATCATGTCTTGTCTATTGTTTATTGCTTTTGAAGGAAGCATGTCTTAGAAGATTTATTAATGGAAAATAAAAAGGGGAATCAGAAAACATAATATATAATAATCACTCTTTGAGGAAAAGATAAGAAAGGATAGGAACCATAAAACAATTACAAAACTGATATATACAGAAGGGACATTGCTGAAAGAAATTATAGAGATTATAAACAAGGCAGTAGCATATCTATTAGTATGTGCAAAATATTTTTATGGTTAAGTATCTTAATAATTGTAATAAACAGAGATAACCAAGCAATTGTGATGGAGGCAAAAGCAATCAATTACTTATATACATACTCAAGACTTATTATAATTAAGTCTTGAGAAGAGAGAAAAAGGGTGTAATCAGGGATCAATGACCTTGAGCTCCTTGCCAGCAAGACCCAAGAAAGGCTCAAGGCCTTGGATCTGTAAACTTTGAGGGAAACCGTTGAGTTTTGGCACCTAAGTAATCTGTTTACATCCTAAGCATTCTTCTTGTCTAGAATAATAATAAGGTTAGCATGGATTCTCTCAATTGCTCATAAATATACACATTTAGTTCAATTCCTATATTAATAACATAAATTAAATTAGCGGGGGACATTACATGCCATCCAATAGGATTGGGCTCATTCATGCAACCTGTCAGGTTTGATCCATGTAGGTACTACTCATGCAGGAGATCGGCACTACCTGGCTGTGAGCACAATGTACAGGATGATGAGAGAGAGGCTAGGGAATTATTTTGAAATATAGGTACAGGTTTATATATGGTCAAAAACAAAAAAATGGCAATAAAGACCTTTTGGAAAACACACAAATTTAGTACCAATCACAAAGAACGAGTTGGCAGGGTTCTTACAATATGCATTTCTGTCGCATTTTTTTCCTTGTTTATTTGCTAACCCCACCCAATTTTTTTCTGATTAGGTTTTTATCTTTTAGTTTACTACGTATTCGTGAGAAATCTTTTGTTACTATGGTTGTACTACTAAACCAATGCAAATTGCAACAAGACAAATTATTGTGCAGCAAAAATGTGTTTCAGCTTCAATGAGGAATAATCACAATGAATATCTTAATTATGTGTCTGAAGGGTTTAAATGAATCCCAACCCAGATGGAGGGAACTTGCACAAGCAGTGATTCAAGGAATCCTATTCCCTTAATCTTTTTATTTGCCTGTTCATCTATGTTCAGTGAACAAATCTCTGATCCGACCTTGTAAAGGCATACAGGAAACATGCATAGGAATTGTTCAAGTAATGAGCAGGTTGTAAATATATTGAATCCAAAACCTTGTCACAGAATTATTCTGAGCCAGTTCTACCCATGGTATAGTCAATGCACTCAGTGTTATATGTTTATGAATAACTCAATATTGAATCTTATGTCTTACCAAATATTTCACTTGATTAAGTTATTCAAAGTTTTCACTTCAATTTTGGACAATATATCTATATGGTTTTACCAATTTTATAGAGACATATGTCCTATTGATCGATTGAGCACTGTTCTGTTCAACTTATTATTTTTTCCTGTTTATCCTCTTGTCGTGCTTGATTGACATATTATCATCGAAATATTTTAGGTAGGAGGCTTGTTCAAACTACCTCATGTTAAAACTATATCATGTCTGATGGGTGGGTTTATTTTAGCTCTAATTTTATTATTTCTGATTGATATCTGGATGGTGTGAGTTCATTTTTTATGTAGTTTCTTCTTGTAATCACCTTAAAGGAACCAACGTGGGAGAAATAACATGTTGCCCTCATTTCAATAGAGTTGGAGCAAGCAGCGGCTCTTACATATTTGCGGGGTTGGTTAGAGCATCATCCAAAGTATGGGGTGCTTATTCCACAAGATCAAGCAGAGAACTTGAGCTATCTTGAAGTAAGTTTCATCTCTCATTATTACAAGCCACTGTAGTTTTGTTTTATTTGGTTTCATAGATGGTAATGTTTACTTGAACTAAGACATAGAAACCAGTATGATATTGGGACTTAGTGGTAGAATATATATTGCAATTAAATATTAACATATTCAGGGCTCCTGTTAAAAAGATGGAATATAGAATGCATGGTGTTAAGAACAGCTCGTGCAGTTATCTAACTATTCACAAGAATTTAATGAGACTTCTTCAGATTAGTAATTCAATTAAGGGTCAACTAATTTAATTGCAATCTACTTGAGAAACTAAAGTTGAAATTCGTCCTAAAGATTGTGTTGGATTTTCATCTCCGTCCACTTCTCTTTTCACCCTATTCAATATGATATATAATTCATTGCTTAGATTAGTAAGTATCTGTCGGCAATTATCCAGTTTTATTATTTAAGGTCATGTTTTTGGAGTTGTGTTTAATGAAAAAAAGGCATGCAAAGGTGTTACCCAGAATGCTCCAGCATGAAAGCATTATTTTTTCATTAGACGACTACAGCTAGATGAAGTAATTTTACTTAAATATTATGAAAATTAAATGTATACTTGCAGTTCTCTTGCTTCAAGATTTGATTATTTAGTAGAAATAACTAACAGGAAACCTGGTTCTAAGGTGGCTAGGCTTTTCAACGAAGCTGCTCAAATGTCCCCAGAGGATGGTGATGTGCATACGGTCCTTGGGGTTTTGTATAATTTATCTCGTGAATATGATAAGGCAATTGATGCTTTCCAAACTGCACTTAAACTTAAACCTCGTGATTACTCTCTATGGAACAAGCTGGGTGCTACACAGGCAAACAGTGCTCAAAGCGCAGATGCAATCTATGCTTATCAACAGGTATTGTACTTGTAATTCCCTGTGATCACTGGTATACATTCATTCTGAATATGGACAGCATGGACTTTAGAGTGGCTGGTGCTTTAGTTTTTACATAAAAATAACATGGAATCTGGAAGATTCATCTAGTTATGTTTTTTAACTATGTTTTGAATTGTATATCAAGACTCAAAATTGCAACTGAAGTTGCACAAATATTGCCTGTAAGTTCACAAGATTGCAACAGCTAATATTTTCATGCTTTATCCATGACATGTCATAAGCTACAATACTAGGAAGAATTATTGGCCTTTTGCTAGCACTGGAACATTTCTTAGGTTGAAAAGGACAGCTGTTGAAAATTATAGGGTTTTTCCAATTTGTGTAAACAGTATATAATTACATAAGAATGTTTCTGGATTCAATTGTGTTACTATTTTTGCATCAATGTTTCCGATCACATTCTGTGATCCATCATCAGGATGAAGAAAGATAGAGAGCATGAAGCTACTAGTCATCCCTGTGACTGTTGTGAGTAATGAAATTGCATTTACAAGCCACTAGTCATCTCTGAATTATTGAAGTTAAGCTTATCTTCAAGACCGAGCACAAAAAACTCAGAAGCACTCCAAAGTTGGAACTGATGTATAGTTAATGTGAAGGCTAGTTGATACCACATTAAGAATTTGTTGAAACCACTTAATAGTGTATGTGTACTTGTCTCCTATTCATTAAATGGTCAACTGGTGTCAGAATATGCAGCCTCTTAAAGTTATAAAATGAATATATATTGCATCTTAACAGGTACTATGAAGGATTTGACTTCTTGAGTGGAACAAGTCAGAGAAAAGAAGGGCTACAGATGAAATTAAGTATTATGGTCTGTTTCTTCTCAAATGCAACAATTCTGGTTGTATCAGTCAAGATTCTATGACATAGGATTGATCATCACAAGTAGCTTCTAGGAATTAAAAGATTGGGATCAAATGGCAGGGGCCTAAAGAGAAATTTATAGAGATTTCTGAGATTGGCCTGCCAATTCAGGAAACAGTTTGGCTGTCAGAAGATTACCTTGCCATTTAAAGTTCTCTTGTAAGCCATTCTGTTGTGTTGGGGTGGGGGCATTGCAAGGTTGTAAAACCCTCTATAGCTCATATGCCAACTTGGGTAGGGAGAGTTGGCCAGTATGGAAACCACTTTTAGGCTACCCACGTCTAGGCTACTATAGAAGGTATTCTAGTTCCTGCACCATTTTTTTTTACCAACTGCTGGCCACTTTAAAGAACTGCTTGCTTTAGTCTCTAAATTGCACTCCTAATCTTCCTCCAATTGCATTCTTTCTTTCCTCCAACCTGGTGTACACGGGGGCCTGCATCAATAATAACCTGTATTTCAAACCCCTTCACATCACGCTTGACTGTACGAGTCTTCTGAGGAAGAAAATGGACGTGATTCTCTCCCACATCTTGCAGTAATATTATCTTCATTGTAAGATCCCTTACCCAGGAACACCAATAACTCCCTAGTTGTTCTGTTCCAAAACTTCTGAGTTGTGGGTTTGTGTAAAAATTGAATTTCTGGATTTAATATGTAGTTTGCATAAGTTTAATATCATCCATTGCATAGCAGAAAGTAGATAACATATTGATCACAAGAACCACATTCCTCATCAAATTACTTATGTAGAATTCAAACAGCTCATTGAATAATGAAGTCAATAATTTCTGACCTTGTTTTGACAGCAGTAATGTGCCTTATTGGTGAATTTTCTCAAGAGATGCATACAATTCAGCACTCAGAAATAAAATAAAAGTAGTGAACAGTCAGCACAGGAAATATTCCAGATTGCATCACCCAGAAATGGAGCTCTCCAACATACAATGTCAGAATAATAGGAGCCTCATGGATAGGTATGAAGAAAGTGCAACACCATTATCAAGAAGTACACTTCACTAGCAGGGATGCGTCCACATCCAGCAAAGAATGTTCCAACATTACCACAACCCACATACCATCATGCTCGGAGCTGAATATTCATCAAATCGATCACTGTAGATTATCACGTGCACACAGATATACTTCCAGATAAATATCAGATAATATATAATAGAAAATATTTTTATTACTGAAATTTATCTTCAAAGGAAGACTTTATGAATTTTCTCTGTTGTGATTGGTGACTTGCAATAACTCCACATTTAAGGGTTGGGTTTTTGTGCAAACCTTTAAGCTCCAAGAGTTTGCATCCTCAGAAACTTCATTCATCCGAGGAAAAGAAATGAGCTACATATCAATTTCAGTAACAATCTGAACATGTTCAATTCATCCACAAACCCTTATGAAGACTTCCAACAGCCTTCTAGAAGATAGGCCTTGTTTTAATACTTGATGCTAAGATGAACTTTATTATATAAATTAACAATTTAAAATTAATTTATTCAAATTAATTTACTATTTAATTATTAACTAAATTAAACAATAGTAAGTCTTTCTGAAATAATATTTGTTTGTGGACAATTTAATTAATTCTTACCAAGCTGAAAAATTTTCTTAGCTCCCACAAAAGCATTTGGGTTGGCTTCCCTTCACTGGTCTGAGAGGAGAGGAGTGGCTGAAACTGACAATGATTGATTGTGCTTTGAGGCACATCTTCTTGTTTGTTCAACCATTTTCCATTCTGTTGTTGCTATTCATCTCTATTTACTCTAGTAAGGATGTTCAAAAGAAAAGGAGTATGAATGCGAGCACCGAAATGTACCTGCTCTTTAAAAGCTATTTTAGGGTCTACAGTAAGACATGTCATCTAGAGGTAAATACCTGGTTTCTAGTGCACAATTCTTCTGTTTTCTGTGGCTTGTATTAGTGGACATTCTCCTAAAATGAAATAGCAAGTCAATGCCCTAGGTCTTTTTGACGGAAGCTACATTGACAAATAAAGCACTTTAGCATGGCCTAGGTTTATTTTGGAGCATTCTAGTGATTCCTAGCCAATTAGGAACAAACTTTTCAATCTATTTACATAGTAGATCTGGCACGAAACTGGAATTCCTGCATGGGATGGCCCCTACTATTTGACCACCCACCTTGGGATGGGGTTTATGTTCTTATTCCCACCCAACATAGATTCAAAGATTACTGTCTGTGATTTAGATGCCTGACTTCTCTATTTTTCCCCAAGCAAGCTACATCCATCTAGAACACTTCGATGGGGAGAAATTATAGTGCCCACTTGGCTTGGCCCTGCCAAATCTTGGTGAGTCTCCTCTGATAAGATTATGCAAGAAAACAGATTCATAGAAGAGAATAGGACATGACTACGAAAATTTCAGCCAGCTTTTCTTCCTCGTTTTTTGTCTTCTTGTTGAGGCGATGAAACCAAGGACTGGTTGTGACTGCTCTTCTGATCGAGCCTTTGAACTCAAGGGTTAAGATATCAATTCTCTGCTGGTGTGAGGGGGAATAAATTCTCTGTCATTTCCAGTGGTACGGTTTGAAATAACCAAAATGCAATTAGAATGTACTGATAGGCACTATAAGAGAATGCTGTCAGATGTGCTTTAGCTAAGCCATTGGAAAACTATATTTGATCCATTGATACACAACCCTTATCTTGATATGAGAACAAGACTAAATAGTATGATTTACTGCTCCTTTATCATGGACCTCGGTTGGGATGTCAATCTTATCCACATCTTTAAACTCCCATCGTATTTCTCTTAGTTAATTCTGAGACTCAGCAATCCTCTGGTCACTTTTAGAAGTCTCAGCTGACCCACTCTTATATATTTTCCCCCTCTTCGTAGATTCAAGCATCCTTCATACATTTACAAAAATGGAAACTCAAAAATTTATTTCCAACCTCTCTTAAACATGTAGCGTAGAACACAGGTTAACTACTAAGAGGGGGAGGTGAATTAGTACTGAATATACCCTTGTATCAAATTCAAACTCAATACAAACATCTTCACTTTAAACTGTTTTGTACACTAAAGCATTAAATCATAATAATAGAAAGCACCATGAAAGTACAAAACACAATACACATTGATATGACGTGGAAACCCAACGTGGGAGAAAACCACGTTGAGAACAGCTGCTAGGATCTACTGTCCTATTCCAGCCTCATAAATCTTCAAACCAATTACAACTTTAAGGGCTCCAACCCTGTGGAATCTACAAACCCCCTAATCCAGCAGCAAACCAGTTACAATGTTTTAAGGGCTGCAACCCTAAGGAGTCTCGGAACTCCTATTCTACCTCTTACAAAAATGAACACCTACATCTTGAGCATCAACTCAATCCAATACAACCAACTTAACAAAATTTAGGGCTTTAACCCAATTAAATCTTCAAGCTGTTAAAGTTTTGATACAATGATGTGATTGTCAAATACAACACAATTTCAGAACTTAACTTTGAAACATATACATGTAGTTGTAAAACTGGAGTGATCAATACATCTCAACCCAAAAGCTTCAGATGCATTAAACTAATGTTCCTGATAACTGTCTGCAGAGAACTGACCTGTAAGCACCTTTAGAAATATATAACCTGTACATTTGTCTTACAACAAAACCACTGAAACTGTAGAACCCAGATGTTAAAGGCTGTTACCAAACCATACATAAAATATCTCTGCATATGTTCTGTGAATAATTACATTCGAAAATGTGAATTTTCTTTGTATAACCAGTTGCCTTGATTATTATTGAACAACAAGTTAATCCTTTGGAGTATCATGTACATATGTTAAAAAACTGAATCAGTAAATAGAATTTTAAAACCTTTTGCATCAAATGCTACGCACTTTAACAGTCTTCAGAATTTTCTTATACTTTACGACTTCTTTCCTTCTCCCATCGACTTCATATCAACATACATATCTCTCTTTTAATGCTCTGTTTTTCTGTTCATTCTCTGTTTGGAAAACACCCAACTCTTCAAATATTCCTTAACTTGTATATTTTATCGAGTCTTTGTGTTAAATTTCTCAATTAGATTTATATTTAAATTTTACTTATATAAATATCCGTCAATATATATTCTCTTTATGTAAATATCCTTCAATATATATTCTCTTTATATTATATCAATAAACTTTGAAACAATTAATGTCTCTGATTTTGCCGCCACCTTAATATTGAGGTCCTTGTATGTAATTGTATTCAATATATTTTCTATGTAATATAACCCAGAAGACCTCTAATTTATAATGATAAGAAGGGAGGGCCAATACTAAAGTGATGTGACCCCTGTGCGCATTCTCAAGTGACACGTCAATTTATAGTAAAGATTGGCGGATGGTTAAACACAACATAATAAATATGAAATTTGCGGACTGTAATCAAAGCAGATTAAACCAACACCCAATGCCATCACACACAACTAGCAAGAAGATTATGTCTGATGCCATCAACATACGGACATTAAAGTCTTCAATATTACCGCTGACATAAGGATTAACATGATCACTGATAGAATATTAGTACACCACCTCTTAGCAAGGGAGGATAATCATAAAACAAATATTATATCAGTGTAATCTCACAAATAATAATTATCACATTTGATACAAGAGTGGTCTTCTTGAATATCAACACGTGATATTCACCAAGTACTCAAATGGGGTTTGATATCAAGAGTATTGGTTTCCCACAATATCAATGATAATCACCAAGTACTCAAATGAGGTCTGCTATCACATCTGGTATCAAGAGTATTGGTCTCCCAGAATATCAATGATATTCACCAAGTACTCAAAATGTTTTGATATCACATCTAATATCAAGAGTTTGGTCTCCCAAAATATCAATGATATTCACCCAGTACTCTGAGTAATGGCCTCCCAGAATGTTGAGATGCAAGACATTCACCATATACTCAATTTGTTTGATCTCATAATACAAGTTATCGTAAGATCGTCACCTTACAATAACCTCTGCATATACAAGTGATATCATTTAGAAGTCATCACTTCTATGTGATATACACAGGCCCATTATAGCCACACACAAGGACTTTACTCCCTCTAAATATCAATCATCGGAGCTCCTCATTTAACTCCCTTTTCCCACATTAACATTCTCAAAACAGAAAGGTCAAGGCACATAGCTCTAATGATTAAAAGATAGACACAAATAATATAGTACAATAATTTGATATTCTAAGACTCCATCTAGAAATTTTAACAAGCTTATTTTACATTTTAATGAATATATTAGAGAACTCCCTCTTAATCCAATATTTCACACATGTTATGGATATTTTGAAGTTCCTTTAGAATGGACACTTGTCTTGATCTACATCAGAATTACTGACTTTGGCGAAGGCTGCTTGGTGTTAGAGTCTATCAGAGCATTGGAATGCTGAGTGATCATAGTTGTCACATCTAAAGCATTGCATTTTCAAGTAATCTACATGTCTTCTTTTCCTTTTGAGTTTAAGTTTCTTCTTTTTATCGACTTGGGTTGTGAGAGCCTAAATATTACCTCCAGCAGAAATATTGCCTTGAGATATTAACATGCAGTCCTCTTGTATGTAGTCATCCTTTAGTCGAGCAAGTTTAGGAAGCTTGGATCGAGCACATACCCCTTGTCTAAATGTTTTCCATGATGATGGTAGTCACTTTAGAGCTATCATTGCTAATTCTTTCTCATCATAGATGTGACCAATTTTAGAGAGTTGGTTCCTTAATTTTGTGATCCTTAGGAAGTATGAAGCAATGGATTCTCCTTTGTTCATTTTAATATTGGAGAGATTGTCTTCAGAGTTAGAATTCTAGTGGTATTGTTTATCTCAAACATTTCTTCAAGTGCTTTTAGCATTTCATGTGTTGTATCCAATTCCAAGATTATGGGAAGTAGATGATCCTTAACGCCGTCTACAATTAATTTCATGGTCCTAGTATTATCTTTTCCCATTTGTTCAATTCTTCACTTCCCTTTGGTGGTTGGTCAGATTTTTCAAAGAATTCTTTTAGGTCATTCTCTTTTAAGGTTAAATTCATTCGTACTTTCCACCTAGTATAATTTGAGTCACCGTCAAGTCTATCCTCTACTTTTATACACGCAACTAGCAAGAAGACTATGCCCGATGGCATCAACATACGGACATTAAAGTCTTCAATATTACCGCTGACATAAGGATTAGCATGATCACCGATAGATCATTAGTATAACAAAATATTTAAAAGAGAATATACTAATGCATAGATTTATATACATAATTTATTATAAGGTTAGCAACAAATCATTATATATATCTATATCTATATATATAATATTTAATCAAATAATTAATCTTATGTTTTAGCTGACAGAAGCAATAAAACATTAACACTTCGTACAATCACACACTTAAAAATGGTGATATATAAATTTTCACTGTTACGTAAGTGGGAGTCAGTTCCAACCAATATTCAGGTATTGGTTGTTGGGTAAATAACATTTTTAACAGATTGTACCGTCTTCTAATTAAAAAAATATTTGTTGATCAAATATACACACAGCGACATTGCCCGTTGATTTATAAGGTAATTATAACTGTTGGTGATGCCATTTTATCTTATTATTGTTTTATCTTTATAACAAACCACCATACTTTATCAACAACAAATACCTGCTGCCCGCAAACAACTATTACAGAAGAAAATGTTTTCTTCTTCCATCAATAAGGAGACCTCTCTAGTTGTCTACTAGCCCGATGATTAGTTTTGTCTTGTTCAAACAGCTCAAGATATCTTCATAAAATTATAATAATTGACCTTAAGTCTGCTTACTCGCCCAATAATTTCCTTTTTAAAACACCGCTCAAGATATACATACCAACGGCTTACTATGTTTCTGTCTTTATTTTGAATTCTGTGCTTATTCCATTTGTCAGTTTCAGATATTATTGACCATTAATACTTCCAGTTTCCAGAATTTGAAGAGTGCACAATCATGGCTATAAACACCATGACTTAATATGGGTATTGCTGTTTTCTGTTGATAGTATGCCCGATTTAACCATTTGACCTTTAGTTTACCTCTATACCCAATGTCAAGCAGGAGAAAAGTTTGTCAATGAAATCACATATTCTGGCACAACATTAAGCAATGACACCCTGACATTCATTATTTTCAGCAAGTATAAACAAGAATACATAACTTGCATACAGAACAAGTAACCTGCATACTTGTAAGTACCATCTCCATACAATTTTGTCTGTCTAGACAATATGTCATATTTTCAAATGTCTGAATTGCTCTTGTGAACACAATACATTTTGAATCTGAACCAAGTATACACTCTGAATATATTCTGATAGTGATCGCCATAACTGTAAAATATTTCATCTGTGTTAATTTTGTCATCAATGACACTTTGAACCAACATTTAGTTATTATTATTGTCTGTAAAAAACAGTAAATATATTAGATATGTTTAAAAGTAATATATCATATTTATAGTTTCTTGTATAATTGGTCATAATTATATCCTTGTTGGACATAACTCTATTTTACCCCCCGACAACTAACTTAAAAATTTCGAACTCAACAATCTTTCAGAAACATATGAATAAAACCAATGTAATTGTTAGCGAGACCTTTAAAGTATTAGATATGATTTATTCTGGATGTCGCCATTATTGACATGGTGGCATCTCCAGCTGTCACAGGATATGCATTTATCCCTTCTTATTGATCTCATCCAAAGCTAGATGTCTGATTGATTCTTGTCTGATTGTTTCTTGACATCATCTTGTGAAAACATTTGTCATTCTTGCTGCAATGAATATAATTTGACTCTGCCAAATATACTGGCATCTATCAATATTGTTCCATTTTTTTGTCAATTATAGATAGTATATCTCCAATAAGCATAAGTATTAAATAATAAAACACAGGAATGGTTATTCTGTGAGAATCCTAAATATACAGCAATCTGAAACATTTCTGGAGTTTAACAGGTAACTGGTCTATCCATGGGGTATATATTAGCCAAATATACTTGATGACAGTAAACCTGGTCAGGCACTTCCAAGGTAGAGGCTGTGTTCTTGGTTGGATGCACAATGCTAAGCCCTGTCCGAATGCCACACAGCATTCAAGAGTTAAATCTATTTCCTAATTCTATGGATAAGATTGGTTTAATTATCATCTAAGATCATCTTTGTCTTGCCAAAATTAAAAAGACAAATGCCAATAGGCATGGTGATAGCCCAGTTTTGCAACAGCATTTCACTACAAATGGATCATCTGTTCATATTGTATATCCTTTTTAACAGTGCCACATATTTATCTGTGCTTTGTTCCTCATATGGATTTTTTTCATGCCATGTCACCATAAAACAAGCTATCAATTTAAAATATTATTTTCATCAATGATACTTACCGAATCTTTGATAACATATTTAACATAATGTGCACTCCCTTGACAAACAGCCGAATAGTTATGATGAAAAGTTGACTCTTTTATAGTGGAGCTTCAAGGAAGTGAATAACTTATATAGAGGGTCATGACTCAAACACCCTATTTCCAATCTTGCCATGTCTTTGTCCTCCAGTGACTCAGTTGGGTGATTTTGTTTTCTTAACTTTACATGGCCAACTTTTTGCTTGACCATGAATTTACAACTTTTTACATCAGACTTTTTGCAACTTTATTCCATCTAACCCCAAAACACCATGACTTGCCAAGATTGGTGCTTTAAATCATTCTGCTCAGGGAGGGTGTAGAAATGACAGCTTCTCCTATACACTGGAATTCATTACAAGTTGAAGGAATGAAACGTAAAACCTTTGGATAATGTTGAGGATAAAAAGAATTTAGGAGCTGAAATTCAATAGTTCAAAGAGATTCAGTGTGGAGTTTGGAGTCTTTCTATTTAGAAAAAGGAACAAAAATTGATTGACAAAGGAAAACAAACTAACCAAACTGGAGATATTCTGGAAGCAGAAGTCAAGTATTATCTGACTACAAAAATAGAACATTAAGAAGAATTCTTCTAAATTACCAAAAGCTAGATGAAGCCTTATATTTCATATTGTGGGTCAATGGCTATCTCTAATGAAGATATTGTAACCAACAATCATAATCGCCTATGTGTTAATCCATTCTTTTAACTAAAAGGAAATGGAATGCTAATTAGAGCCTAGCACAGAGAAGGCATGTCATTAGTTCGTTATATAGAAAGTTCTGAAAAATATTGAACTATCAATGAATGAGAATTTTTTATTTAGCTGCTTGTTATATCGAAATCATTAATCTTCAGGAATTTCCCTAGTGACTTTCAATATTAGTGCAATGTAGCTGAGAAAAAGGGACCTCTTGTGTCTGTGGGAAGATTATATGTAGAAGTAAACATCCAGAACATTATATGTAGTATTTCCATTGCATTTTCTGTTTAGATGTAACCTATGTACAGCTTTGTAATGATACAACTTTACTAGGTTATCCAAATCTTATAGAAGCTATCTCTTCAGGTGTTTGAGCACACGAACAAGATAAGGGCTAGGAATATGTTTTGTCTAGAAACATTTGTCAACTTTACATAATGATTATGGCCATAGTTCCTTGGATCACCTTATACCTCCTATTAAACTAGTGGGATAGTGGACTAGCGCATTTAATATCTAAATTTCATAGCACTTATTTAAGTATGAGAATTTTGCAAATTTATATTAACTCACGTAGCTTCTATGTACAGTGGCAGCTTTTTGAGGCTTTGATAGATATGCAATTCTTGAAATTGGTCAGTCTTTTTTTTGCTTTCTCCAAAAACTTGAATGAATGATCACTGCAAAGTATTGTTGATCATTTATTGTGGTATTAGTATAATACAGATCTTTAATGCTTAGAAAAGCAGAGGTATTATAACACAAGGCCTGGATATCAAGTGCTTGCTGTTAAAGGAAGTTGAAAACTGGAAAGAATATTTTTCTCGATGTGTCCATGTTCTTTTCTATTGATGCAGATATGTAACTTTTACAATTGGCCAGTCTTATTTTTGCTCTCCAAAAGCTTGAATGAATCATCACTGCAAATATTGTTGATCATTTATTTGTGGTTAATGCTTAGAAAAGAAGAGATAATCATAACACATCTCTCATTGACTTGCTATAAAGGTCTGGAATCAAGAGCTTGCTGTTAAAGGCAGTTGAAAACTGGAAAGAATATTTTTTTTCACATGTCACTTAATGTTCTTTTCTGTTGATGCAGTGTTATATTCTTCTGATAATCGCTTTATGTTTTTTGTTTTCTTATTACTCGGATCCTTTTCAGGCCCTTGATTTAAAGCCTAATTATGTTCGTGCATGGGCAAATATGGGTATCAGCTTTGCTAACCAGGTATGCATTTTGTACAATCTTGTCATTGAGAACTTCCTGAATGTGACATTTAGACTGAATCAATATCCGTCCCAATTCACAAGAGGTGAAACTTTGGACAGTGTTCAAGTATTACATTACCTATGGTTGACTTAATTGATGCTTGATGCAAATAAACATTCAACATTTGAACTTCAATTTTCTATAGTGCCTCTATCATTTTCTTTTTCTTTATTGATTGCTTCAGTCATGTTGTCATAAGAGGATAAGGTAAGAGAGAAATTAGATAAGGATATCGTATTTAACAGTAGGAATTATGTAGTTGCTCATATCATGTAAGTAGTTGAACAAATTGAAGAAAATTAAATGAGATGCATCATAGACAGATCCTTTAGATGTGTGCATTCCTGGTATCAATGGAACTTCTGGATTTAGCATTGCAAGAATTGCTTAAAAGAGAAGATGAGAATATTAAATCAGAGTGGTCCAGTGGATCATTCTATGTGAACAAAAACATTGCAACTGCAAAATGAACAACTTGACTAGAGCATGCTGCCAAGTTCTGCTTAGACAATCCTGGAAACATTGTCAAACAAATTTGGGTGTCAAGCATGCCACCAATGCATGGATAAATGGATAGATTCAGTTATGATAGGCAGATATCTTGCATGAATGGCTATGTAAGGAAGACTGAAGTGAGGAATTGGAGATAACCACCTTTGTAGTTTAACTGAGATTTTATTTGATGTGGATAACTTTTATCTTATCATTATTTTAATACATTGAAGAAAGCATTTGAAACAAATTGCAATAATTTATTTTTGTGTCTAATTGTTTTGGTTTATTTTATTGATATTCTAAATATCTGCATGGGTTGTTTCAGGGCCGATATGAAGAGTCTATCAGATACTATGTAAGAGCATTAGCAATGAATCCAAAAGCTGAAAATGCCTGGCAATACTTGCGAATATCTCTTAGGTATATTATACAAACTTTTCAGTTTCATGCGTACAAGGCTGTGGATTTTTCTTGTCAGCTGTTTTAGAGAACATAGTTTTTACATTTGGTGCAAAGGAAGGTGATCAAGTTTTCCTACTTATTCAATCTTCTGACAAACGCCCTTATGTCTTTCTGTTTTTGGTAGAATTATTTTAGATTGCAAATCTATTAGAAATGGTATCTTTGTTTTACATTTTGTCCACTTCATTAGTGCCACAGGTTGCCTCTTGTCTCAATCGACATTGCTTTGTGGGGTTGTAAAATTAATATTGTTTGGTAAAAGTTCTGAAGTTTATGTGTAATATCCCCTTACATATTTGCTCCAGATTTTCCAAATGTTTTACATGAATTTTAAGGAAACAATTTACATGTAAATCCATCAGTATATACTGAAAGTAATATATTATCGGACTGAAATAGAGATCTGAAATTAAATCTAAAGGTAAATCATTACAACTTTATTTTTCAGGCAAATTTGTCTTTAAAGACTTGACAAACTTGTCCAATTTTGAACTCTGTCGCAGATCCACCTCCGAAGTTGAATTGGGTTTTTGCCTGATCCACTGAGAAATCCTAAAGGGTTCTGTCCTTACGTTTTCAAAACTAAAAGCCAAAGCTCTCCAAAAATCTCTGAGAGAAAACAATAACCAAGCATTTCCAAAATGAGCCTCTTAATGTTCTTTAACAGCTCATCCTTGCGACTTCATTTTCCCTCTGCTTGACTCTTGCTATTCTTTTACTTTGTCTCTTTAGTATCCTCTCCTTAATTTGAAATGACTTCATTAATATTTGCTGAGCTCTAGTAAAATCATGTTAATAATTTTTCAAGTAATTAAATTACATTGTCATTACATGTAATATAATTTGACAACTTAAAGTAATTATTTAATTCACTTCTAATGTGCCAAAAATGGGATATTCAAGTCCTCCCTTCCCAGAGATTGCTTGCCCTCAAGCAGTCTACACTTGCATGTTGAAACCAAATGCCTGAATCCCATATCAACCACCGATGTGCTATCTACTTTGATATAAACAACATGCCTGAAATCAAAATTCTACTAAAGTAATGCACCAAACATGTGTAATATTCCTCTTGAATATTTATCAAATTTATCTCAAAAACAATATTCAGAACACAATAGATAACTCATACAAATAACCAAAAATATAAAGCAGCAGAAAGCTCATATAAATACTATTTTAGAATACGTTATTGCATTATACATCAGCAATGCAATAACAAGCACCAAATGCCCAATCTTAAAAACAGTTACAATGGTCATATTGGGAGAACTATAAATCTGGATGTGAATTCCGATCTGAATTCACCACAACTAATGAATTGGGGCTACATCCAATCCACCCAAATAACCTAAAGGGTTTGCGTCCTCAGGTTTTGAAAGCTGAAAGCCAAGGCTTCCTCTTTCTCAATGAGAAAATTGAAAACAATCTCCAAAATCCAAGCATGCTGAAAACGATCTCCCTCTTCCCCTTTTATACTCAACAGGAAGACTCTTCATATTCACTTACTTGTCTCTTCATTGTTTTTATTCTCTTTTAATTGTCTTTTTCCCACTTAAGAGAATAATGAAATAAATTGACTTATTAATTCTCCCTTTTAATTTTAAAATCACTTTATTAAAACAAGTTAATCTTCAGACATTAAAATAAATACCTTGTCCAACTTAGAAAGCCATGTATAATAGCTTGCTGGAAAGCTCTCGGCAAGACGCTCAAAGTCCAATAATGCAAACCTGGAAATACAGACCCCAGCTGACTTACTGTAAAGAGTAAATATCAAGATCCCTTGCTATCTTGGCTCTTATCTGCCTGAAAGTGAAGATGCATGTGTCGAAACTCATATTGACCCCTAGCAAGGCCTGGTTAGCCCACAAAACGATGATGGAAAGGGCTAACGGCACATCAAAGGTTAATGACTATTAAAGGGGATATTACAACATGTTAATGCCAGGATCCCAAATCATAATGTTGTCACAATTGTCACCTATGAAGAAATAGTAGTATCTCAAGGGGCTAGCAACATTGAACAACTCTCTAACTCCAAATGATCTCCCATGGAAGTGCATAACATCCATCATAGGTAAACAATAAAACATATCAGCCCATCCCGAGCTGTTGGTGTAGACTCAAACAACTCCGTGTCATGTAAGGGGGCTGGAATCAATGCCACATAATATATTTTTCCAAGGTGTCTTGAGAAAAATCACATTAACAAACTCCTTGCCAATCACAATCCTAGTACTACCGCTATGGTCAACCACTGAAAACAAGACATCGAAAATTAGGCACCAAGTGCTAATGCAGGAAAATTGAGTATTACAACCTACTGCAAACAGCCCATCATCATCTGAAAGCACACATACCAATGTTATCAAGTGACCATAGTGACCCAAATTCTTCGAAATGGAAGTGAACAATAATTGAGTTGTATCCATAAGATGTCTCACAAATAGTTGCATTGAAGTTTGCAAGTGCACAAAATCAAAATGCTCAAAGGTTGAGATCAACACCAATGATGCAGAGGAACTAGTACAACAATAATGAATCTGAAATGCCATTAAACACAAGGGACTCATGAGTAAGGAAGTAGCTGAAAATCCATCTCCTACGATCAAACCATATCTGCCATCAATTATCAACCAAAAACTACTTAGCTGCTGAACCCATTTGTAAGATGATTGAAAAGTGGGGAGCAATGCTAACTCTAGAAATCAATCTGCCACTCCAATCCTCAACACTAGAATCTACACCTAGTCCCAAATTTTCAAGCAATTCCATTATCGTTCCAGGAGTTAGAATGGACTTCCTTGTCCAACTCGAAGAGCACCCACTTCAAACAAAGAACTGTGCAATGATCATCCACCTCAAACAAAGAATTGTCAACAAATTGAATACTATTGAACTCATATTTGTCAACCAATTGAATACTATTGAACTCATATTCAAGTTCTAGTTGGCCCAGAAATTTATTCCTTGATCTTTTGGGATAGGTATCCAAATCCCAAGTGCATTGTATGCTTTCAAGTTCCTATATCACTTCTTTGATAAACTGAGTCCTTCCCTTGTTCTCTTGCTCCCTGAACTGATTAGTGACAACAATCTGATTTATTGCTTCTTGAAGAGCCATTTGTGTATTCTCCAATCTATCCTGTGTAAAATAAGCTTACTGATCTCATCCTCCTTTTCCTTCAACTTTTTAACATACAATTCAGCAACTTTTAAAATATGATTCGTGTTCGAATGTAAATACAAACATTTAGAATTCATTGATTCAATGTTAATTCTGTAACTTCGAAATCATCCTGGTCTGATGATACATATTATTACAGATCATACAGATCCACGATAATAACATATTCCTCAATGTTAAATCAAGGTAACTATAATCAAAAGTATTTCAGAATTGTCACAATGGCTAACCACCATTACTACTACCAACTATTTTTATAACTTCTTGAAATGTAAATATTCATTTTCAGTTGAGTTGTAATCAAACAACTAACAAGTTTCACATGAATCAAAATGGTTAACCGTAATTTCCTTTTCTCAAGATCATAACATCTGATTGTTTAACTAACTGCCATTCGCATGATATATATAGTGACTATGTGGCAATTTTAAATGAGCAAAAATTTGGGATGTAACAGAAACTCACATTTATTCTCTAGAAGAAGAAATTCATAAACTGCGCAAGAAGACGTGTTTTTCTAAACAATACTTATTATATAACTTTTTGGAGGGAAAATAATATAAATATTATATTATATTATTTCATTTATCGCTCAAAGTATAAAATACAAAATTGCTCTTTTAAATAATCACTTATAGGAACTCAGGCCTGGTCACACTTTTTAATTCACTTATAACAATCTCATAGATAATCAAACATAAGTCATCGTTTTAGAAATATAAAGTAAAATTACATCTCAACAATTCAAATTTAATTTTTTAATTATTTCCTTTCCAACAACCTCCTTAGCCTATGGGAAAATAAGAAGAAAAGTAGGTTTAAAATATAAAATTGCTCTTTTAAACAATCACTTTTATGACTTTGGGCCTAGTGACACTTTTTATATCACTTATAACAATCTCATAATTTTAGAAATACAATGTAAAATTACGTGTCAACAATTCAAAAATAATTTTTTAATTATTGCCCTTTTGACCACCTCATCGACCCAGGGGAAAAAAAGAGGGAAACTAGGCTACCTGTCTCCATTAATTTTGCCCTAGAAAAGTGGATACGGCAATTCTCTATCCCCAAAACTGCTTGTTCAGAAGCAATTGTATATTGGGATGCTCCAAAATTTGCTCTCCTTCTAAAGTGGCATTGTTTATTGGAAGATGCCCCCAATGGATCGAATATTCATTTATGCTTCTGTTTGCTACTTTTTTTTGTTTCTTGGTGTCAACAATTTCTTCAAAGACCAAAATGGATTTTCATTCATCTTCCAAGGGATGTAGCTCAACTATTGGAGTGACATGATACCCAATTTTCTTTCTTGAGGCAAGGACCATGAATTGTGTCAATGTTACTTTTCTGAGGTGGTTCTAAGTTGTATGAAATTTTCCCAATTTTTCGGTTGTTTCTATACAGTCTATAGAAATGGGTTTAAATTTCTCTTCTTTACTCTTGTAAATTGTTGACTGCTTGCATGGCTGTAATCTTAAAAAGATCATGTCACTATCTTTTAAAGTATGTTTGATTTGGTGTTAGTCTGCATAGTTTTTTGAAGTATGTTTAATTTGGTATTAGTCTGCATAATGTTTTTCTGATTTTGAACATGATGGAGTTTGTCCTTAAGTTCTTAAGATATCTTGATTCTGTTAAACTAAATCTCTGGGCGTGTGGAATCTTGTTACAAGAAATAACAAAGTCAAAATTTGAACTGACATTACTGTACAAAGCCATAAATGGTGTCCGATAAACATGTGCTACGTGGTGTTATAACAGTGCTAACCCCTTTGATCCATGCCTTTTGATGACCAGCTACATAGTTCCTCAAGTAGCCTTCCACCTATTTGTTAACAGGTACAGTTTGTTAAGTTGTTTGAGGGCGATACCTAGTCTAAGTTGAGTTCTTGCCAAATGAAAATGCTCATCAAAACAAACTTAGTGTTAATGTTTTATGCCAGAAAAGAAGGTAAGCAGCAAAACAAAAAATAATGAACAATAAGACAGTAATTATCTTGTGAAAACTCTCCAACTTGAGGGAGAAAAACCCAGCCACAAGAAGAAATCACTTATATTTAATGAAAGAGCAGAAGACATGTATACAATTTAGCCAAACACTGGGCCGAACTTCCACCACTCATGATAGCATCTCTCCAGATATAAATATATAGACAATCAAAGAATATTAATATATTCTCATACAAATACCTTCTGCAAGAATATATAAAATTGTCTTGCCATTACAAAGTGACGACCCTTTGTTGTCTTGACTCTTCATTGCCTCGGCGTCACAAAGAAGATGACATTATGTGTTGAGATGGCTTTAATACTACACACACACACATGTATATACACATGAGAGAAAGATAACTCTGCAGCTATAACATCAACACTCCCTCTTAGCTAGGGAGATATCTTTCTAAATATCAATGTCGTACATTCTCTGAACATGACAGTTACAATGGCTACACCCATTTGTGGAAAAGAGTTTTATCACATAATCTCTCAATGTGATAACATCATGGAGTCTCTCAACATAACACCCACAATGGCTACATTCATTTGTGGAAAAGAGTTGTTCACGAAATCTTTCAATGTGATGACCTCATGGACTCTACCAACATGAAACCCACAATGGCTACACCCATTTGTGGGAAAGAGTTTAACATGAAATCTCTCAAGATGACTTCCATTATTAGTATTCCCATATGTGGAAAGAAGCGTATGCACAAGTGCCCCTCATGGAGTCACTTAACGTGATGTCCTCTTGGAGTCCCCCAACATGATGTCCAACATGGCTACTCCCATAGGTGGAAAGAGAAACATCTCTCAATGGCTTTCATCTCATGTGTCTGTCTCAAAGAAATATGCATTTTAGCACATAGTAAGAATCACTGGTGCTGAGACTCCGTCATAGAAAGGACATCATTCTTCACAACACATCAATGGCACTGAACCGCAAATTATTATAATAAGTAGGCAGAGGTTTGAGCATAAACTCAAACCCTTCAAGCTCACTCCTCTGGCACATCTCCTTGAGGGTGGAGAATATATCAATGCATAAAAGAGCAAGAAGCTGAAGGTTGGGGCCCTCGTTGCACTCCAAATAAGTGTGTATTTGAAACTTCCTCTTAGTTCCATACATGTGCTTGTTCATTGGCAATAATGTCATCTCATTATTGCTGGCCAGCACCATGGAATTGAGCCTGTTCTCGGCAGTCTCAACACTCCATGGCTGTAAATTTTGCAAAGTGATTGGTCATGCGATTGTGGTAGACGAAGTTCTTGAATGAAATATCCCAAATGGATATTGGCCCGATTTTATATCAAGATAATATTCTGAACATAAACATATGAAGATGCATTATAAACCAACAATATAAACCAATAGATTCTCATAAAATACCTTAGAATATGTTATTGCATTATACATCAAAATACAATAACTAGTATTCAAAATCCAATCCTAAACACAATTTTACAGCCAGATTGGAATACTAAGAAAAAAACCTATAAGCACATGTGAGACACCTGCTGTGACGTCTCTACAGACAATGGGTTTGCGTCCACTATCTACCAGCATGAGGGTTTATGTTCTCAAGCTGGATGAAAGCTGAATCTTTTCAAATGCTCTCGCAAGAGAGATTGAAATCTGAATCATAAACCAAGCATGAAGAAATGAGCTTCTCCTCTGCCTTTTAAAGACCCAACTTGTGACTCTTCAGCTTCTATATTCTTGTCCCTATCCCTCATGCCACTCATCTCTTATTCACTCTCCTTTAATTAAAATTGACAAAATAATTCTGTATTAAGTTCCCAAAAGTCATATATTGGATTGGCCTATCAGTTTTTAATGTACCAGAAAAAGGGGACATTACATTGAAGCCCACCAGCTTGAAATCCCCTTCTTCCTTTCCCATGGCTACTGATCAACTTTTCTTCCCTGAAAATCTTTTTACTAAACTTGTCCTGATAAAACCCAGCTGTCACGGTGTTCTCAGTCCCAAGATGACCAATGTTGACATTGCTTCTTATATCAATGGGCCTGAGATTTGCTTCCTTGAGCTGCTGCACCATACAGTCGCCCATATGCAGAAAAGGAACTGAGCAAACTTGTGAGAGCTCCTCATACCACGCGTGCAAAACATGGCAAGGCATAAGAATACAACATGCTCTGGTCTCCTCAGGACAGAAGTCTTTCTTTAAGAACATTGGAAACACAATTCCCTTTCCTCCTAGAGAACCGTAGTTCTATCCAAGTTCCTGTTTCAGCTGAGGATCATTGCATAGCAGCATGGGCAGGTTGCTTCCATCCAATTCTACAAAGCTTTGTTTGAAGAGCTTCGTTATGAATTCTGCTGTAGATAGATTGGTAATGCCCGCAATAATGCCCACCATGTTGAGCTGATGGAGCACATGACTCGAACCCAATACTAGTCATGCAGGGCAGCTATTGGCCCTGGTGGATATTTTCTTGCTCTCTTCTTCTGTTTGAGGTAACACAGAAGATTTTATGACAGATAATATAAGGGCATGGCCTATTACTCTACTTCCTCCTTTCAGTTGGAAGAGAAGATACTTCCTCTTCTTGTGGTTGGTGGGACTCGATCCCCAGCCCTGCTGTGGGTCAGTAGTGTTGTAGATTGAAGATGGCCAATGCAGTGCATATGAATGTACTGCATACTCATGATCCCATTAAAGAAACCCCCAATAACCTGCAAAATATTTCTGATACTATGTTAATGTTTATGCTAGAAATGAAGATAAGCAGCAAAACAAAAAGTAATGAACAATAAGACACAGTAATTATCCTGGGAAAACCCTCCAACTTGAGGCAGAAAAACCCAGCCACAAGAAATATCACTTATATTTAGTGAAAGAGCAGAAGACAAGTTTACAATACAGACAAACACTGGGCTGAACTTTGAGCACCCATGATAACACCTCTCTAGATATAAATAGCGACAATCAAAGATTATCAATTTATTCTCATACAAATTCCTCCTGGAAGAATATATAAAATTGTCTGGACCCTTCATTGTCTTGCTATTACAAAGTGAAGAGCCTTCACTTTGTTGACTCTTCATTACCTTGCCTTTACACAGGAGATGACGTTATGTGTTTATATGTTTATTTTGAATTTTGGAGAGAAAAACAACTCCCGCATCTATAACATCAACATTTAGAAACCTACTATCTCTATCACTCACTGTATTTTTAAATGAACCAATTCAAGCCTAAAATTATGGTGAGTGATAGAGATGGTTTACTCTAGAGGTAGATCAACTGATGGAGGGACATAATTTTGAATATCCCTTGAAGGTTTGTTTGCCCAAAAAAGAAAAAGAAAATGAATGTGTTGCAAATGTACGATGCAAAGGTTTGACAAAATTATTAATCAAATTTCTATGCCACAGGGATAATAATGATATGATGTTTCAAATAAAGAATCTAACTACCATTGTCATGTAAACTTCTGTTACAAATTTCTGCTACAATGCTCAGCAAGAGACAACAATTTGTTTTTACAAGTTTCAGAATCGTAGCAGGTTGTAATCCCTAACCTGAGGCATTGGTTCTTGTGTCAAATGGCTGATCACAGAAGATGGGATCTAAGCAATGTATACTACTTTTAGGATTCATTAAATTGTTATGCTATGCTCTGAGTGTATTTTCTGTTGGTTATATAAAGTACTGTTGCCAATAAATAGTTTCCAGACTCATAGAATCCTTTACAATTCCCATGAGCTCTTCGTGAACTCCCTTAATGCTTGGTACAGCACCCTCATACTTGTCCAGCAATGACAATAGCTGCTAAATAAACCCTTCTGACTCGGTATGCCTCTTAAAATTCCTTAGACACTCCCATCAACACACTTTCAAATTATTGCAAATAGCATACATAGCTGTTCCCCACATCTCCTGAGCATTCAATGGACCCCACGAGTTCCTCTTGTAAGCCCTCATGTCTCACCAAGCATCCAATATTTTCATAACCTAGTATGGTGTCCATGCAATGCCTCCTTATCTCCACACTGACATACCCTTGATTTCCCATATTCAAATTTCTGATCTACATCACCTTTTGACCTCCTTTAATATGTCACACCCCTTTTATGTAAACACTTGCATGACCCATCATGACTTTTTTTCTGCACATTTCTGACCAGAAATTGGCCCTCAACTAGTGACAATTGAGTGTTTTTGTTTTGGAGCACCCTCTACATTACTCAATACGCTCGAGGCATCCGGCACCTATACCAAATACAGGGTTACTTGTGGGTGCGCCTTGCTACCCAAGCATCTTGATACACCCAGTTATGTACCCGAGCATACCCAGTCGCACTCAAAGGCACTGATTGCCAAAAAGTAACTAAAAAGGACATTTTTTGCATCCAAAAGCCCTGAAACTCCCCCTAAACCCATCTTTCTGCCAATGGCAAAGATAAATTTCTCTCTTCCTCTCTCTTTGATAATTTTCTCTGAAAATCTTAAGGGGCATAACCTCCAAACCCCCACTGCCAGCCTGCACCCCTTCTATCGTTGTGTTTACTCACATCTAATGTCTTGTACAGCTTATCATTACTGTTCCTCAACCCAATACAGTCTCCACTCCCAATCCCCCACCAGTTAGTTGAATCTCTTGTTATATAAGACATTTGATTACAACGAGGGGGTTTGAGAGAGGAGACTAGAATCAAGATTGTAGACAACTAAAATCATTATCATTAAATGCTGATTGATAATAGGTAAATATTAAATATTTAGATATCAAATGACATTTATATTTATTTTTATCACCATTTTGATATTTGGCATTGATCAGTGATTTGAGTATCATTTTATCAAACGCATTTGTTTTACAATTTTTGTATATTTCTTTAAATATTTTGGACATGAAACCAAACCCACATACCCAAGGGAAAAACAATTGTCTGTACCGACATACCTAGTTTTCATACACCCATGCTGGCAGCTTAGAGCACCATTAATACTGTATTGCAGCTATGTAGTATTCCTCATGCCATCTTCAACTAGCAGAATATGAAATCCCCCTTTTATTTTGTACTTCTTAATAGTGAGAAGATATGCAACTATGTCAGGCATATATTGGTTTTAATCTTCTCATTTATCACTTGCCTGGAAGTCCCATGTATTTCTTCTAATTAATTAAGCACAATCTTCATTCCTTTTGACTTCCTCATTCAAGCAACGTTCAATTTAGAAGCATAAAAAATCAATATAAAAAATGATCACCGCCAAGAAATTAACCTTTCATTCCCAAATCCAATCTTACCTTAGGATTTCATTTAAGTTGTTTGAGATGAATGAAGTTCAATTTCATAGAAAAAATTAGGTTTGATAAAATGTCCAGAATAATCTGTTTCCTGCTTCAACCCTCCTCCTATAACTTATGTTTGAGGGAAAAATTTTAATTTCTTTTCTTTTCCTTGAATTTTCTTGTAACCCTAAAAGTGTCCCCTTTTAAATTCCTTTTGCACTTTACTTGCCACTTTAAACTGAAAAATAAAACTTCATCCCCAAAACCATTTGATTAAATTATAAAGTACTAGTTGCACTTATGAATAAAGTAGTGCTATTTTTAACAACTGAATATTAAAGTATTAAATTAATGTGATTATTAAAAGGGGACTTGACATTGTTTTCTTGAGACTACAACCATACAAATAGTCCTTTATTAAAATGAGTTGAGCAACGAAGCTTAGTTCTTGTTTGCATAGACCATATAGACCAAGAAAGAGATTGGGAAAGTTTTATGCAAGTTGAAATTGCGTAGCAGAGTGAAATTTATGATGTGCTTCTCGTTTCCTGCTTCAAGAAGGCACTTTGGCATCAGACCACTCTATTAGGTGACCTGCATCCAAAGTAAACAAATCATCTCTTATCACTCACTTCATTTTCAGTAGAACTGTGGAGTCTAAACATTTACTTTGAGTAAAAAATCAGCAAATTGTGGTGCTTTGAAATTTGAAGAAATGGCTTAAACTGATCATGCTTAGTGAGTCTATCCACTACAACATAGGTACAGTTAAATTTGTACTTTTGGAAGCCCAGATTTGAATACCATTGAAATCTCTACCACTTCTGATTCAAAATTGGTACCCTTATGTCTAAGATATCGTGTCCTCCCATGGAACCACCAGGTCTTGGTCTGGATTCACATATGGTTTGGGAGTGATTCGTACAGGGTTTGGCTGTCTCGTAGTGGGCTTGGACAGAGGAACTTTTGGCAAATTTCTGATGAATTTCCTACTCCTGCTATGAATTGGTGGAGAACTTAACGATTTTTTGACGAATTTCAAAGTATTTTCCTGTTCACGGGACCTGTATTGTCATTGTCAAATAAGTGCAGACTTTTGAAAACTATTAGGTCCAATATAATGTCCCCTCTGCAGACTTAACAATTGTTACCACACAAAAACACAGTCTACAACCTGTGAGCATAATGGATCAGGTGTAGAAGTATACAATATGAATATATACACGGTGCAATAGATGTATTGAATCCTTAAACAAAAACAGAGAAAATATGACTTCCAGCTTCAAGAAGGAATTATGTGATATTATAAATAATTGAAATTTTATATTATTAATTTATTAGTTATAAGGAGGAATACATGCTTAAAACATTATTAGTCATTTTTTAATAATTATTAAACTAAATTTTTTTTTATTAATCTTGAAATGTTATACATATTTTTCAAGTAATTATATATTATTTTACTTTAACATAATATATTAATTAATTACATATAAGTTACAATGATATATTAAAAATTAACATTAGCTTACTTTTTAATTTATTTTATGTTAGGCTATATATATATATATACACACTTATAAATGTGTGTGTGTGTACAGACAAAAACAACTCATAAAAAATATATTTGCCCCAACTTGCAAACCAAACCCTCATAACGTAATCTAAGCCCAAACTGGGACAGACAACTTAACCTTATGTGCTTAAGGACATCATCCTTGAGCACTTTCCACGAGAAACCTTTTTGGATCTACTGACATGTCTTGAGGTCCCTGGTTTAGTTTGCTAAATGCATATCATTATTGCTCCTAAAAAACATTATTTTCCATTTTGGATTTAGGCAATAGATAGATTTTATTTTTGCAAAGATTGAGTCATTAACTACTTCATACTTTTCACCTTGTAATCTACATTTCAATATGTTAATAGAAAAGGCATTTTTGCCCTATTCAGCTTAGATGTGAACCTTTGGTTAGTTATAATATGTCGTAAAATATAAAGAGAGCTTTTTTGACAAAATACCTACTATAATATTTTTTTTATCTTTGACATGCTTTATGCGAAACTCATAGCTTGAAATTTTCTTTACTCATTTTTGTTGAAATCCAACTCAAAAAAAGTACATCAGGTTATCGTGGTCTGTTTTGATGACAAATTTTCCTCCCTCTCGGAATTTGTTTGATCTTGGTTTAAGCATGCACGATGGCCAGCATTTCATTGTCATATATTGAGGAGCCTTTTCCTATTCGTTTGAGTTTATGGCTCTTGAAGGCAATTGGATGTTTGTTCTGCAATAAGACAACCCTAATCTTCTTTCTCAATGCATCAAATTCAAGAAAAGAAGAAAGAGAGAAGTCAGGGATGGACAACACCTGACATAAACTCATCACCTCTTTAAATTTATTAAATATTTTCTGTGCTGAAATTGACTAAGTGAAGGATCCTCTCCTTACCAAATTAGTCAAGGCTGCTGCCAACTAAGAGAAACGTTTGACAAAATTTCTGTAGTAGCTGGAAAGGCCAAAGAATCCTCTGGGCTGAGCCAATGTTTTTGGAGGAAGCCAATCCAAGATGGCTTGAAGCTTTTATTGAACAACTTAGATCCCAAGAGCACTGAACATGACACAATTATATAATATGTCATTTGAATTCACATGTAAATTTGGAGTAGAGCTTGTGCTTCCGAAGTACTGAAATCTCTCTAGGCTTTTTTCATTTTGTAAATATGTCACAAAAGAAAAACTAGAAAAACTAGAAAAACTATTATTAGCTTAAATAAAGCTTCAGTAGGTAGTCAATGAACCTTTCTTGCACAGGTCAAGAAATTTATCTAAACAATTTTTGGGGGAAAACTTCTTATTTATAGGTAAATGACAATTTCCTCTAAGCAGGAATGAAATGATGTGATTATTCTCAATTCTGTTCACTCTTGTAGCATTTCTTCATGCCTGTAAATATCTGAAAGAACATACGGCTCAGTAGACATGATCCTCCTAATTGCATGTATATGGAACTAACTGAAATTTTCATCCAATTGGTGTTTGGTCTTCTCTTGCCAATGCCAGAAATCTTGTGTAAACCTATATAAGCTAGCAAAGAAGAGTGTGTAACAAGATATCGGTGACTAATTTTTATCTCTAGCTTCTTTTTCCACATGATATATCAGCATACTTTTTATAATAAGAACTGGATATTATGGAACCTTGACAGAACATGTTTGCTTTGATTCTGTGTGCATGGGAAACCGTGAGGTATATGTCGTATATGCTTCTTTCAAGTCTGACCACATTATTTAATGGCGAGTTCGCTACTTAATCCATAAATGTAGAACTCAAGACTTCCGGTTTGTTTATTAGTGTAGCAGGATTTTCATGACCCAAATTTTGCAACCAGAAGATTGTGCTGGTTATCAGGGTTGTCATTTGTTATAAAAACATTTTTGGTAGATGTTTCTTAGTGTTAAAGTTTTAAATAATACGAATAGAAGAAAACCGATTTCATGTTGTCAGGGTATCTGTAAGTGTAAATCATAACATTTCTTTTTTTTTTTTGTTAAGTAGATTGGAGGTAGACTTTTGAAAACTGAACAGAGCTCTATTTCAATTTTGTTTTTTTTATTCTGGCCAAATACATTGGATGGTGTTTTCCAATTCCAAAGCTTGTAACAAAAAGTAAGTTGCAACGGTTATCAGATGGCTTTTGGTTTATAGCTTATGTTTCTTTGAATTGGAGCCTGATTTCAAGTTGATCTCTTGTACCACAGCTGTGCTGGAAGGACAGATTCTCTGGAGGCTTGTGAGGTGCGAGATCTTGATGCGCTTCAAAAAGAGTTTCCACTGTGATGTCAGGATTGATCACATGCTGTCTTCGTTTAGCTCAGACATTGATCTTTTGATGAATAATCTTTGATGATGGTAAACTAAATCCTCCTCACATAACATTTCCTGTCTAGAGAAATGAAGTACACAATTCAAGCATTCCTATTAAGAGTTGCACATTCAAGCATGGGTACTCATTTGTTTCCTGAAGAAAGTAGTTCCTTTCCATGAAGCCACTGAGGGAACCGATCTGTAAGATAAACATTATTGCATAAGAAAAAATAAAAACCAGGTGGCTGAAATTTTAGAATTGGGCTTCTGCACATTGAAGTTCTTTTTGAATTTGAACATGGGCCAGCTGCATCGAACAAAGCAGAATGTAAAAGTCGAATAAACATATCGACTGTAAAATAATCATCAATGCAAATTCAATCCTATATGTTGATGTTACGAAAAAATCAATTGTCTACGGCTCCTAGATTGCAAGTTCTTTTCCATTTTTCCTTGTATTTTTCTATAATTAAAGAAACTATTTGAAGGTTTGTAACCTTACATGACTATACACTGATACTGATTCCGATTGCCAGCTATGTTGAAGTGCACAATGTAATAACAGTTGCAAATCACAGAAATTGTACATGTGGAATATAATAGCTCCTAAGTGTGAAATAATCATCAATGCAAATTCAATCTTATACATTGGTTACAAAAAAATCAATTTTCTACGTTGCAAGTTGTTTGCCATTTTCCCTTGTATTTTCGATAATTAAAGAAACTATTTCAAGGTTTGTAACCTTACATGACTATACACTGATACAATGTAATAACAGTTGCACATTACAGAAAGTGCTCATGTTGTGGAATATAATAGTATTCACTTTCAAAAACATTTTAACTTCCGACCTATTGTATCCTTAATGACATATGCTTGTGGCAGTAGTTATATTATAAGTAAAGAATACATACAAGGAACATTTTGATGCAGGAACATCCTGGACAAATCAGTGATCGACATCAACAAAAAAGTATTTCTTTTATATTTGCATCATTTTTTAAATTTGAATCTGACAGCTTGTGTACATACTAGAACAGCCATGGTGGAACTACTTGTAAAGTTTCTGCAAATTCTTTGGACTGAATATAGATATGATTCTACCTTCTCTATCTTCCACAAGTTACTGTGAGTAACTTCAGATTATTATCTTTGACTGAATTAGAAATATGAATCAGAATTTTTTCTTTTGTTTCTGCAAATCGTATGAGGGCGGAATGACTAGGAGCAGACTTGTATTTATCTTTTGTGTGTCCTTAGACTTCATTCTTACCCTCTATAAGTACAGGGATTAAGAGACATGTTCTTAGAAAGGACATGTCTCTTCCAACAAATCATTTACTTAACCTCTAGAAATCGACGACCAACTAGGATTAATTACATATTAATTATAAACCAAACAATGGTGTTAGATTAACATTAAACTAAACCTCCAAGGATAGGCGTCGATCTTGTAAAGGATATAATGTAAAGATTTAACCTTTACTTATCATGCTATATCAGATCATATTGATCTGATATCAGATTAGTATGTATTAATAAGTCATAGATTTAACACTCCCTCTTAACTTGATAATCATATTGAGAGATATCATACCTAGCAACATCAAATAAGATGACTAAGCAAGAATTGATACTCTATATCTATCTGAATCTTCTTAGCATGTGGTATCATAGAACACATGATACAATGTCATATTACTAAGCTTGTAGTATGACAAATCACTGCTACTAGTGATAATAGTACTGCAAAGAATACAATGTCCAAGATAAATCTGAAGAGTAATTTAATTTCCTCATTTATCAAAGTTGTGAATCATAGATATTGGTATCTCTATATCACAACATGATTTTGAGTTTAAGACCTACCAGAATACAAGATAAACCCGGAAAATACTAAAATTCTTCCTTTATTCAAATTGTGACTCATAGACATAACAATGCCTACATCACAATATGATCTTGAACTCATCTAGATCTTACAATAGAACTCTACCATTCAGCACATTATCTAAGAGATAATCACCTCTCATAATATCTTTTATACAAATGTTCATTATTTCAGAGATCGTCACCTCTTAAATAATGAATATAAATGGTAGAGCTCATAATAGTCAATAGCTTGACAAAAAAATATTTTATTAATAATTTGAAAAATATAAATGAATCACATTGCAACCATACCAAGTCTTCTCCTGAAGTGGTCTATCTTTACTCTAGATAGAGGTTTGGTGAGAATGTATGTTGTCTGATCTGTAGTACAAATGTATTATGATTTTATAAAATTCCTATCTACCATATCTCTTACATAATAGTAAAGAATTTCAATATGCTTGGACTTGTCATGGAAAATTGGATTTACTGAAAGCTTGATAGAACTTTGATTATCACAATGAATAATCATAGGATTCATGGCTTGCCCAAATAATCCTACAAGTAACTTCCTTAGCCAAATTGCTTCTCGAGAGGCCATTGCTGCTGCAATGTATTTGGCTTTTGTGGAGCTCTGAGCTATTGAAGATTGTTTTTTGAATATCCAAGATATCATAGTTGATCTTAAACTGAAACAACATTCTGAAGTATTTTTTTTGTTTTTAACACTTCCAACCCAATCTGAATCAGTGAATCCATGTAAGTCTAAGCCAACCTTCTCGTATTTGAGTCCAAAATTAAGAGTGCCTTGTAAGTATCTCATAATGTGCTTAACTACAACTAGGTGAATCTCATTTGGCTCACACATAAACTAGCTTAAGGCATTAACAACATAGAAAATATTCGTTCTTGTATTTACTAAATACATAAGGGACCCAATCATCTGTCTGCAGAGAGTAGAATCTATGGAAGGTGATTTTGTTGCTGCTTCTTTAAGTTTATGTAAATTAGTCTACATTGAAGAAGACATAGCCTTGCAATTCCACATTCCAAATCTCTTCAAAATATCTGATGTATACTTTCCTTGATTAAGTATGATATTGTCAGAATTTTGTCGTACTGTCATTCCTAGGAAGTAATGGAGAAGCCCTAAGTCTTTCATCTCAAATTCTCTAGTTAGATCTTTCTTGCACTAATCTATAAGATGATCATCACCTGTGATTAATAAATCATCAACATACAATATTAGAATTACCATATCATCTTTATCTCTTTTATAATACAATTTTGGATCGGCTTTATTCTTGGAGAATCTTAAGTCGGTGAGATACTTATCAATTCTTTCATACCAAGCCCTTGGAGCCTGTTTAAGTCCATAGAGAGCTTTCTTGAGCTTGCAAAGAAAAATGTTAGAATCATGAATTTCAAATCCTTCAGGGTGCTCTAGATATGCTTCTTTTGTAATCTTTCCATTTAGGAATGTTGTTTTTACATCCATCTGATGCACCTTCCATCCCTTCGATGTGGTAATTGCTAAGACTGCTCTTATGGAGGTATATGTGGCAACATGAGCAAAGGTTTCTTCATAATCAATCCCTTCTTCCTGAGAAAATCCTTTGGCTACAAATTTGGCTTTATACTTCTCAATATTACTGTTAGCAGCATGCTTTATTTTAAATATCCACTTGGAAGAAACAACAGATTTTCCTTTAGCTCTTGCAACAATTTTCCAAACATCATTTTTCATAACAGATTGGTATTCTTTTGTCATAGCTTCTTTCTAAGCTATATGTTTAATAGCATTAGAAGGATTGGTTGGTTTTGTTTTGGATAAATCACTCATGTTTGTTGTATAATTAGAGAATGTTTTAGGTCTTTTTCTTTCTCTGACTGTTCCGGAAGGTGCAACAAAGTCTTGAGCTGCATCGACTGTTTTAATGGCCCAAAGTGATCTTTTCTTTGAATTTTGATTTTCTTCAAGATTCAAGTTTTGAATTTCATCTTCAATTTTTTCTAAGTTCTCCCTTTGGGACCCAGATTCACTATTTCTTTCAGAACTAGATAAAGGAGAAGACTCTTCAAAATTTAGGGCTCTTTTAAATGCAAGATCTTGCTCAAAAATCACATCCCTACTAAGTTCAATACTTTTCTGTCCAAGTATGAAAATCCTATATGCTTTAAATGTTTCACTATACCTTACAAAAATACCTTTCCTCCCAGAGGGTTCCAACTTGGTTCTCTTTTCTTTTGGAACATGGATATATACGAGACACCCAAAAATCCTAAGATGACTTATATTGGGTTTGACCTTAGTAAATACTTCTTCAAGAGTTTTATCTCTAAGGTAAGAGTGAGGGCTTCTATTTTGAATATATACAGTAGTACAAGAGGCTTCTGCCCAAAGATAATAGTCTAGATTTTGATCAAAAAACATAGCTCTAGTAGCTTCTATAATTGTTCTATTTTTTCTTTCTGGTACCCTATTTTGTTCTGGATTATAAGGAACGGTATACTCACTCTCAATCCTTGATTCTTACAAAAACTTTTAAATAAGTCTGAGGTATATTCTCCTCTATTATCAGTTCTAAGGGTTTTAATTTTATTTCTTGAAAATTTTTTAGTTAATGTCTTGAATTCTTTGAATCTCTTTAGGATTTCTTCTGATTCTTTGTATTTTAAGAAATCCATGTTTTCCTAGAGAAGTTATCTATGAACAAAATGTAATACCAAAATCCTCCAAGAGGAGGAATAGACAGGTCCACATAAATTTGAATGAATTAATTCTAATACATTATTTGTTTTCCTAGTGCTATCATGAAATGGACATCTAGTGTTCTTACCCAGAGCACACCTTTTGCATATACTTGAGTGGTTTTTATTTAGTTTAGGTGACCCAGTAACCATCTTCTCCATAGTTGATAGGGTTTTGAAATTTATGTGCCCTAATCTTCTATGTCATATTTCATTTGTCTGTAGCTTCATGAATTAAGGCTTGAATAGGTCGGCTAGATTCTGTATTCAGTTCATACAAATATCCTTTTATCTGACCTATCAACTTCGCTTTCTTGATTGAGGAGTTCTTTGCCCAAGTTATTACTTTGTTGTTTGCGAATGCAACATTATGCCCATCATCTTCTAGTGTTGTAATTTAGATTAAATTTCTTTTAATTCTTGGTATGTAGAGTACACCTTTGAGAATAAGAGAATTCCTAGATTTTAGTTTCAAAGTATAATTTCCAATTCCTTCAACAAAATGTGCAGAATTATCACTAATGGTGACTTCACCATTAACCTTTTCTAAAAAGGAGTCAAGTGCTTCTTTGTATCCCATTATGTGTCTAGAAGATCCACTATCATTTACCCATGCTTTACTTGAAATTTCATTTGATAGTGATGAGTACAATACCTGGTTCTCGGGATCATAGGTATCTTCTTCTCTAGTAACATTAGTATAGTTTGTTTGTTGTTTAGAATTTTCAAGACAATTAGATTTGTAGTGTCCAAAATTTTCACATTTGAATCACTTTCTTTTGGATAAATATTTTTTGGGTTTTCCATTCTTTTGATTTCTTTTTTTCTTTTTGAAATGCTTCTTCTTACCCTTATAGGAGTTTGTATTAAGAACATGAAGTTCTTCATCTTCTATTTTCGGTTTTCCTCCTTTCTTTAGTTTTCTAGATTCTTCTTGAAGGCAATTGTTCTTCAGTCTATTGAAGTCAGGAAGTTTATCTCTTGCACTTATCCCTTGTGCAGAAGTCTCCCATGAATCCGGTAATCCATCTATAGCCATTAGTGCTAAATTTGAGTCACTAATAATGGTTCCTATACTTGATAGTTCATCTCTAATGCCGGCAACCCTTAAGAAGTAGGAATTCATTGATTCTCCTTTCTTTATCTAAATGCGATTTAGTTGTCTTTTTAGTGGGAGAACCCTAGTTGCATTGTTGACTTCATATGCATTTTGCAATGCTTTCATCATATCAAATGCATTTTGATGTTTTCTAAGCATGGGTATGATATCATTTTTTACTCCATCTAATATGATTTGAATTGCTTTTCTATTTCCTCTTCCCTAGATAGATTTATGAGGTTCAATCGAAGGTTGATTAGATGCTCTCTCAACAAATTGTTTTACATCATTCTCTTCAAGAATCATCATGATTTTGAATTTCCAAGCATCAAAGTGTTCTTTGCCATCAAATCTATCATCGGGTCTGATTTTGTATGCCATTGAAGATAGGAGATAGTTGCTAGATATATACGAAGTCTAATTACTGAATTTTGCAAAGCCTAGGTTTGACTACCAGAGCTCTGATACCATGTAAAGTTTTTGCAAATTCTTTGGATTGAATATAGATATGATTCTACCTTCTCTATCTGTAACTTCAGATTATTATCTTTGACTGGATTAGAAATATGAATCAGAATTCTTTCTTTTGCTTCTGCAAATTGTATGAGGGTAGAATGGCTAAGGAGCATACTTGTATTTATCTTTTGTGTGTCCTTAGACTTCATTCTTACCCTCTATAAGTATTGGGATTAAGAGACATGTTCTTAGAAAGTATGTCTCTTCCAACAAATCATTTACTTAACCTCTAGAAATCAACAACCAACTAGGATTAATTATAAATCAAACAATGGTATTAGATTAACATTAAACTAAACCCCCAAGGAAAGGCACCGATCTTGTAAAGGATTTAAAGTAAAGATTTAACCTTTACTTATCATGCTATATCAGATCATATTGATCTAATATCAGATCAGGATGTATTAATAAGTTATAGATTTAACACTTGTGATGACCCATGTGGATACTAACGTGGACCTTGATGTCCACACACTATATCTATTATATTCGCATCTATGTGTCCAAGGCATATAACCAACTTACCGAAGGACCTTACAAACATTGTGTTAGTTGGCATTTCCTCTCTAGTCTATATTAAATGGTTGCAAGTTTGGAATTGTTCTATAGAATGTAACAATGACAAAACATATATACAAAATGTATTGGTTGGAAATTGCTAGAGAAAAATAGTCAATTTGGCACCCATCAACAATAGAAATAAGAGGAGGTGATAAGAGGGAAAGGAGCTTGAAAGAAGGAGAGGGCCACAAAGAATAATGGGGAAGACAGTGTAAAGGAATTTTTCCATGATGAATGTGCAATTAAACATAGTAGAGAGTTTCAAATAATGTAACTCTGAGTTTCTTTAGTAGGACATATAATGTAACTTTGAGTTTCTAATAATGGTGATAGTGTACTAGAGAGTTCTTGTGTAGTCTTGCTATGTTTGTTTTTTTGCAAAATGAAGTTTAAATGAACTATCAATTTCTAGATCTGTTATTCATGTTGAGTAGGTGGAACTATAGATTGAACTCTCTTGAATTGTGAATGGAATTATTCTTTGATATTGTGCTATTATGGTATTCTTGGGGTCTCTATCATTGAGATCGTATCGCTACAAAAGTACATATTAGTTCCTATTGATTTTATCACAATGAATTTCATTTGATTGTGTTTATGGGTTCTATCACTATCAAGTGGTATCAAAGCCTATGTCCCTGAGTATGCAAGCATATTCATCGGAGGGGGGCAGTTTGCACTAAGACCTTACAAACTTTGTGTTAGCATGTCCTCTCTATTTTATATGTAAATGGTTGCAAATGTGGAACTGTAACAGTGACAACATATCCATACAAAATTGTTGAAGTTGATGAAAGCTCGACTTGACAACTCCCAAGAATCATTTGCATACAAACATCTGTCATTAAAAAAGAAGAAGCAAAAGCTTTGGAGGTTGGAATTCTTAGATCCATAGATGAGACATTTTTTATGAGCAAAAAGAGAAATTGTTATTATCAAAAGGTGAATGAATTTAACAAAGAGAGATCAATCTTTATAAAAGAAGATCAAAACCCTAAAAGATAAAACCTAGGTTGCACGATAATAATTAATAAAATAATTAATTATTAGATGCCTAAACTTTAGCATAAGTAGAATAATGTTAATTAGAAAATATATAATTACTCAAACACCCCCCTTAAGATAAATTTAGGGAGTAGCTAAAAACATAGAAACTACTACTGAAAGTAGCTTTGGGTCCCTGCAACAAGGTTTGATGAGGTGCCCAAGAACAACCAAATCTCTATAATGAGGAGAAATAGATAAAACTACAGTAAAAATCCTACTCCAAAAAGAGATGGAAAGAATGCTAAAAGCACTAGTGAAGGACTGAAGAAGCCTCCAAACTAGGGAATGTCCCAGAACAAAGGAACAAAAGAATGATCATGTAGAACAACACTGAAGCATGTAGAAGTTGCAAAGCTATGTTGAAAAGTAATTGTTAATCTAAAGAACCTCCACTGAAACATAACTTGATCAGATAGAAAATACTATAATTTGCATGAGTGCTCTCATAAGACACTGCTCGAATTAGGATGCACACAAAGGCAAACAACTAAACTCAAAGATACAAATGACATAAAACACCAAAGCCTGAAGAGTTGATCAATCAAACATGGAAGGTTGTATTGAAAGTAGGAATGAAAAGAAAAGTGCCTATATGGTAAATGATCCATCTCACTGAAATGCATGGAAGGTTGCATCCAAAGTAGAATAAATAAATATGGTAAATGATTCATCTCACTGAAATGCATAAGTATCCAGCCACTGCATCTGCCTAGTACATAGGATTAATTATTGAATGCATAGCTCACTTCATCAAGCCAAGGAAGCATAAGAAACAACAGAAGACCCCCCTAATGCAAAAAAGGGTGAGGTGACAGGGAACTGGAAAAGTGGGCCAAAAGAACTGCATGTCAAGCAACCACAATCAAGATGTACAAAAGAATACATATGTGTACACTGAGGTAATCAATCTCAGACACATCATGGGGCTATTGTCACAAAAGGGAAACTCGTTGGACAAAGGAAGATGACAAACAAAGGCAAAACATCAACCCCCCATGGCACTTTAATCATAGTAGTGCACATACAATAAGGCACAAGATATGGTGAATCTCAATAATACAAAAATCTGTATAAGTGTCCTCAGATGACACTGCTCGAATCAGAAGGCAAAACAAGGGAAAAACAACTTAAATGGAAATTCAGAAGGAATATGACACTTTATCTCAGTTCGTTTGCAAGAATGCATACAATAGATGTATAGAAATACGAGAAGAGACATAAGGCTAGTACAATAGATAGTATAACCTATGACATATCATTTGAAGTAAAAAAAATTGATCCCTAAACTTGAAACAACCAAGATATCCACCAGAATACAAAATTACAAAAAAAATGAATATAATGTGCTTGGAGTAGAATCTTAAAAAACAACCCACATCACTAGAAAGAGTTCAGAAAGACCTTTCCAACGATATAAAGAATTATGAAATCAAGGATTGAATACTCAAAATGTCTCCCAGAGTGCAAAATATAACCCTTGACTTTGACTGCATAAACAAACAAACAAAATCAAATGTTAAAATAACCATCACCGTCATGGTGGGTTCAGAATGAGCTTTATAAGGATATAAAATTTGTCAAAAAATACCTTTGTATACCAAGATACAACCAAAAAAACATCAATGGGCCTTTAGGACAAAACAAATCAAAGAAATGGTGGTTAAATAACCATCAAATTTTTACTCCAAAATTGTTGACGTCATGACTTACGCTTGCAGGTGTACTTGTACCATTGATGTCAACGATTTGATAGGATGATGAAGCCTCCTTTTACAAAGGTTTTAAAAAAAACATGCACTTTTTACTAAAAAGCCATGCAATTTTTCAATAAAATAAAGTGTTTAGATATTTTTTGTTTGTGATAAAAAAAAAAAAAATCGACAACTTGGGAAGTGTGCCCAAACATGGGGGCAAACTTTTTTGCCTCAAATTGCAATGATGTGAGAATTGAACAATTTTTATATAGAAATAAAGGATTTTGAGTGCCATGAATCCAATGGTGAGGTCTGTTTGGGCTCAAAGTGCACAAAAAAAAGTGACTTTCAAGATCCAATACAAAATACCTCTTAAAAATGAAACCCTCTGAAAGAAAAGAAAAACACAGATTTGAAAGCCAAGCCAAATTTCTCATAAACATAACAGGGGCATGAAGATCTAGAGCTCTGATACTATATTGAAGTTGATGAAAGGTCAACCCCACAGCTCCCAAAAATCACCTACATGCAAACACCTGTCACAAAAAGAGAGAAGCAAAAGCTATGGAAGTTGGAATTCTCAGATCTATAGATGAGACATTCTTGAAGAACAAAAAGAGAAATTGTTATTATCAAAAGGTGAATAAATTTACAAAAAAAAGATCAATCCTTATAAAAGGAGACTAAAACCTTAATATGTAAAACTTAGGTTGCATGGTAATAATTAATAAAATTAATTAATTATTAGATGCCTAAAGTTTAGCTTAAGTAGAATAGATGTAATTAGAAAATGCCAAATTACTCTAACAAAAATGAATTGATTGAAACCCACTATAGAAAAATACTCATTGTGATACCCATCCATGGTAGAAATATGAGGTGATAAGAGGGAAAGGAGCCCAAAAGGATTTGGCTTGTAGTGTGGTTGTAGATGGTAGGATGCTACTACATAGAGAATAATGGATGAGGTTGGAGAAAGAATATAAAGAAGATTGTATAGAGGATGGTGTAAAGGAATCCACCCATGACGAATGTGTGATTGACTGTAGCTAGATCTTTGCTAGGCCATATAATGGAACTTTGAGTTTCTAATATTTGTATTAGTGTAATAGAGAGTCCTGGTGTAGTTTTCCCATGTTTGATGTTTTGTAGAATAAAATTCAAATGAACTATCAATGCATAGTTTTCTTATTCATGTTGGCTGAGTGAGGTGGAATTGCAAACTAAAGTATCTTGAAATGTGAATGGAATTATCCCTTGATATTGTTCTATTTATGGTATTGTTGGGGTATCTATCATTAAGATTTCATCACTACAAAAGTGCATATTGGTTCTCGTGTATTTAATGACATAACAAATTGCATTTGATTGTGTTTATGGATTTTGTCGCAATCACATTTCAAGTAGGTATATAAAAGAGAAATCTAGATTTTTGTGCAAGTCAGTTCTCTCAATTCTATTAGGTCTTGTTTGTTTGCGAGAATTGGACTTGAATAGGAATCAACAAATTCTTAAAATTCCTAATTCTGAGCTTGGGTGCGCCAAATCAGAATTGGGAATTGAAATTCGTAATCCCATTTTTAACCCAAAATGAAAATTTGATATTCCACCTAAGGAATTTCCTTTATTAATATTTGATCAAAATTTCAAAGTCCACTTTAGACAGGGAATATACGTTGGGAATTCGTAGATTTTGTCTGTCACTGGCAGCAACCTGGCATTGAAAGCTCGGCAGCACCCAACCCTCCTACCCAATGGATCTGATTTGGCATACACACAAGTACGCATCCTCACATATAAAACTAAGCCAACTAGGCATTCGAATTTCAAGTTTCTTTGAGATATTTGAGGATGTTGGAGCAACGTAGAAGGCCACCGACTAAATGGTGATCATGGGATTAATCCCTAGTGCAGCGGGAAGCACACTCCCATCTGCAACATAAAGCTCGCCCACCTCCTAACTCTCCCCATTCTCATCCATTGTGCTCCGCGTCGAATTCTCTCCCAATTTGTAATTCCCCATCTGATGTGTACAATACAACGACGCCCCATCTTTTTTCCCTACTCTGCTCACATACTCCTTGAATTCCTTTTCGTGAATAAAACTGGAGGAAGGGTGAAGCTTAAAGTTGTCAAGATTTTGATGGCGAGATTTGACTTCAGCGACCCCTGCAGCCACCAGTACATGAAGCCCTTTCTCTATGCCTTCTTTGGCTCGTTCCTTGTCATCGAATCAAAGCTTATAGTTAATATGCTCAGGTTGTTTTCTTCCTTGGCCACAATAATTTTGTTGCCCATGTCGCGTAACAAAATGATTATGTTGCAAGTTCAAGAGAAATTGAGCATGGTTTTCTTGAAACAGGACCCTGACAACCACGACATTATACGATCAGAGGTACCTGAAAGCAAAATTGGGATTTGTAGAACCAAATAGATCTAGAATAACAAATTCAAAATAACAATTTTCAGAATTATATTAAATCCAAAATAACAAGTTCCAGCAGCCAAACAGGCCCTTAGTTATAGGCATTATAATGACTTGAGGTTGTGTCCTGGTTATAATATGCAAAGTTCAATCATATTCCATTTTTTTGTTGAAAACAATTGTAAACAATTCCATTATTATGTACCATGGAGCTCAAACATCAATTTTTTCAATCTTTTGAAAAACAAAATTTGACCATCATATTTTATTCATGTTTTATTGTTTGAAACACAAATTTTGCTTAAATCAATAATTAATAACCATAATCTAAGTTAGTTTCTTTACTATAAATGCTATGAAATTTTATATATAGAAATATGATAAGACACTTTGGATTATTCGGGTTCAAATTTCCCCTCGTGCACATGTCTTCGCCCCTCCACCCTTATAAGAGAAAAATAAAACTTAGGCTCACATAGAGTTATGTTTGTTAGTGATTTAGGTTGTGGTTTCATTAAGGTGCTACATGATCTATTTTTATGGAGTGGGAGGTCCCATTAAGTCAAAAGATTGCTACATGATTAATTGGATTTTTTTCTTAGAAGTAGCAACCCTTACTTTTTAGGTGGGTAGGAAAGGTGCGGCCTAGAGATTGTTCCACTAGCATAGGTTTTCTTTTGGGGGTTTCTTCCATTTGTCAATCATATGAAATATTCAATTCTTATAACAAGCTCTTTATATTTATTTATTTATTTATTCATATAATTTGAATACACTAAATAAATAAATAAATTTAGACCACATGCTTCCATAAATTGTTGAGTTCAAACTTTTAAGCTTAGATTTATGTTAAAATCTCAGCAACAACTATTGAAATTTTCTAGGAAGACCCTCTTGCATAGACTGCACCCTTAGTTTTTAATTAAGTAAAACAAGTTTTAAAGGGTGCCTGAAACCATTTACACAAACAGAAATTTTCAATGGAGCCCAAACAAAAAATACAATAGACCAAAGGAGAAACAGGTTGCCAACCAAAAAAAGTGACCAAAGTGGCCTCATAGATAACTTAGTTCACTTGTGCCACCAAATTACAACTTTGAAAAACCATTTAGGACCCTTTAGTTCCAAAAGAGTGAGACCAAAGATGTCGATCAAAGGACTGTTGGAATCATTTGTATTTTTTTCTTTAACCTTTGTCCAACCTTCCTTCACCAAAGAAGCCTCCTTCTCCCAAACCAAAGCATCGACATCAAGCCCATCCAGAGAAATAGGCAATACCATACTAGAAATATTACCCACAGGATCTCGACCCACAGAGGGAGGGGAAATCACAACATCCATATTCAATAATGGACTAGAAGCCTGGTTAGACAGAGAAGCAACAAAAGCACCCAAAACAACCATAGGTGCGAGGGAAACCAAAGGAGCAGGGTCTTTAAGGATAGAGTAATGTTGATCCAAAGCCCCAACCCACCAAGAAGGTTTTTTCTTTGATTTCCTCAGCTCCACAGGGCAACACACAACCACATGTCCAATTCTGGAGCAGACCCTACAACGGAAAGGAATACCTTCATAGTCTAGAGTCTGAATCCAAGAACCATTAGGGACCTCAAGTTTAATCTTCTCAGGGAGGCCCTTCAAAATATCAACCACCACAAGAATACAAGCATAATTATGAAGAATATCCGAAGATTTAGAATCCACCATTTGGAAGTCACCAATGACATCTCCCACAACTTCAAGAACTAAATCCAGCCATAGGTGAAGGGGGAGAGTCAGTAGCCTGACCCAAAGAGGCATATGAGAAAAAGATTTAGAATTAGGGTCAAAACCCTCATGCCAGAGTTTGGCCAACAAAGGGTGACAATCCTCCCAGCTAAAGCGACTACACAAAATAGCCCTGCTATCTTTAGCAGCATCAAATTTTACTATGAAAAAAACCCCTAACCACAAGGTAAATCTAGATAGATTCAGAAATCAAAGGGTTCCAGTGCTTAGAAATCCAAGCATGAAGAGCTGAAGGGAAGGCCAGAAGCCTCGAAATTTGAAAATAGCTACCTTCTTAGAGAAGTCCTCGATCTTTTGAGCAATTTCTTCTGCAACTTCATCCTCCAACTCCAAATGGATTGGATTGCAAACCATGATAAGAGTCACACCCGAGGAGAAAATCAGATGATCCATCGCTAGAACCCCTAAACCATGGACCTCAGCTTCAAAAGAGGCCTTAGTTATTATATCAAATTATATTAATATGCCATTGTCTTCAATAATTCAATGACATGCATACATAGCATTTTTATGGGAGATAGACTTAGAAGTTGTGACAACCAATGATAACTTGCCATTCCTAAAAATTTAAGCATTCACAAATTTAATTGTCAAAAAAACTCTATGACCTAGATAGTCATATGTGAATATTTTAAAAACTGCAAAATTATGATATTTGTATGGTAGTGAAATATATTGAGTTTTATCCCTACATGATTAACTTGAAGAATCAAGGCAAAGGGTAGAGATTATCTTCGTCCAATGATATTTTCATGTAAGGGACCAGGAAAGGTGGAAACTAAAATGTTGATGTTGGTGCTTAGTAATGTCGATGATAATAAACTTATTTGAATTGAATTGAAGGAATATTTGAATGATGTCCACTAGACCAATTACCTTAAGAGACCAATAATGACATCCTAAGCCATTTTCAAGTTCTTCAAGAGTCACACTAATTTGAGGTATACTAAGGGGTCACAATAAATTGAGAAACTCCACTATGACATACGTATTTCATAATATGCGAAAATAACATGCAAGAGAAGAAAACATTAAAAACTATAGTATTGAAAATTTCACGAACATGCTTGCATTGATCTCCTCTTTGATATTAATGATATAAGGTATGATTGGATAGCAATTGGTGGTGACTTTTCATCTCCAAAAAGGGAAATTTAAATGCTTACTATTAACAAACTCAACAACAAAAAAATAGTAAGGATGGATGATATGCAAATACTTGAAAAATTATTTGTATTTACAATATCAGGACTACATTAATGTAAAATATGAAACATGTATGGACAACATTATATATACTTTTTAAGTGGAGTTTTAATTATTAGTAAAAAAATAACATATGTTCCTTGTGCACATGAAAGAACATAATTCTAGAACTAATATTTACTATTAATGTTACATTTGTATTTTTTGAAAGAACTATTCTTAGTTAACATCAAAATTATGTGTTGTCTTTCCCAATTTGATCCTGTATTTTTGGGAGAAATCTTGTTACGAGCCCATTGTCAACTCTACTAGTCATTTGTTGAAGGTTGACGATACCACTTATTTCAAGGGTGGATCTATTTCTACTCTTATTTTGATCAATATTGACATCTCTTTGTCTCTCCCTAGGGATGTGATTCTTATGGTTGGGGATAGGCCACGAAATTAGTTGTTGGATTATGAAGGCCTCCTCTTTTATTGGCATGGACTCTTCTCCATCTATCACTAATATGTAAATTATTCTCTCTTATGTTGTATAATCATTTCTATTTGGTGGAAGGATGCTAATGTGATCACTTGACTATTTGTACTTTTGATTTATCTTCCGACTGCCTTTCATAGGCTAATAATGATGACTCCTGGATGACTTGAGATACTTGTTTCTAGTGTGACCTCCTCAGACCCTCCTTTGGTTCATACTACACCTCTTACAATTGGTGTGGCCTCCTTTAGCATTGTGAACCTCACTTTGCCTATTTTTTTTTTTTTAATCTAGTTGTTGGTGGATGATGTTTCACCTTGTTAGCAATCTTCTCTATGATTGATTACTCTCTAAGGAAATGTCTCCTCTTGGTCCCCCCTTGTAATGTTGTTCTAAATAATAGTATTACTTAGACTATTGTTTGTAATCAGTGGAAAGGTATTTCTTCATCCTCTTCCCAAAACTATTCCCTAAGTTGTTATGTGGTGTAAGTGATTTCCCTATGTTTTTTTGTTAACGGTTTGGTCATAACCTAATATAAGTGACATGTTTGGCATGCGTCTATTAGGGTTGACACCCTTGTTTTATTGCTTTTATAAACCATCAAAATATATTATCTTATCTTATTAAATATTTTTAAATATATAGAATTTCTAAAAATCAATGCTTGTTTTGATTTGAACCATTTAGAAATAGCCTTGCATTGAGTTTGATTATGCAATAGCAAAAAATGTCTATGTTTTCAAAGCAATGCATAAGATCAATAATGAATGAAACAAATCACAAACATAACAAAGATACACTTTCTTCATCCAATCCAATCAATGTACAAATAAAATAAAATATTAATACACATCATATAAATCCTTCAACTCTTAGAAGAAACTACCCTTTACCAATATAAGAAGTGATTACAAGTGTATGATAAACCACTTTATAATCCAAAGTCAAAATAAGCTTAACATTAGCTAAGAGATATATAAATAATTCCCTCATAATTTTATTTAAAATGTCAAGTCTTAAATATGAGCTACAAGTGATGATCTCACCAATATATTCATTTTACCACTATCATGTGCCAAGCAAAGCAATTGGCCTGGATAATTTAGGTAGATATCAATTTAGTAGCCTTAGAAGTAAAAAATAAACATTATGTGGAATTGTACACTAATAAATTTTTTGACCAATTGAAATCCTATCACCAAGAGCTTTTGAAGTAATCTAAGTACATGTAGACACTAAAATTAACATTAGCAATATTGGCTGAATATTTTGAAACTGTCAAGTTTTGGGATCAATTGCAAAATAGTAATTTCAACCACAACATACGAGACACCATATTTCATTATAAGAGAATGTTTCCGATGTTTATTGCTACTAAAACAACTAACACAACTAAGATCTAAGATTATGTACATTAAGCTAATCATTGGGCGATACATTCACCATATCCCCTTTCTTCAAAATAGGTGTTCAACGTATTATCTTCTTTCAAGAGTAATGTTCCTACCTTACAATAGACTTTCAAGTACAATTTGGTAGAGTTAGTAAACAAGAATCTCATGGAAACTCAATGACCTTCCATGGATTCTTGTGTTAATACAGAAATGAAGATGGAACATACTTGTAACTCAAATACTACAACACATATTATACCTTAATTATACTTGCATAAAATCTAAAGGAAACACAAAGACTACAAGATTTAGTTTGAAAAAATTAACTCTCAATAAAATAATTAGCTCAATGATTATGGATTTGGTTTAAATCACCTTTAAGATATTAACACAAGGCTCACAATCAAGTTTCGATAACTTCGTCTCCAAACAACCTATTCCAACATAAAGTTTAAAAGAAACTTTATTTTTTAATGATTGTGATGTGATTTAGATCTAAAATTGAAGTTTTAGAGCACACACACAAAGTAACAAAAAAAATTGCATTCACAAAAGATAGTCTATTTACAATGAGCTCTCCAATATTGGCAAAAAAGATGCTATGAGAAAAAGGCGAAAGAATCGTACTAATTGTTGACTTATTCAATAGTACAACCTTATTATAATTCAATATGTAAAGTGGTAACATGTGATTAAATAATATAAATTTACATGTAATGTGTTATAACTAAATTGCATATTACATCATGACAAGTGTCTTGACAAGACAACTATAATTGCATCATCCTCTGTTAAAGACGTCTTCATTTTGTTGCAAGATGTCACATGCTCAAATTATTTAGGTTCTTGGTACATGGATGAGTGCATCTATAATGGAAAAATATTCAAAGGCTCAAAAGGTTTCCAATGTTGGATGAAAAATTGACACAAAATATGAGACGGCAAAGAAAAATCCCAAAAAGATATAGAAAACCAATTTGAAATTAATTGCTAAAAACTTGTAACCAAAAGTATCATTGTTTTCTACATAACCCATAATAAAATAAATAAGCACTTAGAATTCACATGCAAGAGAATATACAACATACCTACAAAAATGTAACACAAGATATACCTTGGGAGATCCTCATTGAAAGAAAAAAACACCTAGCCTCCAAAAGTGTCCATCACCATGTATTATTTAGCAAAACACCACTTCAATACAACCATGGAAGCCTTCAAAGCCATAGCCATAACCAATCAATCCATTTGAACAAGCATGAATCCACACATCCCATATCGTGCTTCCAACCTCCATATAAAATGCTCTCTTGGCTAATTCATCTATTGCTTGTCTTTCTCATCAACAACTACCTTTGAGGTTGATTTTATAGTAGAAAGCTCCCACAAAACCACCAAGTGATATTACATACACCATGTGCTTCCAAACCCCCCATTGACCCACATTCAATATTGGGCATTTAATTTATTTTCTCTTGATGCTAAATAATTGCATAAAATATTATCTCTACAACTCATCAAGGATATTCTATGAGAATCTCTACATGTTGCACATCCATCTAAGTGCTCCTAGTGCAACATTAGATAATAAAATAAGATAATACAATATAAAAAATATTATGCAACGAATGCAATACACACAATCTCAACAATCTCCCACTTGTTGTATACATATCATAGGGTTAATCTATAGCCACATGAAGAATAAGGAAACAATCCCTCATAGCAAATCCACCATCATGGATCAAAGTACACCATATGTTCCATCTCGATACCTATAACAAAATCAAAGTATTTATGCATATCGAACATGAATGATCCCACCTCCTATTATGCCAATACCATCAGATGTATATAGAAGTCATCCAAAGAGAAATCCACCCAACCTGTCACATAAGAATCATAAAATCTTATACCAACTAAAATGTCAAGCACAAAATCTTATCCAAAGGTAATCACATGTATCTATTGCTGTCAAAATCCATAGTTGAAATAGAACTTACAAGAAGTGTCAACCCATCCAACTATCCATCCAAAGGTATACTGAGTGAATCTCACAACATCAACATCTCTATCATGTGACCTATAATCACAAGCCTCAAGAGCATTACCTACCACAAATATAGCAAGAAGCTCCCACTACAAAAGAAAATATCAAATTTGTAACCATCCACTCACAAAATCTCATAGAAGTCTATCCAATTAGTATCAAGGACACCCACAACACATAAACTAATAACCTAAAAGAACAACTCTCATAACAAGTCTCCAACACTTTGCCAAGTTCTCCACAACCAAAAAAGGAAAGAGATAATCAAATAATCATGTCATCTCTCACATGACATACATGAACACAAACTAGTGGTAAGCTACAACAAATTCAAACCAATGTAAGTGAAACTAAACATGTGGGAAGATAACCAAGACCAAAAAGAAAATATGCTAATCATAACCTATATCATGTCATTCTACACACCTCTAGATGTAAATTGTGTCGAGTAAGATATCTTCAATAAAACCCCAACCAGAAGCCACAACAACACCCAACCCATGTCAGATAAATAATCATGGATGTAATCCTCTCACAAGAATACCAAACTCATAAGTCATTCCTAACCCAAGGAATAACCATTCCTAATGCAAGGAATATGCTCGATATACACCATCTCTCAAATAAACCCTCCAAAAATAACTCAAACCATAGATCAAGATCCATATCAATAAAAGATAAGCATAAACATAATGCAATTGAGAGAAACAATGGGCTATACCTGTCAAGTAGTAAACCGCCAAGTAGACCAAGAGTGGGGAGTGAGAATGTTGATCAAGATGTCCAAGTCTCCAACCAAGACTAATCTAAGAACAATCTCCTCTCATGTCATATCAGGTGAATACCCCTTAGACTTCATGTGAAAACCATCAACTATTCCAACAAATACATCTCTAATCCAAGATAAATCAACATCATCATCGTCTTTAAGTATCGATGAGCACCTATAACTGATCAATCCATGCCAACTCCAAATGCAACATAGCAATATCAGATGTATCTAGCAATTGATCAATGTACTCAATACCAAGAAACTAAACCAAGATCAATTATGGTGGGGGTTGGGACTATAGGAACTTGTTGTACTAGTACAAGATTCAACATTACAACCTTATTATAATTCAATATGTAAAGTGATAACATGTGATTACATATTAGATATTTACATGTAATGTGCTAGAACTAAATTACATATTGCATCATGAGAAGTATCTTGACAAGACAACTATAATTACATCATCCTCTGCCAAAGATGTCTTCATGTTGTTGCAAGATGTCACATGCTCATATTCTTTAGGTTCTTGGTACATGGATGAGTGCATCTAAAATGGAAAAACATCCATGGACTCAAAAGGTTTCCAATGTTGGATGAACAATTGACACAAAATATGAGACAACAAAGAAAAATCACAAAAATATATAGAAAACCAATATGCAATTTTTGGTAAAAATTTGCAACCAAAAGTATCATTATTTTCCACATAACCCATAAAAGAATGAATAAGCACTTAGAATTCACATGCAAGAGAATAGATAGAATACCTATAAAAATGTGATACAAGATATACCTTGGGAAACCCTCATTGAAAGAAAAAAGCCTAGGCTCCAAAAGTGTCCATCGCCATGTATTATTTAGCAAAACAACATTGTAATACAACCATAGAAGCTTTCAAATCCAGAGCCACAACCAATCAATCCATTTGAACAAGCATGTATCCAAACATCCCATGTCATGCTTCCAAGCTCCATAAATGCTCTCTTGACTAATTCATCTATTGTATATCTTGCTCATCAACAACTACCTCTGTAGTTGTTCTTATAGTGGCAAGCTCCCACAAAACCACCAAGTGGTATTACATAAACCATGTTCTACCAAACCCTCACTGACCCACATTTAATTTTGGGCATTTAATTTATTTTCCATCAATATTAAATAATTACATCAAATATTATCTCTACAACTCATTAAGGATATTCCATGGGAATATCTAAATGTTGCATGCCCATCTAGGTGTTCCTAGTGCAACATTACATAATAAAATAAGATAATACAATATAAATAATATTATGCAATGTACACAACACACATAATCTCAATAATCTCCCACTCGTATACATTTTATAGGGGTAATTTGTAGCCACATAAATGAATGAGGAAACAATCCCTTGTAGTACATCCACCATCATGAATCAAAGTACACCATATGTTCCATCCCAATACCTATAATACAATCAAGGTATCTAGCATATCAAATATGAATGATCCCACCTCCTATTATGCCATTGCCATTGGACATACATTGAAGTCATCCAAAGAGAAAGACACCTATTGAATTTCATGGATCGTTGCAGTTGTAATAACATTGTCATCATGTTTGGTATGTGTTTTCCAAATGGCAGTGTCCTTGTGTTTGTATGAAAATTAACCAAGAGAATTAAAGGACATGTCTAAATATAATGACATTAATTAATAGATATATATTTAACAATATAATAAATATAATAACATTAATTAATAGTTATATATATATCATTGTGATTATATTAATTTCTTTTGACCTCATAGGTTTATCCTACCAAAGCTATCAAAACCTCAACACTCCCTCTTAGCTAGGGAGGATAAACATAGGACATGTGTATTACACCATTGGTAATATTAGGTATGGAAAAAATATATCTTTGATCAGTTGATATCCACCATTTTGATATCACAGTTGATATTATGAGTATTGGCCTCCCAGAATATCAATGATATTCACCAAGTACTCAAAAAGTTTTGATATCACATCTAATATCTAGAGTATTGGCCTCCCTAAATATCAATGATATTCACCAATTACTCAAAAATAAGGTTTGATATCACATCTGATATCAAGAGTATTGGTCTCCTAGAATATCAATGATATTCACTAAGTATTCAAAAGGTTTAGATATCACATTTGATATCAAGAGTATTGGCCTCCCAAAATGTTGAGATGCAAGACATTCACCATATACTCAATTTATTTGATCTCATAATACAAGTTATTGTAAGATGGTCACCTTACAATAACTTCTGCAAATACAAGTGACATCATTTGGAAGTCGTCACTACCTCATGATGTACACAGGGGGTAGGCCCATTAAAATCACATGATCATGATGTATGAACCATTGTCCTCTTGACTGCAATAATTTCTTGATCATTTTGAGAATCCATTTCCACATTGTTTACTTCATCTAAATCAATATAACCAAGATCACTAAAGGTTGACTGAATCACATAATCTATTTACTCCCTCTCTTTCAAGGTTGCTTAAAATGTCAGCCTCACTTTGAATCTCAATCTCCTTCTTTTTTCTATAAGAATATCCTTGGAGGAAAGGTCAAGGTATATAACTAGTATAGAAAAACATAACAAATATTTTCAACATTTTATTTCCTTAAAAAATCTAAGGTGATAAATTTCGCTAATATTTATAAGAGATTGTTTAGAAAATATAGTTTAATTTATAATCATCATATATACTTACTTAGAAATTATATCAATCTTATTCATGAGTTTCTTATAAAAGATATGCTAATATTATTTCTATAAAAGATTATAAAATATAATTTTAATTGATAATCATGAATAAATTCTAAATTTTATATATATATATATACACCTTCATTAATAGTGTGAACAAAAGTTGGGTATATATGTAACACTTAATTTACCTTGTCACTTGGGCTGAAGACCTTTCACATGTATCCAAAGTCAAGGTTGGTGGTGGTTTATTATTTGGTAGAGGCTAATCTCCCACAAAAAAGTACCAAAGACAAATCAAATTCAAACTTCTTTTTTTCAGATTCACAAAAACATAGTTATTTTTTTCCAATTTTGTTGTTGTTTTCAAATACAAACTATGTAGATCATGAAGATCAAACCTTGAAATTTTCAAAAAAATCCATGATGTTTTCAATCTTTTGAAAATTGGTCAACTTTACATTTTTTTGAGAGGTTAGCCGCATCCTTAATATTTTGACCTCCTCCTTATCACACATCCTTAGCACTTATGACATAGATGCCACTTATTTGTGATTTTAATGTAGTTGTCCTTTTATCCTATCTCAAATTGATTGTCCTTTATGATGAGTAAGGTATTCGACTGATAATCTGGTCTCCCAAGATGGTATGCGAGGACATGTCTTCCGGTTGTCATTGATAATAATATTGGTGGTTAGTAGTCCATCTATGCCCTTGCTTTTTGCTTTGACTATTGACAAAATGTTTTGCATTGGTTCCCTTCCGAAGGTGTTTTCTCTCTTTTCCAGACTTGGACTTTTATATATAGTACAAGGTTTTACCTTGCTCGTTGATTATGTGGATTCTTATATCATAATTTGATCTACTATTGTATGATGAATAACCTCCTTGATACTCATGGCGCTGTATTGGCACAATTATTTACCACTACATTATGGTTTAAACTATCATTTCCCTTATGTTGACTAATGTTTATATCATAGTAGGATATGATTCCTTATTTTAATAACCTCTCTATGATCACTTTTACTAGCTGGTGAAGTAACTTTCCTGGTGAGGTGGCTTGCTCCCTTTCCTTATCAATTGCTCTTCGTTCTCTTCCTTAATGACTTGCTGACTTCTGGTCACATCAATAGTGACATGGACTTACTTGTCCCATTGTGTCTTCTTGTGTACACCTCATATTTCCTCCCTTTTTTTGTTATTCCCTCTACATTAGGCAATATAAAAGTGAATTTCAAGGCATTGACCCAAATGAGAGAGATGAGCATAGACATAATGTGTGGGTGTGAATCCAGATTGGAGTACTAGACCTTGATCGACTTGTATCTATAGTGTGCAATCTTGATCCCACTCTCATATATTTAGATTTTCTCAAAGACCAATTTGTTTAGTGCCAAATTTTATATGTGAGATCTTCCTCAGTAGAGGTCAAGTGTCTTTGTGCATGCTCGCCTAGTCAAAGCCAATGTTACCATACATCATAACAATGACTTTGACATTCATAAATGTTTTTCCATTGATTGACCATGGGTGATTCATGAATTCTAATAAAATTAGAAATGTTGATGAAATCACAAATTCCTCCCCTTTAAATAGCCCCTATTAGATACATTTTTAAAGTGTATTTGTCATCTTTTGTACTTGATGATACTCAAGATATTTCCATGTTGAGTAATTTAGAGGCTCTAAACAAATATGAACCAATATATTTACTCTATTATATCATTGATAGCTATGACTTATTATCCTAAAGATATTTGATAATATTATGATATTATGTTAATTCTCAAATATCATAGATTTGAAAACTATTTCAAGAATATGACAAGCCTAGAGAAAGCCCGCTCTGATACCATGTTAAGTTTCATGGATCGTTGAAATTGTAATAGCATTATCATAATGTTTGGTATGTATTTTTTAAATGGCAGCATCCTTGTATTTGTATGAGCAATAAACCAAGAGAATAGACATGTCCTTAGGATGTATCTAAATATCATGACATTAATTAATAGTTTTATATATATATATGTTTCTTTTGACCTCACAGGTATATCTTACCAAAGCTATCAAAACATCAACACCGCCCAAACTATCACATAAGAATCATAAAATCCTATACCAAATGAAATGTGAAGCACAAATATTTGATCCAAAGGTAATCACATGTATTTGTAGTTGTCAAAATCCATAGTTGAAAGAGAACTCGCAACAAGTGTCAACCCATCTAACTATCCATCCAAAGTTATACCAAGTGAATCTCACAAAATCAACATATCTAACATATAATCTATAATCACAAGCCTCAAGAAAAATACCTACCGCATATACACCAAAAGCTCACATTACAAAAGATAATGTTAAATTTGTAACCAATACACTCACAAAATCTCATAAAAGTTCATCCATGTAGTATCAAGGACATCCACAACACATAAACTAATAACCAACAAGAACAAATATCATAACAAGTCTCCAACACTCTCCCAAGTTCTCCACAACCAAAAAAGGAAAGAGAAAACCAAATAACCATGTCATCTCTCACATTACATACATGAACACAAACTAGTGATAAGCTACAACCAATCTCAAACCAATGTAAGTGAGACCAAACATCTAGGAAGATAACCAAGACCAAAGAGAAAGCATGCTAATCATAACCTATATCATATCATTCTACACGCACCTCTAGATGTAAATTATGCCAAGTAAGATAACTTCAATAAAACCCCAACCAGAAGCCACAACAACACCCAAACCATGTCATATAACTAATCATGGATGTAATCCTCTCACAAGAAGATCAAACTCATAATTCATTCCTAACCCAAGGAATAACCATTCCTAATCCAAGGAATATGCCCAATATACACCATCTATGAAACTCAACCATAATGAGAGAACAACATATGCAAAAGGAGATAACCAATGCTAAACCATCTCTCAAATGAACCCTCCAAAACTAACTCATACCATAGATCAAGATCTATATCAATGAAAGATAAGCATAAACATAATGCACCTAAGAGAAACAATGGGCTATACCTTTCAACTAGTAAACTGTTGAGTAGCCGAAGAGTGGGGAGTGAGAATACTCATCAAGATATCCAAATCTCCAACCAAGACTAATCTAAGAAAAATCTCAGGTCTCATGTCATATCAGGTGAATAACCTTCAGACTTCATGTTGAAACCATCAACTATTCCAACAAATACATCTCTAATTCAAGAGAAATCAGCATCACCACCATCTTTTTAAGTATCCATGAGCACCTATAACTGATCAATCCATGACGACTTCAAATGCAACATAGTAATGTCAAAAATATTCAACAATTGATTGATGTACTCAAGAAACTAAACCAAGATCAATTATGGCAGGGGCTGAGACTATAGGAACTTGTTGTATTGGTATAGGATTCAACATTACAACCTTATTATTACTCAATATGTAAACTGATAACATGTGATTACACATTAGATATTTACACATAATATGTTTGAACTAAATTACATATTGCACCATGAGAAGCGTCTTGACAAGACAACTATAATTACATCATCATCTCTCAAATATGTCTTCATATTGTTGCAAGATGTCACATGCTTAGATTCTTTAGGTTCTTGGTACATGGATGAGTGCATCTAAAATGGAAAAACATCCATGGACTCAAAAGGTTTTCGATGTTGGATGAAAAATTAACACAAAATATGAGACAGCAAATAAAAATCCCAAAAAGATATAGAAAACCAATTTACAATTTTTGTTAAAAACTTGCAACCAAAAATATCATTGGTTTTCACATAATCCATAATAGAATAAACAAGCACTCAGAATTCACATGTAAGAGAATAGACAACATGCCTACAAAAATGTGACACGAGATATACCCTTGGAAACCCTCATTGAAGGAAAAGAAAAAATAGCCTCCAAAAGTGTCCATCACCATGTATTATTCAGCAAAACACGATTACAATACAACCATGGAAACCTTCAAATCTATAGCCATAACCAATCAATCCATTTGAATAAGAATGAATCCACACATCCCATATTGTGTCTCCAACCTCCATAAATGCTCTCTTGGCTAATTCATCGATTGCCTGTCTTCCTCATCATCAACTACCTTTGTTATTTCTTTTATAGTTGCAAGCTCCCACAAAACCACCAAGTGCTATTACATAAACCATGTGCTACCAAACCCACATTGACCCACATTTAATATTGGGAATTTAATCTATTTTCCCTCAATATGAAATAATTACATCAAATATTATATCTACAACTCATCAAGGATATTTTATTGGAATCTTTACATGTTGCACATCCATCTAGGTGCTCCTAGTACAACATTACATAATAAAATAATATAAACAATATTATGGAATGTATGCAACACACATAATCTCAATAATCTACCACTTGTTGTATACATTTCATGGGGTTAATTTGTAGCCACATAAATGAATAAGGAAACAATCCCTTGTACACATCCACCATCATGGATCAAAGTACACCATATGATCAATCCTGACACATGTAACAAAATTAAAGTATCCATCATATCAAATATGAATAATCCCACCTCCTATTATGTCACTACCATCAAACATGCATAGAAGCCATCTAAAGAGAAATCCACCCAATGTTTCATAGAAGAATCATAAAATCCTATAGGGTATGTGCAGGATCATGGTGTGCCAAAAAGTGGGGATGTGAAAAACATGTAGTTTTAAAATGCCTAAAAGCATTTCAAAATGTGCTTTAACTTTTTTCCCAGCCATCTTGGTACCAAATCAAAAATGCAATACCTTGCCTAATTGGGTATCCGATTTGAGAATGGGTATTTGATTTGAGAACGAATATCCGATTTGAGAATGAGTATCCAATTTGAGAATGGATATTTGATTTGAGAATGGGTATCTAATTCAGGAATAGGTATCCGATTTATGTTCCCAAATTATGGTGCCAAATTCAAATGTAAAGGGAGTGGGGACCAATTTTTAAGATAAATATTGATTTTTATTTACCAAACTCAATGGGGGGAACCAATATTTAAGTTGTATCAAGTCCTAGTATAATATAGTTATAGCATAATTGGGGGGGAGCAATTATTATATATAGTTACTAAAATTTATTATATAGTTTTAAATAATAATAATTATTTATTATATAATTATTTTATATATAGTTATTACTTATTATATATTATTATATAATTATACATCATATATATTATTATTATATATTATATATATTACTAACCTAAGCTAATAAACTATATGATGATGTATGTTCCTAGGGGTCCCCCTAGGGACATACATGTGTTCCAATGAGTCCAAATGGGTCATGGGATACCCTAATTATATATCATATATATTATTATTATATATTATATATTAGCAACCTAAGTTAATAAACTATATGATGATATATGTTCCTAGGGGTCTCACTAGGGACATACATGTGTTCCAATGAGTCCAAATGGGTCATGGGATACCCTATGACCCATTTTGACCCATTATACAACAACATATCTTCCTAAGGGTCAAAGGATATGTAGGGACACATATCTTGTGTTTTAATGGGTAAAAAGGGGTTATGAAGTATCCTATGACCCCTTTCGAGCTAATACATGATAACATATGTTCCTAGGGGTCATAGGACCCCTAGGAACATATGTTGTCATGTAATGGGATGAAAGGGGTCATAGGGTATCTGATGACCCCTTTTGACCCATTGGAACACAACATGTATGGCCCTAAGAGCACATGTTATCATGTAATGGGTCAAAATTTGACCCATTGGAGCACAACCCACATGATGATAAGGGTCCTAGGACCCCTAGCAACATGTGTTCTTGTTTAATGTGTCAAAAGGGGTCATAGAACACCCTATGACCCCTTTCTACCCATTGGAATATAACAAGTATGTCCCTAGGGGTCATAGGATACACTATTACCCCTTTCTATCCATTGGAACTCAACATATATGTCCCTAGGGGCCCTAGGATCCCTAGGAACATAATTTGTCATGTATTTAATTGAAATGGGTCATAGGTTATCATATGACCCCTTTCAACCCATTTCAACACAGCATGCTTGTCTCTAGAGGTCTTAGGACCCACAAGAACATATTTTGTCATGTAAAGGGTCGAAATGGGTCATAGGATATCAATTAACCCAATTCAGCCCATTGGAATACAACATGTATGTCCCTAGGGGTCTTAAAAATGATATTAACATATTTTGTCATGTAATAGGTCCAAATATGTCATGACATGCCCTATGACCCCTTTTTACCCATTATAACACATCATATATGTCCCTAGGGGTCCTAGGTCCCCTAGGAACATACATCATGTGTTTGAATGGGTTGAATTGACCTATTAAATGATAACATATGTTGATAGGGGTCCTATAATCTCTAAGAAAATATATCATGTGTTCAAATGAGTCAAAAGGGGTCATAGAGTACCCCTAACCCCTTTCAACACATTATATGATATGTTCTTAGGGGTCTTAGAACCCTTAGAGACATAAATCATGTATTTAAATGGGTTGAAAGGGGTCATAGGGTAACATATGACCTATTTTGACCCATTAAATGACAACATATGTCTTTAGGGGTCCTAGGATCCCTATGGACATATTATAATCATTTATATGGGTCGAAAGGGGTCATAGGATAACCCATGACCCCTTTCGACACATTTCATTACAACATATGTCTCTAGGGGTCTTAGGACCCCTAGGGATATACTATAATCATTTATATGGGTCGAAAAGGGTCATAGGATAACCTATGACCCCTTTCGACATATTGCATTACAACATATGTCTATAGGGGTCATAGGACACCTACGGACATTTTAAAATCATTTCTATGGTTAAAAGGGGGTCATTGTATAACCTATGACCCCTTTTGACACATGTCATTACAACATATGTCTTTAGGGGTCTTAAGACCCTAGGAACATATTATAATCATTTATATAGGTTGAAAGGGATCATAAGATAACCTGTGACCCCGTTCAACACATTTCATGACAACATATGTCTCCAGGGGTCCCAGGACCCCTAAGGTCATATTATAATCATTTATATGGGTCAAAAGGGGTCATAAGATAACCTATGACCCCTTTCAACACATTCATGACAACATATGTCTCTAGAGGTCCCAGGACCCTAGGAACTTATTATAATCATTTATATGGGTCGAAAGGGGTCATAGTCATAGGATAACATATGACCCTTTCGACACATCTCATGACAACATATGTCTCTAGGGGTCTTAGGACCCCCAGGGACATATTATAATCATTTATATGGGTCAAAACGGGTCATAGGATAACTTATGACCCCTTTTGACACATTTCATTACAACATATGTCTCTAGGGGTCACAAGACCCCTAGGTACATATTATAATCATTTATATGGGTTGGAAAGGGTCACCAGAAAACCTATGACCCCTTTCAACACATTTCATTACAACATGTCTCTAGGGGTCTGAGGACCCCTAGGGACATATTATAATAATTTATATTGGTGGAAAGGAGTCATAGCATAACCTTATGACCCCTTTCGACATGTTTCATTACAACATATGCCCCTAGGGGTTCTAGGACTCTTAGGAACATATTATAATCATTTATATGGGTCAAAAGGGGTCATAGGAAAACCTATGACCCCTTTTGACACATTTCATTACAACATATGTCTCTAGGGAGCCCACAACCCCTAGGGATACTTTATAATAATTTATATGGGTCAAAAGGGGTCATAGAATAACCTATGACCCCTTTCGACACATTTCATGACAACATATGTCTCTAGGGGTCCTAGGACCCCTACGAACATATTAGAATCGTTCATATGGGTCAAAAGGGGTTATAAGATAAACTATGACCCATTTTGACAAATTTTTTTACAACATATGTCTCTAGGGGTCCCAAGACCTCTAAGGACATATTATAATCATTTATATGGGTCAAAAGGGGTCATAGGATAACCCATGACCCCTTTTGACACATTTCATGTTAACATATGTCTTTAGGGGTCCCAGGACCCCTAGGGACATATTATAATCAATTATATGGGTTGAAAAGGGTCATCAAAAAAGCTATGACCCCTTTCGACACATGTCATTGCAACATATGTCTTTAGGGGTCCCAGGGCCCCTAGGGACATATTATAATCGTTTATATTGGTGGAAAGGAGTCATAACATAACCTTATGACCACTTTTGACATGTTTCATTACAACATATGCCCTTAGGGGTTCTAAGACTCCTAGGAACATATTATAATCATTTATATGGGTCGAAAGGGGTCATAGGAAAACCTATGACCCCTTTCGACACATTTCATTACACATAGGACACCTAGGGACATATTATAATCATTTCTAAGGTTTGAAAGGGGTCATAGTATAACCTATGACCCATTTCAACACATTTTATTACAACATATGTCTATAGGGGTCTTAAGACCCCTAGGGACATATTATAATCATTTATATGGGTCAAAAGGAGTTATAGGATAACTTTATGACCCTTTTCAACATGTTTCATGACAACATATGTCCCTAGGGGTCGTAGGACTCTTAAGAACATATTATAATCATGTATATGGGTCAAAAGGGGTCATGAGATAACCTATGACTCCTTTTGACACATTTCATTACAACATATGTTTATAGGGTTCCCAGGACCCTAGGGACATATTATAATAATTTACATGGGTCAAAAGGGGTCATAGGATAAACTATGACCCCTTTCAACATATTTCATTACAACATATGTCTCTAGGGGTCCCAAGACCCCTAGGGACATATTATAATCATTTATATGAATCAATAGGGGTCATCGGATAACCTATGACCCCTTTCCACACATTTCATTACAACATATGTCTATAAGGGTCCTAGGACCCCTAGAGATGTATTATTATCATTTATATGGATCGAAAGGGGTCATAGGTTTTCCACACATTTCATTACAACATGTCTCTAGGGATCCCAGAACCCCTAGGAACATATTAGAATCATTTATATGGGGCGAAAGGGGTCATAGGGTAACCTATGACCCTTATGACCCCTTTTGGCACATTTCATGACAACATATGTGTCTAGGGGTCCCAAAACCCTAAGAACATATTATAATCATTTATATGGGTTGAAAGGGGTCATAGGATAACTGATGACCCCTTTCGACACATCTCATGACAACATATGCCTCTAGGGGTCCTTGAACCCCTAGGGACATATTAGAATCATTTATATGGGTTGAAAGGGGTCATAGGATAACCTATGACCCTTATGACCCCTTTCGGCACATTTTATGACAACATATGTGTCTAGGGGTCCCAAAACCCGAAGACCATATTATAATCATTCATATGGGTTGAAAGGGGTCATAGGATAACTGATGACCCATTTCGACACATCTCATGACAACATATGCCTCTAGGGGTCCCTGGACCCCTAGGGACATATTAGAATCATTGATATGGGTTGAAAGAGTTCATAGGATAACCTATGACCCATTTTGACATATTTCATTACAACATATGTCTCTAGGGGTCCCAGGACCCCTAGAGACATATTATAATCATTTACATGGGTCAAAAGGGGTCATAGGTTATCTTTCGAAACATTTCATGACAACATATGTCCCTAGGAGTCATATGATAACCTTATGACCCTTTTCAACATGTTTCATTACAACATATGTGCCTAGGGGTCTTAGGACTCCTAGGAACATATCATAATAATTTATATGGGTTGAAAGGGGTCATAGGAAAACCTATGACCCTTTTCGACACATTTCATTACAACATATGTCACTAGGGGTCCCAAGACCCCTAGGGACATATTATAATCATTTATATGGGTTAAAAGGGTCATAGAATAACCTATGACCACTTTCGACATATTTCATGACAACATATGTCTCTAGGGGTCTCAGGACTGTAAGAACATATTATAATCATTAAAATGGGTCGAAAGGGGTCATAGGATAACCTATGACCCCCTTGAACACATCTCATGACAACATATGTCTCTAGGGGTCCTATGACCCCTAAGGACATATTATAATCATTTGTATGGGTCAAAAGGGGTCCTAGGACCCCTAGGGACATACATTATGTGTTTGAATGGGTCGAATGAGATTATAAAGTTTCATGTGACCCCTTCTGACTCATTAAATAAGGAAATACATTCCTAGGGGTCCTAGGAATATATTATATGTGTACGAATGAGTTGAAAGTGGTAATAGAGTATCTTATGACCCCTAAGCACACTTAATGTCATTGAATAGGTCAAAAAGGGTAATAGGATATTCTAAGGACATTTTGAGTCATTAGATCACATCATTTATGTGGTTAGGGGTCTTAGGAACCATAAAAACACATGTTGTGATTGAATGGGTTAAAGAGTGTCAAAAGGTACCTTATGATCCCTTTTGATCCTTTGGAACCATTATATGTATGGTTAAGGGTCATAAAGCCTTTAAAAAACATATTATCCTAAAAAGGGGTCATACTATTATAAAAGGATTTTAAAAAAAAAAAATTTTTAAAAATTAAATATTTTTAAAAAAAGTTTTAAAATTAAATTATTTTTTTTTAAATGGGTATTTGATTTGAGAACGGATATCTGATTTGAGAATGGGTATCCAATTCGGGAATGAATACCAGATTCTGGAACAGGTACTCATTTAGGCTTGGTTTTGCTTTTGATGCCAACCCTCCATGGGCAATGCCAAAAACATCCCAAAAATGTGTTTTTGGTGTGTTGTTGTCTGTTTTTTACTTCGACGATGTAGCTGATGACTTTTTTTTCATCCAAATTTGATGAAACGAAAAGGGTTTCTTAAGAATGTTCTCAGCTTTCCATCGATATAATGTCTGTCAAATTATGAGTTAAGTAAGTAATTATTACTTATTTTCTAATGGAGTTAGCTATAAAGTGTCGATTGACATACTAATTGAAAATTAGGTATAACTTTCAAACCATGTAAGATTTGTGAAATCCAAAATATGCTCACATTCTATGCTTCGACTAGTATAAGAAAAAATAAATTAAATTTTGAATTTTTTTGAACTAGTTAAGGTGGTTAGACACAAGAGTTTTTAAATTCTTAATACAGTATAATATAAAATTCATAATTAATTAATTATTTGAAATAAAATTTCCCAAAAAAAATGTGTCACATCTGGGCATGAGTCTACTTTTTATATCTATAATATATTAAAAAAATTATCATTTTATTTTGATTAAGGTGGTCAGACATACACCTACTTTTTATTTTTGCCCTAAAATTTTTGTAGTACTGCATTAAAATCCAAACTTTTGACCAATCAAATGATTTTTTGTCCAGATAAGACCTAGTAGTTTAGAAACTAGATTCAATTTCCTACAGATTATTCTCTTACAAGTTTTTGATATAAATTCCAGAACCACTTTTAAATTATGTGTCAAGTTGACATAACCCTAATTTGCTGATTTTTCACTACCACTTAAGGCCATAGTTCGGTTGACCATGATCCTGCACATACCCTATACCAACTGAAATGCCAAGCACAAATATCTTATCCAAAGGTAATCACATGTATCCATAGCTATCAAAATCCATAGCTAAAATAGAACTCACAACAAGTGCCAACCCATCCAACTATCCATCATGTTGGCTCCTGATTTGATAGTATTCTCAATACCTTATGAAAAATGCAAAGAATACCTAGGAATTAGCTAAAGACCATGATGGATATTTAGAGAAATTCAATAGGACCAACTACTAAGACTTTCCACTCTTCTTCCCTTTGAATTCTGCAAGATTCAGGTGGGTGTACCTTGGAATTTATCACTCTTCTTCTCAACAATAGTATGCAAAGTAAATTCCAATTTAACAAATGATTTTCCTTTATCTCTTCTAATTTGAGGACTATAAGAGGGGTTAAAATAGATAATTCTTCGAACCCTAAGACTCCATGAATCAAGTGCAGGCTAACTTTTCAAATCTACCAATAGTAAAGATTTTAAAGATCTGATTTATGAATTTTACACCATTTATCTTATCCAGTTTCTATCAACTTATTATATGACCAATGCCTTGTCCTTTTGGGATGTTAACTCACAAGCTTGACACATGACACCAGATCTATCTTCTCACTTTGTGAAGAAGGAATCAGTAATTGATCCAAAATCTAATTCTTATCAAAATCTTTCATGAAACCCTCAATTCTCTTAATTCACATCAAGCATTTACACTATCAATTTGATTATCAACAAGACATGAAAAAGATATAACTCTAGATAAATGACAACTAAAATTCAATATGCTTTGTTATCAAATCTCAGAAAATTGAAAGCAACACAAACAAGAGACAAAATCCAAATTGAGTCACAAACATGTATGCACTTTGTATTATTTTGCTTGAAAATATATAATTCAGTATCAATTTTCATGAGAAAGACTCAATACTTCTTACTTTAGACTTTTCTTAAAGAAACCCTAGATAATAACACTATACAACAATGGATTGACCAAAAAATGAGATAATACATTCATTCCATACTTATGTAGGTGAGTTGCTACAAGCTTCTAGCATAGAGATCAATACACTTGTCACCATCTGATGTGATATTTCAATTTTTACAAATTATTAACAAAGTTAATCCCATAACAAGCTATTGTGATAGTTTGTGGTCATGTGACTACATGTCTTTTTTCCTGAGCTTTGTCTCATCCAAAATATCCCTTTGTTACTCCTTTTGTAGTAGGGAATCTTCATGATTAGAATCAAGATGGAATATATTTTTTAACCCATTCTTCAAACTCATCATCAGTAGGCCATGTATGATCCAAGATTTCATCTACCACTTGCTTGTAAGGAATATATTTAATCGTGGCCTGAGTGACTTCTTTCTCAAAAATTTCATAAAATATTCCTTAAATAACTAACTTGGACATACATTCTTGGAAAAATGACATGTCCACATCCTCGACTATTTTTCTTACCATGTTATTCATTATAGCCTCTGTTCTCCAGTTAGAAAAATCCTTAATAACTTTGTCTTCTTTCAAAATAGGTGGCACTAGAGTATCTTTGAACCCTTCTATTTGGTCCTTTAATTCCACCATTTTATTTTCAATGTAATCTGGCAAAACTAAAAAAATTCTCAGTGATTTAACAATCTTCATTGTGGTCGTGACACTTGGAGGAGGGTTTGGGTCCACTCTTACACAAAGTTCAATCTATCTTATTTTTTCAATTCTCCCTACCCATTTTTGATATTTTGGCTTTACCAACCTGCTATCATCTTCCATTTTACTAATTTCTAAATACAGAATTTTGAAAACTTCATGAATTCTAAACAAATACAAATCAACCCTTTCAAATAAAAACATCAATGCAGTTTGAACTATACTTTCGTTATTATAATCAAAATTACTCTACTTATTTTCCAACTACATTTGCAAATCCACAACCTCCTTTATTAGAACATTCTCACTTCTGGCTTTCTTTGAAAAGGTTTCTTTGGGGTGAGTTGATACAGATGTGGTGGAAAAAGGCACCATGTTTAACCACCTTGATGAAGTATCATTCCCTGTTGTGGTGGTTGATCCATATTGGAAACTCTAGTTGCTTCAAGCTCTACTACTCTTTTTTCCAACAAGCTCACCTGTCTTTGCAAGCCAGCATTTTCTTTTGTTCTTTGTTCATAAGTAGCATATACATGATTGTATTTTTCTTGTAATTGTTCATTATTTTTCTTTATTCCCTCTATGACATTGTGAACATAAACCATGTGTTCTTGCAAATTCCTCATGGATTGGAAAAGTTTGGCATTTCAACCCTATGCAAAACCACATTCTCTCTTACTCCACTATCCTCTCTAGCACCCTAACTAGAAGAAGAAAAAGAGACCAAGTTGTAAGGACAGATAAATCTTCACTATAGTACATCCCAGAAGTAGAAATTTTTTCTTCCCTCTTAGGTCTTTTCAACCTCATATCTTTCATGATTGATTTGAATGCAATTACATCAACAATGTTGAGATTTGACAATAGTTGGACTCCTTATTCCTTTACAATTTTACTCCCTTCCTCTAGGTTGATTGCATCAAATTTGATTGTCATTTCATGTTCAACCTCTTTACCAATGCCATCAGGATCATCATCTGGCCTTTATTTCCTTTTCTCATCAACCATCATGTGACACTATTTCCTAAAATGTTTCCATAATAATTGCTTGGGGACTAACATAACAAATTCATCATAAGAAAATCCACCTTATAAGACTTTGTTATGAGTTCCCTTGGGAACAGTCTCTTTATCTCTTGTGCAATAATATTAGAGATTTGTGCTCTAGGGAATTGGAGAACTCTTCATTTCTCATCTTCTTCAAGAACATAAATGTATTTCTCTTCTTCTTCATCATCATCCCCATATGGTATGTTCAATTCTCCAAATTTATTTGTACTTTGAATGTCCTCTTCCTCCTTTTCTTCATGTATGTCTTCACTATGTTATTCATGTGGAGAAGTTATAGGAGGTGGTCTAGAAGATTCAAGAGATTGAGATCTTCTTGCTGGATCATCTCTCACTATTGCCTCCACACTTGATATTTCAACTATTCTTGGGTCAACAAGCCTCTCTCCCATTCTTCTTTTTTGATGCAATCTTAAGCCCTCTAGAGTCTCAAGATCTTTTTCTAACTCAGCTTCATGGGCTTTTCATGGCCTTGTGATTCTTCTCTTGTTCTTTTATGCCCTCTTCTCTCTTTTGGGACTATGTCAGTTGTGTTGGCATGATTTTTCACCTAGCCAAAAAATTTGAACTACCTTGTAAAAATTAGGAAGAAAACTGTGTTTTTGTTGCTTAGGGTTTTTGAAAATATTGTTAATTTCCAATAAAAACCCTAACCTAGTTGTTGCCCCACTTTTTAGTCTCATAGTAATTTGGCAAGGTAGATGTTTCGTCATATTTGGTCTTGTCAAGTAAATAAGTCTTTCCTCTTTAGGTGATGATTGTCTCCATCAAGTTTCCATCTTTCCCCCTTCTCGCACATTGCATAGTCGGGTGGGTTCTCCTTATGGTCATAGTTCATTTGGGTAGTCTAGATCCTTACTTGATGGAGATTCTCAAAGGATACTACTTCAGACAAATTTACTTGCAGATTATACGAACTGAATATGAAGAAAGATGAAGGGGCAAAAATTTCAGTTTTGCCCTCTCCTTTTGTGGACTTTCGCACCTTGAAGGTAAAATTCCACAATGAGTTTTAAATACGATTTGCAGATTTCAAGATAGAAAGGTGAGTGAAGTTATAGACAAGTTAGTTGATTATCATCATATTCTAGCACGGGAATCATTCAAAAATTGCCAAAGTGATCAGAAAGGCATTGGCGAAAAACTCAAAACTGACTTCTCCTCCTGCGGACTTTCGTAGTCGAAAGGTAAAACTCCACCAAAAATGTAAATGCAGTCTATAGGATGAATTCAGAAAGAAGAGTTATGTTTTTCTTAAGATCATATAAATTTCGGGATGTTTCAATGACGAGAATGATTTAAAACCTGTTGAGATGAGTAAAAGGAATATTTGCGAAAAACTGAAAAATAGCTTCTCCTTTTACAAGCTTTCGCACCAAGAAGTCAATTTTTCGAACAGGCATAACTAAAGAAAGTAAAGGAAGTCAGTGGACCCCACTTCCGTTGATGAAGTACTTTTTCTATTTTTTGAAGGCTTAAAGTGAAATAGTTAAGACAGAAAAGACTAAACAGAGGCTTTGTGGAAAATTGGAAATTGCCTTCTCCTTTGCGGAGTTTCTACCTTCAGAGGCGATTTTTCACATTGTCCAGAAAATTAATCTTGCAGGCTTGGTTATGTAACAAATTAATCACAAGAAGCCTAAAGGATACAAGGGAAGTGAATACTCACATCTGAAAAGGATTCTAAATGTAGAATCAAGCTGAGCAGATTTCACCCTAGGGAGTACTCCGTTTTGGTTTTTTCGAAACAAGGTTAAAATGGGAAAGTAAGTCAATAATAAAGGAAGTTACCGTTAAGCCAGCAGACAAGTGAAAAGACATGGAGGAACTTGTTATAATCATCAGTCTAACGGATTGATCATTTATTTCGCTTGTGTGGCGCAGATCCTGAAAACTTAACGGGTAAATTGAGGTTTCTATATAAAGAACAGTATAACCGATTTTCAAATTACCATTTTCTTGCTTTAAATCGTTATGCTGAACATTGCTAATATAGTACTTGCAAAGCTATTTCTCGCAATCATTTACATTCTCAAGTTTCATAGTCTACATATGTTTGATTAAATGGCTCGTTTCTCTGGATTTGATGGTTTGGGTGGAGTCTGATCAACATGGCAGAACATCACAGATACTTCACTCTGCTTTTATGATATTCTAGATTTTTAGAGAAGGATAAGGACTAAATCAATTCATCTTATTACTGAGAAGCTCCATGGGAGTGGACTGGTGGAGGCAGCTGGATTTCCTGTGGCAGTTCAAGCTCAGGAGTTGATTGTAGAGTGTATCAATCATTACAATCCAGACACTAAGCAAATTATGTTGCCTAATCAGAGTGTATTAATTTCAGTTGATAGGCAAGTAGTGGTGAACTATTTGTGAATTCCAGAATGTGAGGAGTTCTCCACACTGACAGTTGGAGGAGCCATATCATAATTCTCTTTGAAAAAGATGGTATGGAAGAAAGAATTCATGAAGTCTTGGTTCCAGAAATCGAGGGGAGTCAAGAGTAAGGTCCCTAAAACCCTTTTTGGTACTGATCTCAAGCTAGAGATTGTGGATATTATGGTTCTTTTTCATCGACTCAAAGGTGAGGCAGATGCCTTTAATTTTGTAGAGCAATATTTTTTCTTGGTGCAAATTATTTGCTCGGATTCGCAGTATATTGACTGGACATTTGAGGTCAGTGAGCAATTATCTAGGACTCTCAGTGCAGCCAAGTTTTATAATTCATTTTATATGTCTTCCTTCCTGATATATATGCTGGCTTCTTTATAGTTATGGCCAGGCCTCCCTAGAATTGAGGATGCGCCAGAAAATATTAAAAGTTATGAATTTTATCCATGCTTGCAGCTAAAAAATAGCTATGCAGATTTTATCAGAGTTAATGATGCATTCACTATGATAATTTGTAGGGAACTCCAAGGGTGTCCGAAGCAAAGATTCAGCCCAAAAGCAATGGCAGTAATCAGTTAGTTTGGTTGCTTTTTTATACAATTCTCATCCTTCTCCTATTTGCGTCTTGCAGCATTCGATGGTTTTCCCTTGAAGATGCCCAGATACCCAGATGACATGATCGTGTTGATGGAGATCATGAGACAGGCTCTCCAGGTGAATGCGTTAAGTGCCGGACTGTGAAAGAAGGGATATGAATTCCCTATGAAAGTTGGAGCTTACAGTTGTGAATCCAGGTCAGATGCTAAGAACATGGTGAAAGCATTTGAAGGAAGGTTCAAATTACAAGAGTATGAAGTTTTGAGACCCATGTTTGACCCGAATGGGTATGCTCGAGATGTGCTTCAAATTGGAGGCACGATCAAACATATCACTACCATAGAAGACTACTGGGCAAATTATAAAGATGAGCTGGAGAGTATAGATCGTGCCTTTGCTAGATTCACAGTAGATCAAGTAAGAACTTATGGTATCAATTTGGATTTAGAAGGGCTAGAGGATGATGGATAGAATATGTATAGCAATACATATTTAACAAGGTTGAGAAATGCCCCAGTCAGTTCAGAGCCCTACACTAATATAGATGAAGATCTCGATGTTATGGTGGCCAGGATCATCAAAAGAACAGGAAAATGGGTAGAGTGGACAGCCAAGAAGGGCCGAAGTAAGGGAAAAGCTTCTCAGCAATCTCCAGCCGCTGCCACTCCCACTTCTTCTCATAGTACCACACCCAATGTATCAATATCAGCCACTCGAGGACCAGCTATGCCCACAAGAGGAGGAGCTCAACCACCTGAGAAGAACATTCCCATATCTCTAACATGTCAAGGTGGCTCTCTACCAGTTATTGGGACCCAATCTACTGCTGAAGAAAAAGAGATTGATAAGGAAAAAGATAGAGGTGCTCCTCCAATCTTCATTCCTCACGTTTCCCCATCTCCATATCCACAGAATAAACCTGTCCCTTCTCCTCATACTACACCACTTCCATCTCCTCGTCATAGTCCTATTCTATCTTAGAAGACTCCCATTTTGCAGCCAATTGGTTCTCCAGTTCAGGTAGTAGAGATTGGAGATGGAGACTCTAGTAGCAGTGAATCCACTGAATTGGACAAGGCTAAAGGAGGAACACAAGAGGAGGAGAAAGCACCAAGCTCATCTAGACTTCTTTCTAGAGATTCAAAGAATCCTTTCTCTGTGGAAACAATGGTGAAGACTCCAGTAAAGAAGAAGATGTTTAGCATCGAATCATTAGGAGCAGCTTCTAAGGTAATTGGAACAGAGTCCTGGCTTGAAGACTCACTGGAAAGAAAAAGGAAAAGGAAAGATGAACATGTTCCTGCAAAGGACATTGTATCTCAAGAAGTTTGCTCTAGTCCTACCATGGTGAAGGTCAAGAAGCAGAAAACTTTGTCAATTCTTGGGCAAGATCCAGAAATAGGACATCTGACCATGGAGATTGCCAAACCTAGTAAGGCAGGGCGAATTGAAGACCTGACTCCTCGAGATTTTACTTTGCATTCTATTGATCTTGGAGAAGCTAGGCACGATACAAAGGTGGGCCTATGGAGATCGGGTAATGAGATCATAGAAAATCAATTGGAGGATCTCAAGTTGTCAAAGATCAGAATGAAATCTGAGATAGAAGAGCTTAAGAGGTTCATTAGGCAGTTAGTTGTCCCATTGGCAACTATTACTGGTGTACCTACTGCTGAAAATCCCATGACAGAGGAAGTACAAGCCTTCATCTCCCAGCTGCAAAAAGACTGACATTTTGGTCAGATCGAGAAGGAATGGATTGACAAGCTCAATTTGGATGGAGTTATGTTGATTGATCAAATTGGAAATGTTATCATTCAACTGGAGGCTGAGAAAGATAACCTCACATCTAATCAACATACTCTGGCCACAGAGAGAGGAAGATGTGAAGAGTGTGTTTCCCTTCTGAAGATGATTATTCAGATGAAGGCGAAAGAAGCAGTTGAAGAAAAGATTCTAAAGAAAGGTAATGAGTCCCTGTTTGAATGGCTTCAAGGTATGCAATTCAAACAGGAGATGATTCAAGAAGCAGAAAAGGGGCTGAAGGAAACGAAAGATAAAGTAAAGAAGACTCAGGACAGAGCTTTCGAGTTGATGAAAGGACTGAATTCTGAACTGCAGACTAGTGGTCAAGGAAAGGCTTTGATTGGAATAGAAGTGATGAAAAATAACTTCTCTGTATATTTGAGTAACCTGTCAAGCATCACTCCTAATAATCAAAATAGAATAACAGATTTACAGACATTGAGCGGATGCATACATGTGGCAGCTGAAGAATTAAAAAGTTAGATGAATTCTGTAAAAGAATTAGCTCGAGAGCATTCAAAATGGCTCTTAAGATTCACCAATGTACACGTGTCTAGCAATTATGAGCTAATTCCTATTATAGTTGCTGCCAGGGCATATAGAGCGAAAATGGAAAAGGGGAAGAGGTCAAAATAATGTCTCTTTTTCATTTTCTTTTGATTTTGTAAATGACAAATTAACTTCTTGTCATTTGTCTTCTGAGGAGATGAACCGATTGGTATTCCTATTGTAACAGTCATCTCTCATCTCTATATGTATAGGGCTAAATGATTAATGAAGGGTTGGCAAATTTTTGGTGTGAATCTTGTTGCAGAGACAACTGAGTTTTGTGTCATTTCTTTACTGTCTTCTTTCTTCTTCTGTATGTTATATTTCCATAAAGGTTAAGTTGAAGTAATTAAGTGAACAGAGTTTCATTTTGTTATTTCATTTTAATGGAACTAGTAAATCAATCAGAGAGTTGAAACTAGTTGTTGGAAATATTTTCGCTAAGTGTTTCGTTTGTATGCATTCCATCCTGTTTCTTCTTAATCATTGTGATATTCTGTTGTGCGTCAGAAGTCATAAGATTGTGAGGGTTCAAGCACAACAAGTATCTGTTAGTTGTTTCATCTCCATAGTTAATCTTGCATTGCATTTCATATTTGCATCTATCATGATTGCTTTGTTGAGAAATTCATAAGAGTGTAAATATCATAGCACATCATTTTGCATCTAAATTCTGCCTGAGATTTCACTTGCTTGGGTGGAACTTGGTTTTCCTCTGCTGTTCTCCGGTTAAGAACATACCCTATAGTAGGAATTAGAGATAAAAACAAATTCATTGCATATCATTTCAGAAGGGAGCTGTACCTTCCAATTCAGAGGAAATCTATCAATCTCATGATAGATTATCCAACTGTTGGCATCTAATTGTTCTTTCAGAATTGGGCATTTGGAGAATTTATTTAAAAGGACAATGTGTTTACCAACACTAGTAAATTTTTTCCCTAGCTTAGTTTGAAGTTTTTCCCTAGTAGGATATTTTTACGTCCTTAGGATTATGTCTTTACCCTATCATGGAGAAATATCTTGAATCTGCAATCAAATGTGACCTTTACCGTAGGTTTTGTGTTCAAGTAGGAAATCGTATGTCATTTTCCTATTTTCCATCTTATATTATTATCTTACGATCAAATTTTTAAGCATCCAAATGTAAGCCTAAATTTTCCCTCTTCTGATGTTACAAAGTGAAGGCTAGTAGAAGATCATAAAGGTAAATTATGGGGTCTCCTAATCTTACAATATCCCATATAATTGTAGCATCGCAGATGTGTGTTTTGAAGTTTTTGATCTTTCAATATCCTATTATCATGTCATCATGAGTTTCTCATGGTAAATGGAAAGTGATATGATGTTACGACAAGCTAAAAGGCGTATGATTGTAAAAGACTTAAAGGGGAACCCATGACTGTGCGAGAGCAAAGGATCGTGAGATCGTAAGACATAAAATACAAAGGTTGTGAAGGGTTCCAATCTTATGAAAATGAGGAGATCGTAAGATTGTAAGAAAGGAAATGATAAGTGATACAATGATGCAAAGTGGGACCAGACTCATCTATGGGCCAAAAAGAGGGAATGTGTCAGAATGAGTTGATAGAGTGGCATGTTTTGGTTGGTCAAAGATGATGACTATGACAAAAGATTTTTCAATTTTATAGATCACTATCAGATCTTGTTAGATTGATGGTTATCACTTTCTCACTTTATGGAGTTTTGTGAAGATTAACCAAAGTGAGAATGTGAGGTAATTGTTAGCCAAAATGCCCTCCCGCCAAAAAATCAAATTCAAGTAATAATCTACTTAACGTCACCTAAGGTTTTAAATTTAGCATTGGCTCTATTTTATATTATGCCTTAGAATGTTTTAAGTTGTGACCATGCAATTCACATAGTAGCAGTTTGTTGAGTGCCAACCAGGGTCAAGATGGCGAGGGTGTGACTACCTTGTTTTTGCCTGATCGCATGGTTATGGTAACATACTATGGTTTAAGTTGTGACAGTGCAGTGGGGAAAATCTTCATTGCTTCAAAGACATATCTTGTACCATTAGATCATCTAGATTTTCGGCCAGTGCATGATTGTCGTAGGTCAAGAAATGGTTAAGGTTTGAGTTGTGATCAAGTGATTCCCCTTGTTTCGCTTGGTTGTAAATGTCAAAAAGGAACCTTAGGTTAAGGTGTCAATGATGTAGATATGGTTAGATTTTAGCCTTTGCAAGGTTGTGGTGGTTAATGAAGAATGCTAAGAGTGGGTTGTGAGGTAGTGATGATTAGTGGATCATAATTTTACAAGCAGTACTTGTTATTGAAGGAAGGTGGTGATGAGGTTGCAATCGTGGATGGTCAAATGCAAGGCATAAAATTGAATTGCTAATAGAGTGGCATAATGGTAAGAAATATTTGGTGTACATGGCAAGACTTGATGGTTAAATCCAATTGACCAAATAACACAACTAGATTTGGCAAGAATAACAATGGTGGAAGTAGCTCCTTGATGATGGCCTGATCTTTCTGATCTCTTGCAACCACTTTCATCATTCCCTAGGTCTGATAAATGCAAAGAAACACTCAACCACTACCTGTTGATCCATCCATTTAGTCAAAAGTTAATGACTATCATTCTTGACCTCTCAGAGCTTTGTTTAGTAGAGAAGTGATTTTCTTATGTATGGATTCATGTTGTGATCAGATCTTCCAATTTTGCAATGATTATTCTCTATAGATTTGATTGTAGTGGTTGAATTTTGTCTTGCGATGGAAGTTATTTAAGTTATGCTTGCACTATAAAAGAAAATGTTGTACTCTTTCTTAGGGTCGGATCTTCTCTATTTCTCATGTATTGCCTTGGAATGCAATTATAAATTCCCTCTTTTCCTTTGAGTTATATGACATTATGTCTTATCTCTTTCAATCATCGATGTATTGTGCAAGCTTTTTTTGCCTCTCTTCGATGTTCTATGAATATCCATAATCTACATTTTTGTATCTCTTTTGGCCTATGAATGATAAGAACTGAAGTAATTTTTCCTTGTGCCATTCATGTGGTTAATAGATTAAAGCAATTTTGAATCCATATATTTGTGGACTGTCATTATAATTGTATTGCGCATGTATGGGAAAAGTTTGGTCTGAACACCCTATTTTGGTGCATCACCTCTTTAGAATAGATTAGGTAGTTTCTTTCATGCATTATTTCTCCCTTTTCTCTTCAAGAATAGTTTAAGTGCATCCTAATAGTAGAGGAAGTCAGCCTTCTCTAGAGACTCAACCTCATAGTTCAAGTCCCAAGGCTTGGAGGTTGTTTCCATGTTTCACAAGGTTGTCCTTAGGTAAAACTTTGGACAAGGGTGCAAAATTTTGTGACAACAGTTTTTGGCATGCCCAATGGGATAATATATTAAAAATATTTAAAGTTCACTAGCATTGAAAAGAGATTACATGTTCATGATGAGGAGATAGTACTGCCTTCAGTATAAAGTCTTCAGGAGGCCCATTGTTTAGAAGTACTTGGTGACTCTAAGCTTCAAGCATAATCTGGTTTCCATACCAAAGTTGTCATGATTCATGCCCAAGGAGCACACAAGGGCATCTTTCAAAGGTAATTCTAGTATCAAGAGCTTTCTCTTTCTAATCCAAGAAGAAATGTTAGAGCATCTCTATCACCAGTTAAGAGTGCAATAGTAACACATACCCCTACAAGATCTATCTCCACTCCTATTGTTAGGTCTCAGCCTAGAATACCATTTGCTCGTATCAATAGAACAATTGGTTATATGGATAGAGCTCATGCTTTTGCCACCTTTAATGGTGTGAGCCCCCTTCTATTATCCCAAAGGCATGGCATACCAATATCATCTTTCAAAAGTATACCCGAGTTTACAGTTGAAACTTCCATTTCCCCTATTGAGCATATTTAGGAGGTGTCTAATGTATACAATATTCATAGTATCACCAAGGATGATGTAGCAGTCAAGCTTTTGGCCTCATCCTTGAAAGGAAAGGCACTACAATTGTATAGAGGTTTGCTTCATAACTCTATTACTGATTGGGATGGGTTAGGGATAGCCCTATGCAAGCATTTTGAGGAAAAAAGTGACCACCTGTCACTTTTAGAACAATTGACAACTATCAATAGGGCCCCCTATGAATGTATGACTAATTTAAATTATAGATTTTAGAAGACATGGGACAAAATATCTATTGTAGTGAAGCCCTCTCCTAGTAATGCATTCTTGTATTATCCTAGAGCCTTCAACAGTGATATTGCTACCACTCTACAATCTATAGGAGGGGACACTCTACCAAATGCTTATGAGGTTTCCATAATAGTTGAAAATATTTTGATATAGGGAGGGAAGTTATCTCCAAGGCCCCCCAAGCCTTTCTTTCCCAACTTTCACAATCATCAACCTACTGTAGCCCCTATTCATGTTTCCTTTGTAAGTCAGCTTGGTATTGTGGTTCTAATAGCCTCTACCTCCTCTAATGGAGTTGATAGGATTGAGGCCATGATGCAGACATTAATGCAAAATGTAGATAGGAGGATGTTGGATCAAGAAAATAAGATGGAGGACAATAGTGCAGTAGTACAAAAGATGGGAAATTAGTTGGTGACCATGAAGAGGCAACAAGCTCAAAATAATAAGCCTCTCTAACTCCAAAGTCGAGGTCCCATTCATGGTAGAACTCCAAACCAGAATCATGTCCCCTACAATTAGAATAGACCTATCGACCACCCCTAGTCTTCAAACATCAACCCAAAGAGGGCTTTAATCCCTCAAAACAACCTTGCCCAAGATCAAGATTTTTGCCCTTCTTGTAACTACTCCTTTGGATATTGCATGTGTCAGAAGGTAGAATCTTACTTGGCTTTAACTGTACCAAAGTGAGCAATTGCCTAGCAATACACTGCTAATCAACCTACTAATACTTTTTAGTAGGGTGATTGTTCTTTCATGAACTGCCTAGTGGAAGAACATGGTAATATAAACTAGGATTCCTATGCTTAACAATACCAAGACCAAGAGAAGAGCTATGGAAGAGGTTTCTCCTCAACCTCCTAATCAGATTTTAACATCAAGTGTAGTGCCACATGTATAAACAATTGCCTAGCAACATAATGTTGTTCAACCCATTAATGTCCCTCAGCAACAGAGGTAGGGTGGAAGTAGAGATAATGTGAATAACCCATAGACTATCCCACATCAAGCTTCTACTTCTAAGGCTCCTACTAGAATATCTAATGCTTCTTTTAGTGTGGTAGATCAAATGAGGAAGACCAATGCAAAAATTTCTATGTGGGATGTTGTAACTACTGTACCATCACAAAGGAGGCTACTATAGTAGGAGTTGGAAAGTATTAAACTCAAAGATTAATTGTCTAGTGTGGAGGATGTTGTGAGCTTGGTGTAACCATAAAAGGTGGTAGAAATAAGTAAAAAGGTTAGACCTCCTCCATTTTATGTTTCTTTGATTATAAGAGATAAGCTAGTCCACAATTGCATGATTGATTCAAGGGCTAGTAGTTTGGTAATGCCCAAATGTGTTGATGATATCTTAGAAATGAAATATGAACCTATTGTTAAGGAGGTATTGTAGTTAGATGGTAGTACTATCAAGACTATGAGAATCCTTAGAAATGTTGAAATGGCCTTACATGCATGTCTGGGTTACACTATAGTTCAAGATATATCAATTTCTTAGGTCAAGCCACACTTTGTCATTTGTCTTTCAATAGACTTCACTACTCAAATAGGTGGTTACATATCTTTTGATTGGTCATATATGTTTTTTAGAACTAGATATGGAACCAAGGCTTCAATCAAAGCAGAACCATTAGCAATTCATCATATTGAGCCCTACACTCCTAATCTCATCAATGTGAATTGCACCATCCTAGAAATAGATGGAAATGATACAACAAATGAACCTACCACTTCTTTGGATGATACACCTAATTTCCTCTTAGATGAGTGGGCTAATGCATATCAGTTTGATCCTATACCAAAAACCTTAGAGACAAGCCTGGGCACTTACTGTATATCTGAAAAGGATATTCTTGCCTCCAACTTAATGAAAACCAAAGAAGATACAAGTGAGATATGGAATATGTATTTTGATGGATCAAGAAATAAAAATGGATCAAGGGCTAGTGTAATGTTGATTTTCCTACACTAGAAAGGTACTACTTCTCATTCAAGCTTCAATTTAGTTGTACAAATAATGTGGTCAAGTATGAGGCATTGATTCAAGGTCTCTTACTTTCTCAAAAAGGAGGAATCCAAGCATCAAGTGTGTATGGGGATAGTGAGTTGGTGATCAATTAGGTGAGGAGTCAAAATATTACTAAGATGATGGAGACACAACCAAATACCAAAATGAACACACAGGAAAAGGGAAATTTTATTATAAATGAAAAATGCCCTATGGGCTTACAATAGTATGATTCTGGAGAAAGAATCCTCTGCACAGTACCTTCTCTCTAACTCCACCGAGAACTGCCTTTACAATGCCAAAAGCATTCTTGAATAAGCCCAAAATGGATTAGGGTTAGGAATACATTCTAGAATATGCCAATTGGCATCCACCACAAAAATGGAAGGTTCCATAAGTCATGTTAGAAGTCAGTGTAAAATTAGAAGAATCCAGAAATGGTAGTCCAACTTCCGGGAGGCATAACTTTTGAACTGGGACTCCGATTGACGAACTGTTTACATTTTTGGAAAACTCTCAAAGTACTCTATAGCCCTATGGAAAAGCTTTTCTTGTCCCCCATTTTTTGGCCTCGTAAGAGGCTGTTTAGTGCCTCAAATCTAACTTTGAAGCACTCTTAGGAGGTCTCTAGGAAAATTAAAACTGTAATAACTTTCTAACCGTAAAGCCTTTTGACCTGATTCTTTTTTTGGAGCACTTTAAATTACAAATATAATCATCCCTCCAAATTAAACCTTCTAACTCATCATAATTTTAGGTCAATTACAAAATAAATCATTTTTTGCATTTACACGTATCACAAGGTGCTTAAAAACTCTAACGTAGAAAACTAATAGTGGAACTATGAGAGTTGGAACCTTTATTTGACCCAAATGGGTATCTAGAAATGAAAACACATTAAACAGAAACTATCTCTAAGCATATTTTTGGGTGATACAGGATTGCCCTTACACCATTGGATGCTCCTGCATCAGACACCCAGGGTAGATTGAAAAGTGACCCTGTCACTTTATGGTAGAGGAAAACCCAAATGGGAAACCTCCACTGCTGATATCCAAGTTGATTCCTCTATTGGTCATCCTTTCCACTTCACCGGGTACTCTTCATATTGGCTATTTCTGGTACTCCTGCTCACATGACTATCCAGAATCTCTTTTATCTCATCCTTCTTAGAAGTAGGAATTGGACATGGCTCTAGCATCAATCCCTCATCTACACCATCATCATGATATTATGTTAAGTCTGTAATGTTGAAGATAGGAGAAATGTGAATCCCATCTGGCAACTCCACCTCATATGCATTTCTTGAGTCATGTTTCTTCAAAATTTTGCAGGGGCCAAATTTCTTCATCTTTACCTTATTCTAAGTACCCACTAGAAACCATTCCTATCATAAGTGTACCATAACCAGATCCCCTACTTGGAATTCATTATGTCTCCTCCTTTAATCTTCCCTAGCTTTATACTATTGATTTATCTTGGTAATGTGTGCATAGACCTCCTCATGTAGGCTCTTGACATGTTCAACAAATTCGTCTGCCTCGGCACTTGTCCTCTCCCCTTGCTCCATCCTCCTTAATTTTGGTGCAGTCCTTGGGCTACTTCCATACACAATTTAGAATGGGGATCTACCAGTACTCCTATTTACAAAATTATTATAAGAAAATTCCGCTTGTGGTAGAATCAAATCCCATCCCTTGGGCTTATCTCCCACTAAACACCTTAGCAAATTGCCCAGACTTCTATTTACTACTTCTGTCTATCCATCAGTCTATGGAGGATGTGTAGAACTGAACTTCAATTCCATCCTCAACTTCTTCCACAAAGTCCTCTAGAAATACCCCACAAATTTAGTATCTCTATCGGAAACAATACTTTTTGGGAGACCATGTAGCCTCACCACCTCTCTAAAAATTAAATTTGCAATATGTTCAACATCATGTGTCTTGTGGCATGGAATGAAATGTGCCATCTTGGAGAACCTATCAACCACCAAAAATACTGAGTCATTACCCCTTTGTGTCCTCAGTAATCCAAGAACAAAATACATACTTATGTCCTCCCATGGCTTCAATGGAACAGACAATGGCTGATAGAGTCCAGTGTTGTGACTAAATCCCTTGGCTATTTGACATACTTGACAACTCTGCACAAACTTCTTCACATCTTGTAACATTTGAGGCCAAAAATAATGTTCTCTAAGAATGGCAATGGTCTTATCTCAACCAAAGTGTCCTGCCATCCCCCCACTGTGCTTCTCTTTGATCAAGTTTTCCCTCACAGAACTCCTTGGAATGCACAATTGACTGCCCTTAAACAACATACCATCCTGAATCAAATAATCTAGCCACCTGGTTCTGTCTATAGTAATAGGTTCTTTGCAAGCCTTCCATGCTTCAGCAAAATCAGGATCCTCTGGGTACATATTCTTGAGTTCATCAAACCTAACCACTTCAACCTACATTACTGTAAGCAACAACTATCTCCTACTCAATGCATCTATAACCCTATTAGACCTTCCACTTCTATGTTTCAACACAAATGTATAGCTCTGCATGAACTCTACCCACTTCAAATGCCTCTGGTTCAATTTACCTTAGCTATTTAGGTACTGCAATGCTTGGTGATCAGTAAACAAGACAAATTCTTTTGGCAATAAATAATGCCTCCATTTCTTTAAGGCCTAAACAATTGCATAGAACTCCTGATCATAAATAGAATACTTCTTATTTGCATCATTCAATTTTTCACTAAAATATGCAATAGGCTTACCTTCTTGGCTCAATACAACCCCAATAGGACTACCACTAGCATCACAATCTACCTGGAAGACTTTACTGAAATCAGGAAGTACCAACACAGGTTGTTCCGTCACATTCTTCTTCAACAATTCAAAAGTCTTTGTAGTTGTTGTAGTCCACTTGAACTCTTTCCTATCCCCCCTTATTGTTTCAGTTAGGGGTGCACATATGCAACTAAAATTCTTAATGAACTTCCTATCAAAGCTAACCAGACCTTGGAGTAGGCCATTCCAAGATGGATTTTACCTTCTCTGGGTCCATTTTTAGACCTTCAAATGATACAACAAACCCCAAGTAGACTAACTCTTTTTTTACAAAGCTACACTTGTTAAAATTAATCAACATTTTCTCTTCCCTCAACCTTTCAAGGACTCTACAAATGTGCAATAAATGTTCATCCAAAGTCTTGCTGAAAATTAAAATATCATCCAAATAGACAATAACAAATTTTCCCAAGAATTTCTTTAGTACCTCATTCATAAGCCTCATGAAGGTGCTTAGCACATTGGTCAATCTAAAAGGCATGACTAACCACTCATATAGACCCTCCTTGGTCTTGAATGCAGTCTTCCACTGATCTCCCTCTCGTATCCATATCTGGTGATAGCCACTCTTAAGATCTATCTTTGTGAAGTACTAAGCTCCACTTAAGCAGTCCATAAGATCATCCATTCTTGGCAAAGGGAAGCGATACTTGATGGTTATTCTATTTATAGCTCAAGATTCTATGCACATTCTCCACTCTCCATCCTTCTTTGGTGCTAGTATTACAGGTACTGCACATGAACTCAAGCTCTCTTGAATCAAACCCTTCATTAATAGCTCCTAAACTTGTCTGTTTAGCTCCTCAGTTTCAGTAGGAGTCATCCTATGAGTAGCTTGTTAGGAAAACTAGCTCCAGGGATTAAATCTATCTGATGACTGATCTGCCTTATTGGTGGCAACCCTTCTAGAACATTATCAAAGATGACATCTCCATACTCACTTAATAGGCTTGAAACTTTAGGTGGAGTTTCACTACTACCTTGCTTATCTATTCTAGGAATCAAAGCATAACACATACGTTGATGTTTCATATCATCCAAAAAATTTCTTCCATCAAAAAGAATTATCCTAGCACTACTACATACCTTTTCACCTTGAGTATGTATTTGCATGACCATCATGTACAACATGCCTATCAAATTGCCATGGTCTTCCCAACAATAAATGGTAGACATTCATTAGAATAATGTCACAAAGAACTTCATCATGGTAACTCCCAATCTTGAACTTCACCAAACATTGTTCACTAACCATAACCTTATGCTCATTCTTCACCCAGACAATCTAATATGGTTGGGGGTGTTTCTCCCTCTTGAGCTTTAGCTTAGAGACCATCTCCTCAGACACCAAGTTGTCAGTGCTTCCACCCTCAACAATCACATCACAACATTTATCCTCACACTTGCACCTAGTATGAAACAAACTCCTCCTTTTTCCAGGTTCAGTTTCACCACTTAATAAGACCCTTTCATTTACTAGAACCTCTCCTCTTTCTGCATCCTCTGAATACGATGACTATGCATCCTCATCCACAAGAGCAACCCTTACTTGATCATCAACTCTCCTATCTGTCCTTCCTTGACATTGAGGGCATTTAAAGGAACAATAACCTTCTTACTTGCAATGAAAATAGGTACCATGGAAGCCTCCTCTTCCTTATCCTTTTCCACATCCTCTACCTCTTCTTCTCTGATCTCCAAAGTTTTGATCATGTGAGTAGTTGAAACCCTCGTTCCTCTAGTTCCTGCTAGTACCTGCATCTTCATTTTTCTTTTGGGTCTCATTTCAACCTCCAAATGACCTATTTCCACCCCTTCCTCCTTGACCATGCCCTCTTTTCCTTCCTTCAAACCTTTTATTTACCTTCTCTTCAACTCGCAGGGAAAATTGGTATGCCTCTTCAATGCTAGTCATTCTAACCAGACTTAACTCCTCCTGAATGCTAGGTCATAACCCATTGAGGTAATGGGCAACCTTCTCCTTATTGGATTATGCACGCCCTAACCTAATAAGAAGTGGATAAAATTCCTCCGTATATTCTTGGACAAATTTTCCTGCTTGCTTTAATCCTTGCATTTTCTTGAACAAATCAAGCTCATAATCAACAGGAATGAACTGCTTTTTTAGTTTGTCCACCATGTGATCTTGTATTTTTTCTTTTGATTTTCTCCTTTACTCTTCTATTTATTTCCAATTGAATCTCTTGCCACCAGATTTTTTCATGACCTTTCATTTTGGCCTTTGCAAACTTAACCCTATTTAGGTCCCTAATATCCTTATACTCAAAATACTCCTCTAGTTCATTGATCTAGTCGATGAACTCATTCGGGTTTAGATTTCTTGAAAACATATCTACATCAATTTTAGGTCTTTTTCCAAGCTTAGAAATGGCCCTAAAAAGCATGTCCTCTACCTAGTTTAGGACTTCCTCATCACCTTCCCCTTCCTGTCCAATATTTTCTTCTTCTTCATTTTCATCCTCACTTTCATCGCCTGCGACAACATTCATTCCTCTATGAATCTTCTCTTGTAATGCTTGGACTTGTCTCTGGAGGGCTCTAACCTCATGAGTAACAACTCCAGACCTTCCACCATGTTCTCTTTGTGGAGGCATCCTCTTGTCTCAAACCCACAACCACATAGTCCTGGTGCAAACTACCTCACAATCGACACTCTGTCTACACACTTAGGAAAACCTGCTCTAATACCACTTGATGGAGACACAACCAAAGAATAGAATGAACACATAGGAAAAGGGAAATTTTATTATCAATGAAAAATTCCCTATGGGCTTACAATAGTATAATTCTAGAGAAAGAAATCCTCTGCACAATACCTTCTCTCTAACTCCACTGAGAACTACCTTTACAATGCCATAAGTGTTCTTAAATAAGCTACAAATGGTTTAGGGTTAGGAATACATTCTAGAATATGCCAGTTGGCATCCATTTCCAAAACAGAAGGTTCTAGAAGTCATGTTAGAAGTTAGTGTAAAATTAGAAGAATCCAGAAATAGTAGTCCAACTTCCGGGAGGCATAACTTTTGAACTGAGACTTTGATTGATGAACTATTTACATTTTTGAAAAGCTCTCAAAGTGCTCTATAGCCCTATGAACAAGCTTAGCTTGTCCCCCATTTTTCAGCCCTATACAAGGCCATTTAGTGCCTCAAATCTAACTTTGAAGCACTCTTAGGAGGTCTCCAGGAAAATTAAAACCGCAATAACTTTCTAACCATAAAGCCTTTTGACCTGATTCCTTTTTTAGAGTGCTTTAAATTTCAAGTATAATCATCCCTCCAAATTACACCTTCTAACTCATCATAATTTTGGCTCAATTACAAAATAACTCACTTTTTGCATTTACACGTATCCCAAGGTGCTTAAAAACTCTAACCCAAAAAATTAATAGTGGAACTATAAAAGTTGGAACCTTTATTTGACCCAAATGGGTATCCAAAAATGAAAACATGTTAAACAGAAACTATCTCTAATCATTTTTTTGGTTGATACAAGATTGCCCTTACACCATTGGATGCTCTTGCATCATAAGAATAGTCTTCTCAAGTCTGATAAACATAGGGTATGGGATTTTCTTGAAGGTTTCAACACATTTAATATTCAGAGGATCCCTAGAAGAGGAAATAGACATGCTAATAGACTTGTGGCAATGGGTGCATCTATGATGTCCCAAGGAGCCTCAAAGATGAAAAAAGGAAAAAGATTAAAGTGGCAATCAGACCCATTGTCCCTAATAATGATATCAATTGGTAGGTTTTTGAATCTAATGCACAAATTGTGAGTTTCTTGCAGAATGAAGCAGAGTTCTCAAATAGAAATCAGTTGAGATTACATGACCAATATGGTGATCAAATCATCAACCTTAGCTCCAACAAATTACCTAAGGGTCTCATTACCTTGGAGAGTTTCTTCAACCTTGATGACCAAGCAATGGATATAGACATGAATCTTGCTACAAATAAAGGAGATCATATGCCAGTTACAGTTGTCAATGGGAGAACGTTAAGCATGGGGAAGGTATGTTCTAAAACTGACCAAGAAAATGTTGTTCATCTATGTCAAGAATTTAATGATATATTTGCCTGGACATATGCTGATCTAAAGCGTTTTGACCCTAGTTTTTTTCAACATACTATAGATCTAGTGGATAATGTCAAGCTTGTTAGGCAAAAATAGAGGCCAATAAACCCCAAGATTGATCCCCTAATGAGAAATGAGCTATCCAAATTAATTGAGGCCAGTATTATTTTCCCTATCAAGCACTCCTCTTGGGTGGAAAACCTTGTCCTTGTTAGGAAAAGGAATGGAGAAATTAGACTGTGTAGATTTTAGGGATCTTAACCAAGCCTCCCTTAAAGATCATCATCCTCTACCTGCCATGGAACAAATATTGTCTAAAGTTAGTGGTTCAGAAAGATTCTCCTTCTTGGATGGATTCTCAGGTTATAATCAGGAGTTAGTCAAAGAAGCTGACAGATATAAAACTGCTTTCACTACCAAATGGAGCACCTATGCCTATAGTAAAATGCCTTTTGGACTAATGTAGCTGTCGCATTTCAAAGCAATAGAGATGACCTTCAAAAATATGATTGAAAGGTTTGTGTTAGTCTACCTTAATGACATCACAATATATTCAAAGGATGTAGTAGAGCATTTTGGTCATCTTAAACAAGTGTTTATAAGATGTAGAGAGTACAGAGTATCTATAAATCCAAGCATGTGTGTCTTTGCCACTAATCAAGGGAAATTATTATGACATATTGTATCTAAGGATGGTTTGACTATTGATCCAAAGAGAAAAAAGGCAATACCCGCCCTTTCTCTTCCTAGTCACAAGAAAGGTCTACAAAGTTTTCTTGGTAGAACAAATTTTGTGAGAAGATTTATCCCTAACCTAGCTACCATGGTGAAACCTCTTACAGCTATGCTCAAAAAGAATATGGCCTTCTCATGGACCAAGGAAGGAAAGGAAAGTTTTGAAGAGATCAAAGCAGCCATAGCTTTGGCCCCTACTCTCATTAATCCAAATTTTAATAAGGATTTCATTCTTTACACCTTAGGAGGTGAGTCAAGTATTTATGTTGTTTTGACTCAACTAAATGATAAAAATGAAGAGTAGCCTATTGCTTTCTTTAGTGAAGGACTCAAAGAGTATGAAAATAAGTATAGCTATGTGGAAAATTGGGCCCTTGCAATTATAAGAGCCTTGAAGAAATTCAAACACCTATTGTCGCATAACAAAATCCATTTGTTGGTTCCTCATGCAAGTGTTGAAGATTTCATGTTGAGCAATGATACTAATGAGAAAAGAGCTAGTTGGATCACCAACGTAATTGAGTATGATGTGGATATTCAGATTACCAAACTAATAAGGGGGAAGGGATTGTGCAAACAGATGATCTCATCTCATGAACTTAATGAAGAAGTTGTCTTGGTGTTGGTAGAATAGTAGGAGGCAAGAAATGACAATCCAACGAGTTGGATGGATGATATGAAGACATTCTTAGATGGGAATGGATATCCTCAAGGGTTGAATAAAGCTAAAAGAAGACAATTCAGACTATAGTCTATTCCTTATGCTATAGTTGATGGTGTTCTTTTTAGGAGAGACTTCAATGGAGCCCTACTAAGATGTATTGATGCAAATCAAGCAGAGACGATAGTTAAAGAGCTTCATGATGGTCTTGATGGTGACCACTTTTCAGAAAGAACAACAACAATGAAGATCATGAGAACTGGTCACTACTGGCCATCCTTGTTCCATGACTGCCATAGACATGTAAGGAAGTGCAAAAAGTGTGCCTTCTTCTTAGGTAAACAAAGACTTGTAGCCATTCCATTTCACCCCATCCAGATTGATTAGCCTTTTACCCAGTGGGGATTAGATTTTATTTTTCCTATTAATTTTCCTTCTAGCTCTAGTCACAAATGGATTCTAGCTACTATAGATTATTTTACAAGGTGGATAGAGGTAGTAGCCTTGAAAGACTCTACAAAAGCTTCAATTGTGGAATTCCTTAATGGAATTGTCACAAGATTTGGTGCACCTTCTATCATAATATTAGATAATGCTAAATCATTTGTAGGAGCTCATATTTGTGCATGAGAAATTGATCATGGAATTTACTTGAACACATCTTCTAATTACTACCCTCAAGGAAATAGTTTGGCTGTGTCATTCAACATCAAGAGAATTATTGAAGATAACCAAAGGTGTTGGCACTAGAAATTAAAGAATGCCCTTTGGGATGATAGAATAACACCCAAGAGAGCCATAGAAAATTCTCCTTTCATCTTAGTATATGGAAAAGAAGTTAGGCTTCCTATCTCATTAGAGTTTTCTACTCTCAAGTTCACTCATCAGTTGGAATTAATTGAAAATGATGCTATGACTATAAGAATGGCAGATTTGATGGAGCTAGAGGAGAAAAGAGGTCAAGCAATATAAATGTTAGAAATACATCAACAATAGATGAAGAGGAGTTTTGATAAGAAGGCTAAGGTTAGAAATTTTGGAGAAGGTGATCTTGTGCTGAAGTGGGATGCAAACAGAGCAAAATTAGGGAGGCACTCAAAGTTTAATCCCTTATGGAGTGGTCCCTATGTAATCTTTAGTTGCAAGCAAGCTAATACTTTCTAGTTGAGCAGGTCTAATGTTGAAGTCTTTCCTATTCTAGTTAATGGAATATATCTCAAGCCTTGTTTTTGATGAAATAAATGTTCTTGTACATAATTAGGGTAGTTCTATTTTATGTTCTTTCCTATTTTCAAAGAAGTGCAAAAGCACATGTTTTTTTTTGTAGTAGAGAATTTTGGTTCTAATTTTTTGCAAGTTGAAAAGGAAGAAAGGCATGTTATGGCTCATAATGAAACATAAATGATAAATTTGATGAGTTTCATAGTTTTAGAGACTCCATAGCCCAATGAATCTTTTGATGGCCACTGGTCATATGCTAAGCAAGCTTGCATCCCCTCTGAGTCACCAAAAATGTTAGCCAAATGCCCTCCTACCAAAAAATCAAATTCAAGTAATAATATAATTAATGGTCACCTAAGGTTTTAAATTTAGCATTAGCTTTATTTTATATTATTCCTTAGAATATTTTAAGTCATGACCATGTGATTCACACAATCATAATTTTTTGAGCACCAACCAGAGTCAAGATGGCGAGGGTGCGACTGCCATGTTTTTTCCTGATCGCATGGTTATGTTAACATGTTATGGTTTAAGCTATGATGGTGTGGAAGGGGTAGATATTCAATGATTCAAATACATATCTTGCACCATTAGATCATCTAGATCTATGGCCAGCGCATGATCACTGCAGGTGAAGAAATGGTTAAGGTTTGATTTGTGATCAAGCAATTCCTCTTGTTTCGCTTGGTCGCAAAGGTCAAAAAGGAACCTTAGGTTAAGGTGGCAAAAATGCAGATATGGTCAAATTTTAGCCTTTACAAGGTCACAATGGTTAATAAAGGGTGCTAAGAGTGGGTTGTGAGGTAGTGATGATCAGTTGATCATAGTTTTGCAAGCAGTAACTATTATTGAAGGAAGATGGTGGCAAGGTTGCAATCGTGGATAGTCAAACGTAATGCATAAAGTATAATTGTTGACAAAGTGGCATAATGGTAAGAAATGTTTGGTCCACATGACAAGACTTGATGGTTAAATCTAGTTGACCAAATAAAATAGCTATATTTGGCAAGAATAACAACAACAGAAGTAGCTCCTTGATGATGAACCTGATCTTTTTGATCTCTTGCAACCACTTTCATCATTCCCTAGGTTTGATAAATGTAAAGAAATGCTCCACCACCACCTATTGATCCATCCATTTAGTTAGAATTTAATGGTCGTCATTCCTAACCTCTCAAATATTTGTTTGGTAAAGAAGTGATATTCTTGTGTATGGACTCGTGTTGTGATTAGATATTCTAGTTTTGCAGTGATTTTCTCTGTAGATTTGATTGTAGTGGTTGAATTTTATCTTACAATGGAAGTTATCTAAGTTATGCTTGCACTATAAAAGAAAATGTTGTACTCTTTCTTAGGGTTAGATCTTCTCTATTTTTCTGGTATTGCCTTGGCATGTGACTATAAATTTCCTCTTTGCCTTTGAGTTATATGACATTTTGTCTTACCTCTTTCAGTCATTGATGTATTATGCAGGCTTTGTCTGCCTCTCTTTAATGTACTGTGAATATCTATAATCTACACTTCAGTATCTCTTTTGGCCCGTGAATGATAAGAAGTGAAGCAATTTTTCCTTGTGTCATTCATGTGGTTGTCTAATCTATATGTAGTTAATAGATTAAAGCAAATCTAAATTTGTATATCTGTGGACTCTCGTTATAATGGTATTGTGTATGTATGGGAAAAGTTTGGTCTAAACACCCTATTTTGGTGCATCATCTCTTTAGAATAAATTAGGTAGTTTATTTTATGCATTATTTCTCCCTTTTCTCTTCAAGGATAGTTTAAGTGCATCCTAATAGTAGAGGAATCTATCCTTCTCTGGAGACCCAACCTCATAGTTCAAGTCCCACAACTTGGAGGTTGTTTCCATGTTTCACAAGGTTGTCCTTAGTTAAAACTTTGGACAAGGGTGCAAGCTTTTGTGACAATAGCAATGACATGTGGAAGTGATAGGGTTGGCCCATGATGTGAGTTGCCAAAAGATTTTTTATTGTACAAGGTTCCAAGTGTTGAGTTTCAATTTTTTGCTAATACAACACATAAGGAAAAGTATTATTTTGTCATAATCATCAAATCTTACAAGAATGGAGATTGTTGTATTCTCACTTTTTGAAGTTGCAAGAAGATTGACCAAAGTGAGAATACAACTATTGGACACATATCTTAGTGGGCCCAAATTCAAAAGGAAATGCAACGATAACTATGATCTTTCATGTTGTCAGATCTTAGTAGATCAAAGATTGTCACTTTCTCGCTTTATAAAGATGCTCAAACTTTAGCTAAAGCGAGAAAGCGATGAGATGACACATATCATATTTGCTAAAAGGATAAAGGAAATGATTAAAAGAAAGCCTCTAAAGTTATGAAGTGGTCTGTATAAGAGGATCATGAGATCATAAGGGCAGATCATGAGGTTTCTGAAGTTATGACAAAGGGGAGAAAATAGCCAACATATGGTCGAGAGTTAGAGACAATAGTTAAAGGCAAGGTTACAAAGTTATGAAAAAAGGATAGAAATGCTAAGTATATGATCATAAAGGAAAAAATAAAGACTTACAAAGCTACAATAAAGAAAGGCTATAGCCAGGCATATGATTGGGAGGTAAAGGCAACAGTTAAGAGGTAACTTCCAAAGTTATGAAGAGGCTTAGTTAACTACGATCGAGAGACCATAAAGCAAGAAAAGAAGAGGCCCAATGCTACTCAAAGTTGTGATCATAAGATTGAAAAGGTCCATGTATATTAGAATGATGCTATGATAGGGTTTGTAAACTGCTAAGCATAAGATCGTAGATGTGAAGAAGACATTCCAGTTGATGCCTTGATGTTACGACAAATTATTGATCGTAAGATCATAAGAGACTCAAAAGAAACCCTTGATCATGTGATAAGGAAGTAATTGTAAGATCACAAAATTAAAAATTCATTACTAAAGATGATATGAAGTGTTTGAATTTTCAAAGTGATTGTAAGATCATAAACCCTAGGTTTGACATGAAAGCACCTTTTGCACTTTTTTTGAGCTAGAAAAATGACAAAGGACTCTTGACGAATGAAATTTCAATAAATTAAAGATGATAGAAGAACTTGAGATGGAATAAAACACTAGGTTTAAGGCTCAAATTGTAGATCTCGACAAGGAGGAAACACAACCAAGAAGGATGAGCATTGATGCTTGATCTACACAACAATAATGGTGATCAGATTTTTAGGTGGAACAAATTCATATTTAGATGATTTAGATGAAATTGGATTCACTAAATGGCCACTAGGAAAGAAATAAATGTTCTGGAAGAAGTTGGAGATGTTAAGGCTCTCCCAACAAGAAGTAGTTAGAGAGATACATGATTAAAGGAAGTAAAAGACAAATGGAATTAAATTGAAGACTCCTGCAGTAAGTGCCACCTGCAAAATTTTGTAACTACTTCCCCAAATTTTGTTCAAATACAGATAATGGTTTAATAGTAACACATAGAAATATCTTTGTATGTGTTTTCCAAAATAATTTTGACATGTGTCCTCCCATCTGAAGCTTGTTGCAATCCTTCTCTATAAAAGGATTTCCAAGATGTGGAGGAAGGGTTATGTTTTACTATTGTGATACCACAATGTTGGTTCCAATGTTATTACCGTGATATGACAAGCTTGGTTATGGTTTCTTGTATATTTTTCACTACTGTGATACCACAAGGCTGGTTCCAGTCTTTTGGAAAGTTTCTAGAGCTATGATACCACCATTTTTAGCATTTCTCTTTTATGAACAATAGTGAATGAATTATAGAGATAGTCTTAGTCTATTAAGATATTTTATGAGTTATTTTCATGCATCCCATTGTATTTGTTTCATGGAAATGAATAAAAATGCAGCAACAATTTTATCTTGGGTTTGATTCTTGTCTCCTATCTGTGTTGTCTATAAAGTTTTTTGGTTTATGAATAAAGTCCTTAAACCCAGTTGCAGCTCCTTAAAGTTGTATGTCTCAATATGTTTTGTTGTTGGATAAAAGAGTCAAGTAAATGCTTAATATATTTGACGAGGTTGTGGACTTCATGGAGGGATAGGTTGAGTATGAGGTTTAGTCTTGATGCAGATGTCTGATTCACAAAGTGATAAGATAGATCTAGAAGTCTTGATATAGGAGATATATCAATAATTTTAAAGGATGTGTGTTAGTGATTTATGGAATTTCCCAATAGATAAGACACTAATCAACTATAGAATCTATATGTTTCTTGTTCATACCTAAGTTTTTTTGATAATCAACACATTAATCAGAGTATTTTTCCTTTTATGTTGAAGAGCTAAAAAGATTTACCTTCACTTAACTTGTCAAGTTCATAGGTCATGTTATTAGCTATTTCATTTCTATGTTGTTTGCATAAGAAATAGAAGAACTGGGGTCTCAATACACTTTATCCAAATTCAATTGTATGCTTTTGAAATTGGTACCATATGAAAGAATTTGAGGTTCACCCGCCTAGGCCTTGCAAAGCCTAAAGTAGAAGAAGGAGTATAGCCTTATATATAGTTGGCTCTAATGTCTAAATGGGTATGTTGAACATGGGAAATAGCTGCCCTTAAATGTATTTGTTCCTATCATCAAGTTATTTAAAAGCTATTAATTCAGAAGCCAAAAAGTCGATTGCAACAAAGCATTCAAACTCTCTGTATTATCAACAATAGCTAATTTTTCCTTTTTAGATCTCCCCAACTTCTTAGTCATAGTATCATATATACTTTTGAAATTTCCCAAGAATGTTCTCAATCTCTATTCTAGGCTCTTGCAATCTGAGAGTGGGTCATAATTTGGGTCCTTCTCCTAGATTTCTTCTAATGTCTCTTAATACATACACTAGTATGTCTTTTTTCTTCCATGAGACTTCAAGTCTTCCTCATTTCTAATAATATCTTCATGGAAATAAAATGCATGCTTACCTTTTTGAGCTTTGTTTATTTTTCTCATTAATCTTGCATAGAATCCTTCAATGTCATTCATTCTCTTTGAACTAATATTCATGCTATAAGGTCTTAGCAATTGAATCAAATTATTTCTCCCATCCTTAATAATGGAAAAATGGTGAAAATTTGTGAGGTTGGGAAAGAAAGTCCCTTTCTGGCCTTCTCTAGGGGAAAATTTGTGTCCTACAACATGGCAATATGCCTCATAACTTCAAGAAATCCAATCCTTAATGATACATATCTTGGGAGCACAAAAGTGTTGTGATGTGGAGCCTAATTAGACTCAATTTTTTATTTGGCACAATTTCTCCCTAGGTTATTTCTATGAGGGTTTAGGGGTGACGTCGCCAAGACAAGGTCAAATTCTCCCTACCACAATACAAGGTGGGGTTAAGGAGCAATGCCTCTGTGAGGGTTTTGGGGGGCAGTGCCCCCAAAGCTAAAAATGACTTTATATTGTAGAATGTGTTGGTTGCTGTTATTCTATTCGATGACTTATTCTAGCCCTAATTTTGTAAGTGGCAAAAGCTTGTATAAAATGGCTTAGGGTTAGGGATTTCATAATGTATGGTATGTTGTAGCTTCTTGTGGTAGTATTAAGCTATAAGGGATTGCAGATTGTAATCACTAGATAATAGTAATGTTGGACTTGTTATTGGTAGATGTAACCTAGGGATTGGGTGAACGATGTTAAATATTTGTGTCTTGTGTTCTCTTCTGTGTGATCTATTATTTTCTAATATTGGTTATATTTGTATGTAACTATTATTTCTATCTAAGGTTAATCCTAACAAGTGGTATTAGAACCAAACTACTATCATTTTTTTAAATCCAAATTGTCATCATTTTAAAAAAAAATTTGTTTAGCTATCTTTTGCAAGAAGGTCTCATAGTTGAGTGGGAGTGATAAGCTAAAGGTTGAGAAGTTTAATAGGTAGAACTTTCAGTTATGGAAAATGCAAATGGAGGACTATCTTTATTAGAAAGATTTATGGAAGCCATTAGAAGGAAAAACCAAGAAATGGCGAATTGTGATAGATGAGGAATAGGAGATTTTAGACAGAAAGGCACTTGGAAGTATTCAATTATGCTTGGCAACATTAGTGAAATTTAACATTACAAAAGTGAAGACAATAGAAGAGTTGATGCAAACCCTAATGAAACTATATGAAAAGCCCTCTACTTCAAACAAGGCATTTCTCATGAAACATTTATTGAATATGAAGATGGTAGAAGGTGGATTTATTTTAGATCATTTAAATAAGTTTAATACTATTACTAGTTAGTTATCTTCTATGAATGTCAATTTTGATGAAGAAATTAGGGCTCTCTTGATTTTGAGTTCTTTGCCTAAAAGATGGAATGGCTTGGTAATGGTTGTGAGTAAGTTTTTTTCTGGATCTAATACCCTAAAAGTTGATGATGTGATTGGTGTTATTCTGAGTGAGGAAACTTGTAGGAAAACCTCAGGTGGATCTAAATTAGGAAATACTCTAAATACACAAATTAGAGGTAGAACAACTGAGAGAGGAAATAATTTTTAAAATTGTGGGAAATCAAGGGGAAAATCAAAGGGGAAGAGGTCTCACTCCAGAGGACCGAGAGATTGTTGGTACTATGAGAAACTAGGGCATAAAAAGAAAGATTGTTGGACTCAAAAGAACAATGAAGGAGATAAACTAGAAGGGAACAAGGAGGCAAATGTGATAAATAAAAAATCCAAAGAGGATGCTTTGCTTCTTTCTTTAGAAAGTGTTGATGATTCATGGGTTTTAGATTTTGGTGCTTCATTTCATGCTACACACCACAGATGTTATTTTATTGATTATGTCTAAGGGGATTTTGGGCTTGTTTATTTGGGGGATAATGAACCTTGTAAAATTGTTGGAAAGAAAAAAGTTAAGATTAAGTTGCATAATGGAGATCATTGGCTACAACAAGAGGTAAGACATTTTCCAAGGTTGAGTAGGAATTTAATTTCAGCAAGGCAACTCGATGATGAGGGTTGCGTAGTTACTTTTAATGATAAAAATTGGAAGGATTCAAAAGGTTCCCTTGTAGTAGAGAAAGGTGTGAAAGTAGGCACCTTATATCTTTGTATGGGTCATATTGTTGTAGAAAAATGAATGTTCAGAAATAGTTGTTGCAATTGAGCAGGGAGAACAAATAGTTGTTGTAGATTTTGATACAACATTATGGCACCACATACTTGGGTACATGTGTGAGAAAGGTATGAAATTACTTCATTCAAAGAAATTTTTACTAGGTCTAAAATGTGTCAATATAGATTTCTATGAAAATTGTGTATGGAAAATAAAAGAGAGTGAGTTTTGTGAAGAGTGGGAAGGAAACGAAAAATGAGAAATTAGAGCTTGTGCATACAAATATATGAGGACCAACTCATTATCTTCCCTTGGTGGCTCTCATTATTATATTTCATTTATTGATGATGCAACTAGAAAATTATGGGTCTATTTCCTTAGACAAAAATCTAATGTATTTCAAAATTTTAAGAAATGGAAATGCTTGGTTGAGAATGAGACTAGTAAAAATTTAAATGTCTCAGATCTGATAATGGTGGTGAGTATTGCAGTCATGAATTTTAAGATTATTTCTCCACCAATGGTATTCGTAGATAGAAAACTATTCCAAGGACTCCATAAGAAAATTGAGTGGTTGAATGCATAGACAAGCACTACTACATTTGGGCCCAAATTGTGACAACCACCCATTGCCCAAGTGACAGTACCACAAATTAGCTCCCATCACACTAGCGTCAAACTTTTGTTTTCACAAATTGCAATGGCAAGGGCATCCATCACAATTGTGACAGATAAAGTTTCCATAACTTGGAAGAAGGCAAGAGCAAGAGTTCAACTTGATGTTGTCACAATTGAGATAGTAGACCATATAAATATGATAGCTTAAGCTTTCAGTTTGTCATCTTAATTGTGATGGCTATGTTGTAGGACCTACAACTATCTATCAAAGTAGGTCATTGTCGTACGATAGGTATGTGATAGTAGTGCTTTGGGAGTGACAGCTATCTATCATAATAGTCCATCACAATTATGACAGGTATGTGATAGCAATGTTGTAAGAGCGATGTCTATCCTTTGCAACAAGTCATCACAATTGTGATAGGTTTTTGAATTATAAAAAAAAATTGGTGGAAAACATTGAATTAGTATTCCTTGATTCCCCATGAGGACATCAGAAAGAGGCTCAAAGTTAGCTATGATGCTCTAGGGAAGTAAGAGAAGGAGATGTTCTTGGATGCAACATGTTTTTCATTGGAGAAAGAAGAAGTGTGGCCATTGTAGCATGGGACATTGATTTTTATGGAACACTATGTTGGGGAACTCTTTTCAATAGATGTATTGTTGAGGAGGATGAAGATGGTCAGATAAGAATGCATGTTCACTTGAGGGACATGGGGAGGGACATTGCAAATGGACAACCACCATACCATCTTTGGTCTCCAAAGTAGGTTATCAAGGTGAAGTCAATGTCTTCTTGTATGGATTTATTAGTCATGGAATGGTTGTTCCTTTGATCTCAAGATATTCCTCCTCAACATGTGAATTCAATGCCTTCTTTTTATGCCTTTAATAATCATGGATAGGGCACCCATCTTCTCTAGTTATAAGGAGATCTAAAATATTTCTTATGTTTACTTTGATAATTTAGGAAGCAATATGAGTCTGAGCAATAATAATAGATACACACAATTAATTGTCATGGAATCATAGGTTAATGTTGAGCTTCACTTGGTTTTGAGAATAGTTTAATATTCTCTACTAATTAGGGTCAACCACATGAAAGTGGAAGCTCATTTGGCCCCACCCCCCCTCCCCCATAACATCTAAATTCCCCATTAACATATAAAATTCATTTATTTCATTAATAAATTCCCCGTTAACATCATACCATTGATTTGATAAACTTGTGAATGCCACTCTAAACCAAGAATGCACATGCAGCTACATTATATATGCATGGACAATAGGTGGAGCTGAAAAAGCCACCACATTTACATTTATTTAATAGGTCTATGCAAACCTCTAACAAAAATGCAAACCTGTTGGGTTTTTTCCACTCCACCTGATGTTGTATGCATATGAATTGAAACTACATATTGAACTATGATGTCCTTCTACATTGCCTCAAACCAAGAGATTCACACAATTAGTTGTCATGCAATCATAGGTTAATGTTGAGCTTCACTTGATTTTGAGAATAGTTTAATATTCTCTACTAATCAGGGCCAACCACATGAAGGTGGAAGCTCATTTGGCCCCACCCCCTGCCCCCCAACATCTAAAATCTTTAAGAAAGGATCACTCTTTAAAGTACCTGGAATGTCCTCATCACTTTCTACTACTCTCAAGAGAAATCCATCCTCATTGCTCATGAACAATTCATCAGAATACTTTAGTGCTTCTCATACATCTAACATGAGTACATCCAGGAATGTCCTCATCATGTCCTACATAAACTTAATCCAATATTAAAAAATGCCCCCTAAGAAATAATAGTTCAAGTGAAATTAACACATGAAAAATGTGAGAGAAAAAGAGGAATCTACTTACAAATAGGCGTTGCCATCACATTTGTGACCATGCTACATGTTGAGTGAGTTTTATTATTTTTTTGGTGTGCCAAGATCTCTCTGTTTATACACATACATACATACATCGACACACACAAGTGTGTGTGCATGTGTTTATATATACACATACATATATACATATTCATATGCATATATATGTATATACATGCATACATATACATTTATAGAGATCACAAGGGCATAGCAACAAGATGCGAAGATCACAAGGGTACAACAATGAAATGTAGCAATCACAAGGGCATGAAAACAAAATCTTAGATCTCCACTGATCTCCAAAATCCACAAGATCTCTTTGTATACATACATAGACAGACACATATGTGTGTGTATGTGTATATATATACATTACATACATACATACATACATACATATACACATTCATATATACATATATATACATGCATACATATTGTATGCCTTAAATGTGAGCACACTTCTATGAGTCATTATATCCAAGATTGCTCAAAAATGAGGTCTCGAATGGCAGCTCATAGCTCTCTATTCATGGAGTGCAAGGGTTTGTAATGGAGGCCCTTAGTTTGACCTAGTTTGTGCCCATGCAAGTACACCATGAAACAAGAGATTCAAGGATCCAAAAATATGCATGCAAATGAAAATGAAAACTAACCTATATGATGGCAATGCCAAACAATTCAAGAAAAGAAATGTAATAACAATGCAATACTAATGTATGAAAATAAATATGACTCTAAGATAATAGGCAAATGCAAGGATGAAACCTCATGATAGAAGCCATGGATGCAAGAAAGAATAAGACACGAAGATAGAATTTCTCCACAAAAAGATTTGATGCTCAAACTCCTTCAAAAAAATTGCTCTCCAAACCTACAACATAACAATAGCACAATAATGGATGTATAATCATGGATGTATAATTGTGGATGTATAATTGTGGACATTTAAAATGAGGAGAGGGCTCTCCCTTATAAAGGAAAATATGGAGGCGAGAGGCTTCTCACAACCAATATGGGATAATAGAGTTTGATCCATGTGAGACAAAATTCCACCAATGAGAAAAGAAGAGCGTTTGAGAAGAAAGTGGAAAGAGGAAAAAAGAGGACTCCCACTTAGAGATATGTGCATTTAAGTGTAGAGAAAATTTTTAAAAAGATTTATTTTATTTTTTATTTTATTTTATTTCCTTTTTCATCACAAAGAGATATTTAAGTGAGAATTTTATTTAATTAAAAGGGGGCAAGTTCTTTTAATTAAATTAAAAGAGGGGTTTTCTCTTAATTAATTAAATGTGGATAAATTTAATTAAAAGAGAGGTTTTCTTTTAATTAAATGGGGACTTATTTTATTTAATTAAAAGGGAAATTTTCTTTTAATTAAATAAAACTTAGGATAAAATGATCAACCTTAGAAAAATAAATAATCGAATTTGATCAAGGAAATTGATTTGAATTGATTTAATAAAATATTGCAAACCATTGATTCAGGAAATTTGATAAATTGATAAATTGAATAATGGGGGCCCATAGTCTAGGCGACCATTTTAGGGTGTATATACATGTATGTATGTATGTATGTATATAGAGAGATATTTTTTAAGATGCTTATTACATCTTAGCACAACAACAAAATTGATCCAGTTGCATACATATTCCAAAATCCAAATAATAAAACAATAAAACTCACTCAACCTGTGCTAAGTGACTTACCTCAAAATCCTACACACAAATAAAGTAGAGTTAATGGGAAATATGTATATATATAATATGTATGTATGGGAAATATAATGCCCATTAATAATGACATTAACTCTGCCCATTTTTCTTGGTTTGTATACATACATATATACATCTATATATACATAGATACATATACACATACATACATGCATGCATGCATACATATGCATTCTTTGCATGGTTTAGAGGTAGTTTCATTGTGGCGAAGGCTTCTACAAGGGAATGAACCTCGTGATTATGGCATTTATACAGAAGTAGAGCTTGCTTCTTCAAATCCTTAAACTCAACTCTTCACTAAAGTTATTCTTCTAGCAATGAGAATAGTTGCTACAAATTCTTGGGAGCCAAGGGACCCTGAAACAATGCTACATTTTTTGGAGACATTGGAGAAGTTACTACCAGCTTCAATACTTCATAACATTTTGGATCATATAGTGATGCCCAAATTAACAACAATAGTAGATACTTGGGATCCTTGCATGGAGAGCATATCAATACATGCAAGGTTACATCCTTTCCTTCTATTGTTGGGCTAGCATATAGAGCCTTTATATTCAACCATTCGTTATAAATTGGGAAAGGTGTTGCATGTCTGGCATGCAAGTGATGCATCTGCATATGCAATTTTATCACCTTGGAAAATTGTATTTGATCCTACTAGCTAGGAACAGTTGATTGTTCATTGTATTGTACCTAACTTAATGATAGTTCTACAAGAATTTGTAATCAACCAATTTAATTAGCAACTAGAGAATTTAACTAGGTTATGGCTTGTTTCTTTCTAAAAATATTTGCTATGATATGTTTTTGTAAAATTTCCTGTGAACTCTACTCACTTTTCTTGGTCTGCATTATTTTTGTGTAGGACTACCCATATCACATGTAGGCACATTAAACTTAAATTAAGTAAGGGACGCAAGTTATTGTTGTAAGGAAGAAATAATTTGAGCAATACTAATGATAGTGGAATCAATAGAGGAAATAAGTGGCAATGATACATTTGACACACTAGGAAGAGTGTAAAAATTAGTTGGAATAGAAGGTGCTATAGGTGGAACATTAGGAACCATAATAGGAGGATTAGGATAAGTGTAAGGAACACTATTGTATGAATATTTTGAGATAGGAAATGAAGCAAGTGGAACACTCATAGATAGAGAAGAAATAGTAAGACTACGAATAGGAAGATTAAATGGCTGAATATAAGTAGTCACAATAGGAGCAACATAAGGAATGCTAGTGATAGGTTTGGAAAGAGACAAGGTAGGTTCAACACTAGTGATACATGAAGCCATTCCTATTTCATATGTGGATTGATTAGAAGGCTTAACATGAGTGTGGACAAGGTGAGTAAGACCACAGAAAAGATCCATGTCCATCATTACATATCACTTTCTTAAGAGCATCAAAAGCACCCATAGTATTAGTATTGTGATTCTCTTGAAGAAGTCAATCATGCATTTTATCAATCTCAATAGAAATCTTATGAACTTGTTTAGGAGGAACCCTTAAAGCCTCATCCTTATCATGAGACAAATGAGAAGAGTCATGCTCCATAGAAGGATTAGGGTCATGAGAAACCATAGGATCACTAAGGTTCCTAAAGAGAGGAGAAAAGGAATCTTGATCAAAGTGAGCCATGAGTCTATGACTTCTCCTAAGGGGATACTATAAGTAGGGCTTAAGATAATATAGCCCAAGGATGAAAGATTGTCAATAGTCTAAGGATGCACCTACATTAGACACCCAAGGTTTCAAAAACAAGATGTTCCATAAGCACTTATTAACATCTAAAGAAATTTAAAACATAAATCCCATGTGCATTCTTAATCTACAAATATTCTTCATCAATCATCCTAGAAGTTTGTCCTAACTAACTGCTACAACTAATTGTATCATCAGAAATATCATCTGTTCTCTTACTACTACAACTACCAGGATCAAATGAATCATACTTGTTGCAAGCAATTTTCTTTCTTCTTCCTCTGATCTTAAACACAAGATTAGATAACTATCTTTCAATAGTAGGAACCTCAACCATAAGTTTTTCTATCTTCAAATGAAAAGTCTTAAAAACACTTAAGTTCACTACAACATTTGGGGTCAAATTGCGATGGCCATTTGCAATAGCAAGGTAATTTGTGGATTTTCATGTTTTTTTGCAATTTTCCTCAACATAATTGCAATAAAAACATTTTCATCGCAATTGTGATACCTGCATGATTATAAACAAAAAAATACATGACATAAATCATTCCCCATTTTTTTTTATCGATTGTGGAGAGTTGCACACAAAAGAGGGTGGAGAGCTTCAAACGAGGGTGGAGAGCTCTGAATATTGGTGGAGAGCTCTAAGCTCTGAATGTTGGTGGACATTTCATTTTTCGTGCCCTTGTGATCACTACATTTTGTTCTCGTGCCCTTATGATCTTTGTATTTCATTGTCATGCCCTTGGTGGAGATCTAGGATTTTGTTGTTGTACCCTTGTGATCATTGCATTTCATTGCCACACCCTTGTGATATCTACATTTTGTTGTCATGCCCTTGTGATCTTTGTACCCTTTCTCTATGATTTCATTGTCATGGTGTACCCTTGTGATCTTTGTGCCCTTGCTCTATAATTTTTTTCAAAGGGAGAAGAGGTACCTATGTAAATGTTCTTTTATTATCCTTCTAAACATGTATCTCTTTATATTTCCCCTAGCAGGTGATTAAAGAAGCTTCTCTTAATGTATATGTATGTGTATATATGCATATATACACACATATGTGTGTGTCTATGTATGTATGATGTATATATTCAAATATCTCTTTGTCTATATACATACATAGACACACATATATGTGTGTGTATGTATATATACATATACATACATACATACATATATAGAGATCACAAGGACATGACAATGAGATGCAGAGATCACAAGGGTACAACAACAAAATGCAACAATCACAAGGGCACGACAATGAACTCCTAGATCTCCACTAATCTCCACAATCCATAAGATCTCTCTATATATATACATACATACATAGACATACACATATGTGTGTATGTATATATATATATATACATACATACATGCATACATACATACATACATACATACATATATACATATGTACATACATACATACATCTGTATATGTAATTTTATCACCTTGGAAAACTGTATTTTATCCTGCTAATTGGGAACAGATGATTGTTTGTTTATTGTACCTAATCTGATGATAGTTCTATAAAAAAATTTAATCAACCCAGCTAATCAGAAACTAGACCCATTTAACTAGGTTATGACTTGTTTCTTTCTAAAAATATTTTCTATGATATGTTTTTGTAAAATTTCTTGTGAACTCTGCCCATTTTCTTGGTCTACATTATTTGTGTGTAGGATTTTGAGGTGAGTCACTTAGCACGGGTTGAGTGAGTTTTATTATTTTATTATATACATACATATATGTATGTATATATACATATACTTTGGAATATGTATGTAGCTGGATCAATTTTCCTATTGTGCTAAGATGTAATAAGCACCTTAAAAGGGATCTATATGTATATATACATACATACATAGACACACACATATATGTGTGTATGTATATATACACATACATATACATAAAGAGAAGCTTCTATATTCATATGTTAAGGGAAATATAAAGAGATGTTGAAGGTAATTAGATTTCTTATAGATTTAATTGTGAATGTCTTTTTATTTTATAATTATTAGTAATATCTACTCTTTATATTTGATAATACTGAACACCAAGGGAAAGGCATTTATTAATTTCAATACCTCTCTTTGTTGTTCATTTGGGTATAAGTATTGTTTAAAAAGAAACAAAGCCAAAAGGCATGTCACAAGAGGACATGTCTCATGTTCACTTGATGCAGAGTGCACAACTAGAAAGGTGTAAATGGGCTTTCTCACTCTAACACCAAATCAACAAGTTACCAAATCCCCAACATTCTCACAAGGTCATAACCAGTTCAAATCCTCCAAATTTTGAAGTAAACAAGACTACCAACTTCTTCAAGCACCCATGGTTTAAGGATCAAATTCATCCAAATTATGGCTTCAGGACCTAGTCCCCGCAACTAGGCCAACATGAGGAAAACACAAAAATGGTTTGCTCCAATGGTTCTAAGGCATGAAATGGACTTAGGGAATCCACATAACATAAAATACACCACTGGTTTGATCCCACACTTCAACAATGTATCAAATCCAAATTCACCTAGTAGCCCTATTAGACCTCCTTAAGAGGTTTTTGGAATCTAACTTCCAAAAGTCCCAAAAAAAAACTTTAAAAAAATCAAGTTTCTAGATACCCATTTCAAATTTATATCCAATCTCAAAGCACTAGGACTCAATCCCGATCTAGCACTCCCTTTCCTTCACTAAGCAAGGTAGACCTAATTGGTCTAATTAGGATTGGTTTACAAAGCAAGTATGGGAAAGTCGGATCATGGAAACACACCCAACACTCAAGAATGTCTATTCATCTTCCTCCAACTTCCTTCCAAACACTTAGCCCTCCAATAGGTCTCCTTCTCTTGTTATACTCCAAACATCATGCTCACAAGGTCAAATCCTCATAGGCACTTGACCTAGGGCTGGTTAGGAAAAATAGAAAAACACATTGCCCAATCTTGAAAACTTGGAATCACTGATAGAACCCATATAACTATCATTCCCCAAGAGTCCATTAAAAAGAAACCATGGGAGTCACATTTATGGGCCTATCTTTGAAGATTGCACAAAATTATTGTCCTACAACCCCTCGTGTACAAAAAATGGAATAACTTGAACAAAACTCCACACAAAATGATGAAACCAAAAGAAATGGAAAGGTAAGAAAAAAAATTTCTTCAAAAAATCATCTAATCATGCCTGCCAATCTATATAGTATGGACAAAGCACAAGAAACTAGTAAAATTACTTCAAAACTGAAAAATTTCTTATTACAACTTCTCCCAATCTATACAATCTACCCTTTCCAATCTTGAAAATGAGGAATATATCCTTCATGCATCCATCTCAATGGTTATAACTATTTTTTGAATAGTTACAACTCCTTTTCAACTAAGTTGCATTTTTTAGCAACTTTTACAATATTACAAATTAGCAATTTTGCACAAAAAGTGCAACTTTTTGTAATTTTCCCAATTTTTCAATTCTAATACTTGGAAAAGGTTCCAACTTATTCAAAAAAAAACTAAAAACACCTAATCCTAGGCTATCTTAACTGAAAATTCAAACAGACCCAACTTTTCCCAACTAACAACTTTGGCCTGTAACTTGCCCAAAGTGACCTAGGCATACATAAAGATGTTTTTTCATTACAACCATGGATTTTTTCATCCAAGACTTATTTATCCTAGCTTGATTAGTTGAGAAACCAAAACATTAAACCAAAATCCACAATAATGCCTTGGTGCTCTGCACCACCACTCATGACATGACTATTGATATAAATAATTATTAACCTTATACTAATTAGTTTAGTTAATGCTCAACCAAACATAACCTATATTAAATCATTGATTTGTATAAACATAAATAGATCATTTTTTCAATCCTATTATGATTTAATGCAAATGCATCTGATCATTACTTGGATGATATTATGCACGAGATCTTTATTCAATCACCAAGAGATAATATAATTTGTAAGTATAAATTTCTACATACTTAGTTTGGTATGAATAGTTTCAACTGAATGCAAGGATAATTATTTGTGTGAATTCAATATATGAAAGATTAATTTAATTTAGCACAAGAACTATGCAAGTGTGTATGTATGCATGTAAAGAAGTTCACATAGTGAACTGATATGCATACATACATGCACATATGCATACAATCGTCATAATCAATTATCCTTGAAGCTGATCAAAGCTATTAATATATCAACAAGAGATACATGTTTAGAAGGGGGAAAAAAGAACATTTACATAGGTACCTCTTCTCCCCTTCAAGAAAATCATAGAGCAAGGGCACAAATATCACAAGGGCATGGTACGACAATGAAATATAACAATCACAAGGGAACAGAAAAAAAATCCTAGATCTCTATTGCTATCCACCAATGTTTAGAGCTCTCCAACCTCATTCAGAGCTCTCCACCCTCTTTCGCAAATAGCTCTCCATAATTGATCAAAACAAATGGGGAATGATTAATGTCATGTTTTATTTTTTTATAATCCATAATCCCCAATCCATAAGATCTTTTTATATATATACATACATACATACATACATACATAGGCACACAGATATGTGCATGTATGTATATATTGTTGAACTAACTACCAGCCTTCCCCTTCGATATTCATGACATGGCTTAACCGCCTCCTATGTTACATAAGTCTAGTGGTTGTATCAAGCATTAATAGGTTGATCTTTTGGTGCAATGGAAACTCTAGCTTGTAACATATATATATGCATATATATACATATACATATGTATATATATACATACATACATACATATATAAACATACATACATCCATATATACATACACACATATACACATACATATATACATACACATATATACAAATGTACATGAAAAAAATGATGCATTTTCTAAGAGTTTACAGTTGTTCAACAAAACTAATATTTTACAAGAAAATGCACCTGAAGAACTGTTAAGTCAAAAGCAAGAACATGGTGTTGAAATAGTATAGAAAGTTCTTGACATGAGAGGTCCACAAGTGAGGGTGTTGACCAATGTTGAAAACTTGAATGTTGAAATGAAAGCTATCAATGATCAAACACCTATGCCAGAGTTACAACACAATATGAAGTTGATTTTAGATATGGTAGAGGTTGATATTAAGAAGTTTGATAATAAAAACTTAAGGCACAAGAGAGGAGAAGGAGTGGCTTTAGAAAGAGAAGGAGAAGGAACAGCTTTAGAAAGAGACTACATGACAGAAACAATAACTAGACAACATAGAGGATATTATGGGAGCCACTAGATAGAATCTAGGAAAGTGTTGTGATAGGTACTGTGACATTGGAATCACTTACAAGTGTCTTTGAGAATTTACAGTCCAAATATTGGGAGGACTACAAGTTGCACAATTTTTCATTTATTGCATCTACATTTTCTTATAAGAGTGTTTCAAGTATTGGCACAATCTCCCTGTGATGATCCCAAGTATCAAATACTTATAAGAGTGTTTCAAGGTTGGGAACCATTTCAATGTCATTTGCATGGTTTAGACATAATTTCATTGTGGCAGAGGCTTCTACAAGGGAATGAGTCATGTGATATGACATTTACATAGAAGTAGAACTTGCTTCTTCAACTCCTTACACTCAAATCTTCATTGTAGTTATTATTCCAGTAGTGAAAATAGTTGCTAAAAATTCTTAGGAGCCAAGGGACCCTGAACCTATGCTAAATTTTCTAGAGATACAAGATTAGTTACTACCAGCTTCAATACTTCATAACATTATGGGTCATATAGTGATGCCCAAATTAGTAGCACCAGTACATAATTGGGATCCTCGTAGGGAGAGTGTGTTAATACATGCATGGTTACATCCTTAGCTTCCATTGTTAGGCCAGCATATGGAGCTTTTATATCCAACCATTTATTATAAATTGGGGAATGTGCTTCATGTCTAGCATGCAAGTGATGCATCTACATATGCAATTTTATCACCTTGGAAAATTGTATTTGATCCTGCCAATTGGGAACAACTAATAGTTCATTTTATTGTACTTAATCTAATGATAGTTCTACAAGAATTTGTAATCAACCTAGCTAATTAGTGGCTAGACCTATTTAACTAGGTTATGGCTACTTTCTTTCTAAAAATATCTATTATGATATGTTATTGTAAAATTTCTTACAAACTCTACCCATTTTTTCTAGTCTGCATTATTTTTGTGTAGGATCTTGAGGTAAGTCACTTAGTATAGGTTGAGTGAGTTTTATTGTTATTATTTGGATTCTATAATATGTATGCAATTGGATCAATTTTTCTATTGTGCTAAGATGTAATAAGCACCTTAAAAAGAATCTCTAAAAAATACATGTTTAGAAGGAAATATAAAGAGATACATGTTTAGAAGGAAAAGAAAAGAACATTTACATAGCTCTTGAGGAAAATCCCAGAACAAGTGCATGGAGATCACAATGGAATGACATGAAAATGAAATTGCAAAGAAAAGGCATGACACAGTAATGAAATCATAGAGCAAAGGCATGATAACAAAATTATAGAGAAAGGGCAGGCAATGAAATGCAAAGATCGAAAGGACATGACAACAAAATTGTAGAGATCACAAGGGCACAACAATGAAATCGTAGAGCAAGGGCACGAAAAAGAAATGTAGAGATCACAAGGGCACAATAATGTTCAAAGCTCTCCACCCTCATTCAGAGCTCTCCACACTCTTTTGTGTGTTTCTCTCCACAATCAAAACAAATGGGGAATAATTTATGTCATGTTTTATTTTTTTGTTTATACTCACGCGGGCATCGCAATTATGATGCCAATGTCAGTATTGCGATGACATCGAGGACCATTGCAAAAAAAAAAAAAAAAATCTCCACAAATTACATTGTCATTGCAAATTTTCATCGTAATTTGACCCCAAATGTTGTAGTGAGGACAATAATAGAGTGTGCAAGGAGCATGAGATTGCATGTGGGGCTACCATTAAACATGTGGGTGGAGGTTGTCAATACTATTGTATATTTGATTAATTGAGGTTTCTCTACTCCTTTGGGCTATGGTATTCCAGAGGAAGTATGGACTAGTAAGATGAGTTAGTATTTTCTCAAAACCTTTGGTTGTGAAGCATTTGCACATATTAATTCTGAAAATAGAACTAAGTTGGAAGCTAAGTCAAAGAAATGTGTATTTGTTGGATATGGAATTGATGAATTTGGTTACAGGCTTTGGGATTTTGAAAATTGTAAAATTGTAAGGAGCAAGGTTGTCATATTCAATGAGAAAGTGTTGTACAAAGATCTGTTGCAGTAGAATGAGAAGAAAGAAAATGATTATGTAGTGTTGGATGATACTCCAAAAGATGATGTTCCAGCAGTTCCTCATGATCTGAAACAACTGCAACAACAAATACCACCCACCCCAGTGAATGTTAGATGGTCAACAAAGCTATGTAGACCTCCAAAAATATTTTCTCCCTCTTTATAGTCTATTTTACTAAATGATGTTGGTGAACCTGAATGTTACAATGAAGTTGTGTAGGTGGATACTAAGATTAAGTGGGAATCTACAATGAAAGAAGAAATTGACTCTTGCTAAAAAATAAGACATGAGATTTATGTAAGTTGCCTATAGGTAAAAGGGCTTTATAGAATAAACCAATTTATTGGTTGCAATAAGAGGATGGATGTAAGAAACTATTTAAATCTAGGTTAGTGGTAAAAGGATTTACACATAAAAAGGGCATTGATTTTCATGACTAGATTTTTTCTCTTGTTTTTAAAATGACTTCTATTAGTATTGTTTTAAGTATTGTGGCTACTGAAGATTTGCATTTGGAGAAACTTGATGTTAAAACCACTTTTCTTCATGGTGATTTGGATGAGGAGATATATATGGCATAGCCACAAGGATTTGAGGTCAAAGATAAGAACTTAGTGTGCAGATTGAAGAAAAGTTTATATGGCTTGAAGCAAACACCTCAACAATGGTATATGAAATTTGACAATTTTATGCATGAGCATGCATAATAGGTGTCATTCATATCATTGTGTTTATTTTCAAAGGTTGGATGATGATAGCTACATTTTTTTATGTTTATATGTTGATGATATGCTTTTAGTTGGGTCTAACATGGATCACATTAAGGGGTTAAAATAATAGTTAGCACATTCATTTTCTATGAAGGATTTGAGAGTAGAAAAATAAATTCTTGGTATGAAAATTTGCAAAGATAGAAAGAATTAAAAATTGACATTATCTCAGGATGATTATATTGAGAAGGTATTGCAAAAATTTTCTATGGAGAATGCTAAAGTTGTCACCACACCTTTACCTAGTCATTTGAAGTTGACTAAGGAGATGTGTCCAAAGACACAAGAAGAGGAGGATAAGATGTCCAAGGTACCTTATGTTTCAGCTATAGGAAGCTTGATGTACATTATGGTATGTACTAGGCCAGATATTGCACATACAATGGGAGTTGTTAGCAGGTATATGAGTCATCTAGGGATTGAGCATTGGAATGCAATCAAATGGATTCTCAGATATTTGAGAGGAACATCCAGCAAGTGTTTATATTTTGGGGGCTCTACTATTTATTTACAGGGCTATGTTGACTCAAATTTTTCAAGGGATATTGATACTAAGTGGAGTACTAAAGGTTATGTATTTACTATTAGTGGGATAGAAATGAGTTAGATTTCTCAGTTGCATAAGGTTAATTATTTATCCACTACACAGGCAGAGTATGTTGTTGCTATAGAGGTAGCCAAGGAGATGATATGACTTTAGTTCTTCATGAAAGAATTGGGACACCCATGAAGGGATAATTATTTTTTTATAGATAGCTAGAGTGACATTCATCTTGTAAAGAATTTTTCTCTACATTCAAAGACAAAACACATATAGTTGCAGTACCATTTCATTCGATCAATTTTAGATGATGAACAGTTAAAGTTGGAGAAGATACATACAGATGATAATCCAGCAGATATGTTTACCAAGGCAATAACAAGAGAGAAGTTGAACTCCTCTTTAGCTTCAATTGGTCTTCTAGACTTAATAGGATAAAAGAACAATAGAGTCCAAGGTGGTTTGATATTCCTATAGGAGCTACAAGTTTAGTAGTGCTATGATCAGTCTCCAAGTGGGAGTTTATTTTTGTGGAGTTTGATTAGTCTCTGAGTGGGAGATTGTTGTGATGTGGATCCTAATCAGGCTCAGAGGTTTATTTGGCATAGTTTCTCCCTAGATTATTTCTATGAGGGTTTGGGGTAGTGCCGCCAAGATGATGTCAAGGGGTAGTGCCCCAGGTGTGCTTTCTATCACAACACAAGGTGGGATCAAGGGGAAACACTCCTGTGGGATTTTTTGGGGCAGTGCCCTTGAAGCTAAAAATGACCTTATATTGTAAAAGACATCAACTGCTATTATTCCATTGGACAACTTATTTTGGCCCTAATTGTGTAAGTGGAAAAAGCTTGTATAAAATGGCTTAAGGTTAGGGATTTCATAATGTATGGTATATTGTAGCTTATTGTGGTGGTATTGAGTTGTAAGGGATTTTGGATTATAATTACTAGATAATAATAATATTGGACTTTTTATTGGTGGACGTAGTCTAGGGATTGGGTGAACCACATCAAATCTTTATGTCTTGTGTTCTCTTCTATGTGATCTATTATTTTCTAATATTGGTTATATTTGCATGTAACTATTATTTTTGTGTGAGGTTAATCCTAACAAAAAGGGCTTCTTGGGAATCCACATATCCTTATAACAATGGTCCATGAGTAAAAATAGATGTCCCAAAATTGGTGACACATATTTGGCACTACATTACAATCAATAGGCCTTAAAAAGGTCTTTAATGATTGGGGAAATCATTAACCACTAGTAGAATTCTCCTTCTCGGGGAAATTCCAAAAAAAATTCAAACAATACAAAGTTTGAACATTCCCAATCTAGAGAGAGAATAGTAGATCACAATTGAACAAATAATTTATCTCCATCTCTTTCAAATTCCATATCCATATCATCTGCAAAATAATCTCTATTGTGGAAAAAAACATATGCATTTGCAATGAGTACCAACTAAAGTTTGTGGACTCTCCCTTCTTTAGAACTATCAGTCCTTCATTAATGTTTATCTCCAAGTACTTTGGGATGTCATAAATCACTGCATCCCCATATTTCTAAATTCCTAAGCACATCCATATTTTTTTCTTACTTAATTTCCTCCTATTGGTCAACCCTAATGCCTAATAGAGGGTAGTGTGGGAATTTGCTAGAGTGTCATTGTAGTGATCGCAATTACCTATTGTATAAGAAATGGCCAAACAGTTAATTTTATCCCATCTACTTCTTTCAAGAAAGAATTTATCAAATTTTGTTGTACATCCTTGCCTACTCTATCAAAGGCTTCTTCAATCATCTTGAAATCGATACCATCAATCACATCTTCAGTAGGGTGGAGACGAAAGGTTTCTCTAATAGAATCAACATCTATTCTTAATAGGGTATCTCCATTTACATCCCTAATTACATGTGATACCAGGTCATAGTTATCCACTAACTCCAAAAGTAGGTCAACATCGAGGAAAATTGTAAGCATTACCAATTTGCCTAGATCACACTACCATACATTGCTAAGTGGGCTTCCTACATTGGATTGGCCATACCACCATCTAAAGATCTCTAAACCTTTGGTGGGCATGTTTTTATCAAATACATTTCCATATTTGTCTTTAAAACCCAGTTGTACTTCATTCTTCAATACCTTCCACCCTTTAGTGGCTTCTCTTCCATCCTTTGACATAGGAAACTATTCAATAAAATCATCTTGAAGCCTTGTATCCTCATAATTAAATTCCTAAAGTGCTTTTTTAGAGGCATTTTTTCTTAGAATAAGGGATCCACACAACTAGAGTTTATCTAGGGCCTACTCATAGAAAATAGAAGTCTTAGGTGATACAATTCTCAAATTAAGAACACAGGGGATAATGCAACACTTGTTTGATTCATAATTCCTAGAGTACTTCAATTTTGATTTTGAAAACCCTCAAGCTTGACAATTCAACTTCTTGCAAATTTAGTATGTGGTTGTCAACAACTGAGATGAGGTGACAACCTTTTAAACCTATTATATCAGCATCTAAACCACAAACTCATGTGAAATAACTATCAATTCACCATGCTAAAGAAAACTCCTTTGCTTGGATCTATACTCATTTTTGAAAACCTATCATTGATCATCTTTTGGCTATCATTGGATGATTAAGATCTCCTTTTGACTTTCGCTAACTAGTTTATTCATCACTTGGGACCCATCACGAGCCAATGAAGATCCAAAGAATTGAATGCATAAACTTTTTTGAAAATTCAACACATATGAGCAAGGGGGACATGTGGAAGAATCATGCTTCATTTCCATGCAGCTTCCATTACCTTGCGATAACACGTGGACCATCAATTTACCAATCTCTTCTCAAACACATGGATGGTTGATCCTCACCAAGAGATTAATTTTCCATTGTTGATTGACCCTCATGCCTTATATATCTTTTAAGTGGTAACACATTTACTTTGGCATAAGTGGGACATGTGAAAGTATCATGCTTCATCACTACGGGAGAGTCAATCTTCAGTGAAACAAAAGGGACTATTAGATTATTGCCTTTGAAAAAGAGAGCATGAGTACTTCCATGACTAAACTTGCTGACACAGTCTACATGGTCCAATCATCTATCAAGTCCCTACACTCCTTAGGTCCCACTAGAAATCTTGCTCAAAGTATGAGACACATGTCATAATCTTGCTTATCCACCATAACCCTTATCAGATCTTGAGAAGTTGTGACATTGTTGACTCATAAGGAAATAGACCCATTGTGACATAGAAATGGAAAACTATTGCTGAATCTAGATGGAAACATCCTATTTCTATCATACAACCTCATAAATCCACTTCACTCTCACCAGCTAACTTGATCACATGTGAACCAATCATAAAGTAATCAATCCTTGCTAAAGCTAGTCCTAATAAAGATTTTAGACCTGAGATTAACTCCATGTGTCAAAGTCTCACTTCACCTCTATATTAGCATCCAAAGGTAGCAAGCTAACGTGATCCACCAATCTATATTGTTATATCTATGAGTGAATGGGCTGATGGTTGGGTGCGTGTCACCATCATGCTATAGTACCATTTGGGGAAGGACACCTAGCGAGATAGTGATGGTCATTGATATGTCATCAATTTCTAGCTTAAAGTGAGAAGTGTTTGGCCCTGCCATTTCCATGTGGCACAATCACACTTTTTGTTAAAATAAAGGTCAAGCCCAACACAGATATGTGTGCCATTGATTTGTAACTCCATCATTTTCACATGCTTGAAATGGGAAGTGCTAAAGAGCATTAAATCCAAAGCTTCAATATTAGATTAAAAGAAAAGACCACAGGTGAAAAAGTTATTAATTCCTAGGGCGTGAATAGTAGGACCTTCTTCATGTAGAAACAACCCTTAAGTGATTTTAAAACATAGGCGCATTAAATACTAAAGGTGCATGGGGTCCAAACTTTAGGTTGATAACACCTAGGAGCTAAAATATAACACAACGATGTAGACCCCCTTCCTAAGTCAAAAGAAAAGGTAATGAAGAAATAGAAAGACTTAGGGATTTTTCTACTTTGCTTAGGGTTTCTTCCTAAAACCCTTTGCAACTAGGGGTTTTTTTTCAAAAGAAGAATTGCCATAGGCATTAAAACATGAATAGAATAGACCTTGGGTGACAATGGAAAAATACTTTGGAAAGTACACCAACACATCCAAAGGTATACTAAGTGAATCGCACAACATCAACATATCTAACATGTAACCTATGATCACAAGCCTCAAGAGCAATACCTACCACATATACACCAAGAAGCTCCCACTCCAAAAGAAAATATCAAATTCAAAACCAATCCACTCACAAAATCTCATAGAAATCCATCCATGTAGTATCAAGGACATCTCCAACACATAAACTAATAAACTACAAGAACAACCCTCATAAGAAGTCTCCAACACTCTCCCAAGGTCTCCACAACCAACAAAGGAAAGAGATAATTAGATAACCATGTCATCTCTCACATGACATACATGAACACAAACTAGTGATAAGCTACAACCAATCTCAAACCAATGTGAGTGAAACCAAACATCTAGGAAGATAACCAAGACTAGAGAGAAATCATGCTAATCATAACCTATCTCATGTCATTCTACACACACCTCTAGATGTAAATTGTGGCAAGTAAGATATCCTCAATAAAACCCCAACTAGAAGCCACAAAAATACCCAAACCATGTCATCTAACTAGTCATGGATGCAATCCTCTCACAAGAAGATCAAGCTCATAAGTTATTCCTAACCCAAGGAATAACCATTCCTAATGCAAGGAATATGCCTAATATACACCATCTCTCAAATGAACACTCCATAACTAACTCATTCCATACATCATGATACATACCCTTGTGGTGGAATTAGTGGGATCAGCATGATCCCTCTACCATTGGGATTATCTTGTTTTTTGAAGTTAACCACCTCTTTGAAGACCTTTTCCAATGTGTCAATATTTACAGCAGGAAGTCTTCATAGGAAAATAGAGGTAAGTTGATCTATGGAGTTCAAGTAAATTTGAATTGCAACTCCTAGTGGTATAGTATAAGGAGACTCCAACCTTGGTAGGTCATGTGAAAGTGATCATTAAACCTAGAGATGTTTATGTTGGGTCCCTTTTGATGTGTAAGATCTGGTTGTGCAAGATAGTTAGATTGATGAATGTCTTGAACTAGTCTAGGAATAATTTCTCAAAAATTTCCCATATAGTGATGGATACCAGCAGTAAATTGACATACCCATTTTAGTGATGGATACCAGCGGTAAATTGACATACCCATTTAATGTGACTTCTCCCAAATTGTATTGAAACAAGCAAAGAACTACGTCTTCATGCTAAATCTTCTTTTTATTGTATATCTCTTTGAAAACCTTGATGTTTTCCTCTGTTGTTTGGATCTTGCCATAGATGAACTTGGGATAAATGTTTTCAAGATTGTTAGGGAGGTCATAAAATGGACCTTGTGATTTGATTGGTGAATCTTGTACATTGGCCAAGAAAGCCATAGGTGGACGTAGTGGTGGTTAACTTTGTTTTTGTGATATGGTTGGGATAAAGGTAATTAGAATGTGAGGTGGATGATGATGATGGGATTTATGGCATGAAAGGAAAAATGAAGATTTAGTATCCCTTTGTCACTGTGAGGCTCATGGAAAATGATTGAGTTCCAAGTGCTCATATTTGTTGGGTGAAGACATCAATTCTCTCTAAAGGGAGACATTGGATCAAAATTTTCTAGTTTGCACACCTCTAGGGTAGTGCACCTTTGCACTTGAGCACTTGCACACCTTAGTGGCTATGAAACTTCAAACTTAGAAAATTATAGGTTTAGCCCTCCTTCTAGTGCCACTTCTATTGATCAATCATTTTTCACAATGCCAATGATATAAATTCTTATGAATTTATCTCTTAAAAAATTGATCAAGTGAACCAACTCCAAGGTTCTGGATGGTTATTTTTTGACCCATTGGGTAGCTCAATTGAAGATAAATATGAATATTCACTAGAAGGTATTTGTTAGTATCTTTAATCTACAAATACTTCTAAGAGAAGGTGACCAAAAACTAATGTATTTTTTGTATTTTCAGATTTATTAATGAATTCAAGTTCTAACCAAGCAACTATATGAATTCCTATTCTAACCATGTGTTCAAAAGAAAATAATAGAATTAGGGTGACAATAATTTAAAGGAATTGCTAAAAATGAAATTCCCAATGGACATAAGTCAAAGCAACAACGCTTTTGCAAATTAAATCTTCAAAATGATCGAGTAAGAAACCAATGAAATTAGGAGCAACACATCCTCAATTCCACTGGTGTAATCATTAAAGGAAATGAAGAAAACCATATGATGTTTCACAACTCATAAAATTGTGTAGCCATGGAAAATTCACACACATGAGACAAATTGATATACAAGAACTCGAAGGTGATCCTTTCTCCAATTTGTCACAATAGAGGAATTTTTTAGCAAATTAAAAACACTAGACCTAATAGGTCACACAAGCATTAAAATATAATAAAACCTTTGCCTCCATTCCTATTCATCAACATAAATTCACAAAAGAACTGCACATTCTAGCAAGAAACACTACATGGAGAATGAGAGCACCAATAGCATACTTTATTGCATCAAAATACTAGCCTTGAATACATATTACATCTCCATATTTATAGGAAACCCCATCCTTAATGCAATTTTTGGATCTAGGGCTTTTTCTTTCAAAAAGCATGCTAAAATTACTAAATTTAAGAATATTATGTACAAACATACTCCTAACTAGGTGCTAAGCACTCTTTATTATATTAATTACATGGTGCAAGGATTTTTACATGACTCAAAAACTCTTAAAGAAGAAGATGATAAAAATATGGAAGACTTGGGATAATCTAGGAATCTCTATCACTTCTTTAGATGCAAGCTTGAGCTTCACTATGAGTCTCTACCAATAAAACTACTGGAAAATGCATTTTTTGGTACATGAAATGCTCAAAAAATAGAATTGGTAGTTAATTATCAACTCCACCAAAACTGATCTAAAACTGTTGACACACTTGTGCACCTTCTAAAATGGTGTACCTTCACACTAGTGCACCTTCATATCTAGCACACATGCACACCTTTAGAGGTGACAGGACCTAAATTGGCAAAATTTATCTAAGTATCAAAATTTCAATTTCCAACATTTTGGTTTTCTAACCCTTCTACCAAAATAATGTCTGGATGCATTTCTTTAAACTTCTAGATCATGACAGTAATCTCTTAAGTATCTAGAAAGTCTAGAGACTCATATTTAGTCCTTACTTCTCGTCAGTATTTGTTGACATCTTGCCTAATTTCTATAAAATCTTCTAGCTTGGAATCCAACTCTTTTAGTGCCTCCTTAGTTTCGAAGATGCATATGACATCATCTTCAAAGGATACTGCTTCAAATGATGCTTAGAAGTATTGTTATGTCCTCGTTTTGACATATAAATTAAATAATAAATAAGTATTATATATAAAGTAGTATTAATAATAATATTAAAATGATAATATTTTATAGGTAATATTATGTTATAATCATATAATAATATCATATTATATGTCACATTATTATAGCAATATAAAGGTATGAAATGAACGAAATGATAATATAATATAATAAATAATAATATTATGACAAAGATATATTTTAATATAAAAATGATAAATATAAATGTATTATAATATAATAATATTTGATATATTATCAAATAATATTCTTAATAATATAATCATCAATATAATAGACCTTATGATATTAATTAATATAAGTAACCTTATTAATATATAATTAATATAATTATTAATATAATACAATTATTAATATAATATAAATTATTACTATGAAAGAAGGCGACCCTTTGAAAAATACTTATATATATCAAATATCAAACAATGAGAACTATATTAGATAAGAATATTATTACATAATGATTCAAATAAAAGGAAAATATGGGAATGTCCTCAAATGAGACATTACAAGTGGTATCAGAGCATGATTCTGCCATCCTGTGAAGAAAATTTTGAAGACGGGACATTAGGAGTCCATAGAAAGGAGAACATTGAATTGGCAATATTAAAATAAGGAGCAAGGGAAATACACCCAGTAAGTATTCTATTTCCCAACCATGTGAATGAGAGAAGCTGTCAGTATTCAAGAACATATATTACCAACCCCAATCTACCACCAATAAGACCAATGAATATTTACGCCATCATCTAAAAGGAAGAGATTGGACATTAAAGAAACATCAGCAATGAATATATACACTGATCTGCATCACATTTTGTGTCAAGACCCGCACTAAATTTCATTGGGTTCTGCATCAAGATCAGTTTCAAAACTTCCAGCGGACTTCACGTTGATATATAGACTACAGTGTATTAAATAATAGGGACATCAGTGGCTATACATTAATCTCCATCAAATTCCACGTCAGGTTACCAACTGTGCAATGTATCAAGTGACATTGGATGCCAGTAATTACACACTTAAGGAGGTGAACCAGAAGGAGAGGTGTGTATCGGGTTTGTAAACAAAACCCATACAAAGGCAAGTTCAAAAATACTCACAAAGACCAAAACATATAATATGGAAGCCACAATGATATTGGGAAGCAATTAACATGGGCAATTTTATAAGAAGATGAGGAGAGTGCTAGATTATAATTAGGATGGAGCACTGTGGCTCAACAGTAGATAGGAGGAAGAATAACAATAAAAGCATCAAACAAGAATACCAAGTATTGATTGGCATTGAATATGCAATGATAGTCAGTAACAATAAGCTTCTATTATCAACAAAACTGATTCATCATCTGCAGAATACATACAAAAGACAACAACATATATCGCATACTAATATAATAACAAAGACTATATATAATAAAGATTATATATATATATATATATATATATATATCCTTGAAGATTAGTAACAAAAAATTCAAAGATTATCTTTGAGATCAGTGACAGGAAACTCAATCAGATTTCTAGATTCGCAGTAACAGAGGGTTTCGAGCATCAAATATAGAAAATATCAACAAATTTGAAGCAGTTACCAAAACCTCGAGAGAAATTTAAGTAGATACCAAAACCTTGAGGAAATTTAGGTAGATATCCTTCAAAATTGATGCTATCTATTGAAGCAGATTGAACATATAGTCAAGCGTTGTAGCGTCTACCTTAGACTGGTGCTTGCAATAAAACTGGTCATACAAAGGATTGTTCAGGCAAATTGCAAAATTATTGTTAGTCAAGAATGATTTTGACACTTGAGTGCCAACACACTTAACCACTTTTTACATTAAAGCTGAGTACACTATGTATGCCAAGCCACAACTTGTGCCGAGTCAGGAAAGCCATCAGGTGCCAAGTGATCTTTAGGTGTCGAGCAGCCTTCAAGTGCCAAGTGAAGATCAAATGTCGAGTGACTATAGGTGCCGAGAATGATCCAAGTGTTGAGCAATATTTAGGTGCCAAGTCATAAACAATACTGAGCAAGATAGGAACGATACAGGAGCCGAGTTACAGAAGGTGTCGAGCATCAAGAATCTGTAAGTGTCGAGTAACTCAGAATCAACATATGAGTTTGTAACTTCACAAACTCAGATGTAAATCATTTTCATGGCCGACATATGACAAATCTTGAAGGATTTAAGTAATAAGATCAAATCATTTATATTTCCTATGCAATCTACATGCATCCAATAAGAAAAATGGAGAAAGCATGCAACCAATGATAGAAGTATAAGGAATGAGCGGGAAACAAAGATTCAATATGGATTGTAGATCCACATCTAACCCTAAGTCTTTGAATGTATTTATAAGGAAGACTAAGCCTCATTGTATGAATGGGGACAAAGGTGTGGAAGGAAAACTACTTTTAGAGTGAAGAATATTAGATCTCAGAGGATCAAGATCAGAAGAAAGCATATCAAGTACCTGTATTCAGCAATCAAGGATTGTAAGCTATCAGGTTTATTATACCTAATACTCTTTAGCCATTGTATTAGAAAGGAAATCCTATGATGATAGGTTAGCTTAATATCTATTTTGTAGATCCTTTAAATAGGTGATTAAATCCTTTGACAAGGTAATCCTTTAACCAGGTCACTATTGGTACAGTGTAAAGCCTTTAATATGGCAGGCCTTTAAGAAGGCAGATCATCAGAAGTGGTCAAACATTATTACTATAGTGATTTTGTGGGTATCATCCCCACCCTAGTTTTACCTTCTTATTCCTAGAGGGTTTCTGGGTTACCAAAATCTCAAGTGTTATGTGGTGATGCATATTTGTTTCTCATGATTGTTTAATGTTTCTATGAATGCATGTTCATTTCAAAGATATGTTATTAAGTATTTAAAATAGGTTAAAAGCTAGTACTTCTGATTCACCCCCCCTCTCAGAAGAATTCTTTCTAATAAGATATAACAACAATTGTTATCAGAGTAGCAAGGTTCTCACAAGAAGAAGTCTAACAGCTTGGAGAAAAAGGTCTGAATATGGAAGTCTTCAAACTTGGAAAGATTATTGACAATCAAGTGATTGATGTGCAACTGGCTCTACATAGAGTAGAGGAAGCAAGGGAGGAACTAAGAAAATCCTTGAAAAGAAGAAAGGATATAGCCATAGCTGAAAATGATACAAACTACAAGGAGATAGATACCACAAAACTATTTGCCAATGGAGACACTGAAGAGTTTGATGCAGTAATAGCAGAACTGATGGAGAAAAACAAAGTTCAAGCAGAAGAGATAAGATCTCTCAAGATGGAACATGAATCACAGGCCATAGTGTTATGTGAAATCACTGAACAAAAGAAAAGAGCAGTTGAGGATAGAGTCATGATGGAAGATGACAAAAGGAATCTTGCAAACAAACTAGAAGAAAAATGTACTGAATTAACAAGGATCTCAAACATGCAGATGGATACACTTGCCCAAATAATGAACCTTCATCATGAACTTAATATGAAAGATATTGAGATCTCTACTTTGAGGATGTAGAATGAAAAATTGTAGAATGAATTGAGCAAAAAAAAGAAATGGCAGAGAATCTCAACAAGTCAAGCAAAGCCATAAAGTACTTTGAACAGTTGCTGAAATCCCCAAGATCCGCCCATGATACATCAGGACTTGGATACAATAGCACTGAAGTTGGTGAATCATCAAAGAGTGTTGAGCAAAGAAGTGACAAAGGTAAGGATTCTAAACCCATTTGTCATTACTGTAATAAAAAGGGACATACTGCTAATGTTTGCAGGATTAGAAGGATCAATCAGCCAAACACATCCAAAAGCAAGATTTACTGTCACAAATGCAACATGCAAGGACATATGACACAAGATTGTAGATCCAAAGTCCCAAGGACACAAAGATTTAATGGACATTGTCATAATTGCAAGAAATATGGACATAGGGCATTTGAATGCAGATCAAAGCCTATGTGGACATCAAATCAACCAGCAAAAGAGAATGAAGGTCACTACCATTGGGATTATAACACCAGGTACAATTGTCACTATACTCAAGAGTATGGACATATACCTCAGAATTGCATAAGAACATATTTCAAGGGTAACTATAAAAGATGGTTGAACTAGACTACTTGTTTCAATTGCTTGAAAATTGGACATGTCAGCAGAAACTGTCCAACAAAAGCCAAGGCACCCAAGACTGAAGTAAATAAGGGCAAAGAAAAGATTGATGTGGAACACATAAGAACAAATATGAAGAAGACATGGCAAAAAAAGGATGGATCAGGTACATCCTATGAAAGGGTCACTTCACCCATGAGGTCAAGTGATCATTTCTCATCTAACTAATCACAAGATAAGCCTATAGGGATGATACATAAGGAAGTATCAAACATCGGCCCTAAACCATGAAGAAGCACTGCAAAGTATAAATTTTCATGAGACAAGATGCTAAGACTAAACTTGAAAGATGATGTTGAGTTGTCTTTGGATGCCGAGTGAAACTGCCTTGGATGCCGAGTTATTAACAAAAGATGTCAAGTAAGTATATATGTTGAGTGGATGCCGAGTTGAAAAACATTTGGAAGCTGAGTGATAGGTGCAAGTACTAAAATGCATTAAATGTAAAGTTTCTTTTGTCTCTTAAAAGTAAAAATTGATTCATTCTTGAGACATTCAAATGAAGAGCAATTACCTTGAGAACAACTGAGCGATTTTCAAGCTTTCAACCAGCGATTCAGCATCTACCCAAATGACCTAAGCATTTATCCAGGTATTTCCCTCAGGTGCCAAGTTTTACAGTTTGAGAAGTTTTGCTTTAATCGTTAAACCCTAGTTCAAATATAAATGGCATCTAGTTCAAAAATGATCCAAGGGATAGTGAGCCATGAGATTCAACTTGTTAGCAATGAGGTTAAGCAACCTAAGTTTAGACCTATACCAGAAGTTGCATACAAAAGCGATCCCGCTGGTGCCCTATCCGCCATCCCTAAAAAAGTCGTTATGGTTCAGGATGTGTGAAAGTGCTATAATTGTAAAATAGGAGCCATAGGAGATTTGTAAATCTTTAATGCCTATGAGAAACTCTATGAAAATGGTATCTTGAAAGATGAGTTTTCTGTTATAGAAAAGAAGGGTTTAACCAAAGCCCTATTTTTCCCAATCGTATTCAAAAATGACTGGATACGCATAATACTCAGCAGAATCCATAATGGATCATTCTAGTTAGAACAAGGACTAGTCAAAATTACCAAGAAAATGGTTCATAGGGTTACAGGTTTTCCAACCCTAGATCGGCCAAAGACATTGAGAAGTGAAAAGAAGGAAACAATTGAGAAGAACACAGGTGCAAAATGGAACAATAGAGGCATGACCATAGATACCATAACTGATCCTCTTCTAGACTTTGTTGTAAGGATCATATCGCATAAGTTTCATCAATCTAGCAGGTTAAATAGTGTACCCTGCATAGCAGTAGATGTGGCACATAAGCTTGTAAAGAAAGACCACACCTATGACCTTGCAAAGCTCTTGTTGCAACAGATCAATGAAAATCTTCGAGCTATTAGAAAGTCCAAGGGAGCACAGTGTAAATTTGGTCCAGTGTTAGTTTGTATGTTCTTCTATGTAATGAAGGAATTCCCTTCATTTGGAAAAATTAACTGGAGTCAGAATAGAACCATTTTTTATCAAATTAATGATTTCATTGCACAAATGGGAGATAACTTTGATGATCAAATGTCTATCTATTTCGATGATTTCAAAAATGCAATGAAGAAAATAATGAGGATACCAGTTTCACTGGTAGAAAATCATGTAAATGACATGTTTTCTTGTTGATATTGATTATACTTACATTCAAGTAGTCCTTCCAAGAACAAGATGGTTTAGACCATTGGGATATGAGCTTGATGTTGACCAAGCTTCTGCAGCCATCACAGTATTACTTGCAGAGGAAATGGACAAATCTGCCAAGGCATTTGGAACATTTGACACTGTCAAATCAAGAGTTGTTACAGAACTCAAGATAGCCACAGTAGTAAAGAAAAAGGACAAGCTGGTAAAGAAGTTAAAGAAGAAATTTGGTGTTGAAGAATCAAGTGCAGCAGGCGAAGCATAAGAGATTAGTGAAGGAGAAGAAGAAGGTGAGCTAGAACAAGAGCCACTTAAAGAGAAAGATGAGAGTGTCGAGGAAGCAAAAACCAAGAAGGCAGCCATCAAAGGCAGAGTCGTCAAAAGAAAGACAAAAAAACCTCCTGCTTCTCAGCCTTCACCAAAGAAATTTGTCATGCAAACGCCCAAGAAGCCAACAACTAGAGCCACAGCAAGGGCATCTACCCAAAAGGCCAAAGAGGAAGCCACAAAGAAGAAGAACACAATCAAAAAGGCACGGGAAGAGCCAAAGAAAAGGAAAAGATATGTGTCCCAACCCAATACTGATGAAGAAGATCAGACTGAAAGGGTAAGTCATCCTCCTAAATCTTCAGTTGATATATTGTGTGACAAGATTAGGAATGGAGATTTAAGTGAAATGAAAAAGATTGATTTCAATAAGTTCTATAGAGAGGAACAAAATAGCATAGAAGAATTAGTCTATGCATTAATGGCACAGTTCAAGTATACACCTCTTGAACTAGATGGACAATTCCCAAAGGAATTGTCTAAAACTATAAAAGACAGATGGCATTTATCTCTAATGTTGGAGAAAGAGATGAGGGAATCAACCCTCGCAAACCTACTACCTAATTTTAAAAAGGAACAGGTAACTCAAGCAGTCAAAAGGCATAGTAAAAGGTTTACACCTAAATATAGGGCATTCTCCATCCTACAAAACAAAATTGAAGAAGTTGTATAGAGAACTACAAGATTTTGGAAAAACTTGTACAAGACAACTGAAGATGTCCTTGAAGAGGAATACAAAGAGGAAGTTGTTGCTAAACCTGAGGAAAGAAGGAAGAGGAGAGAAGAGAAAATAGAAGAAGAGAAAAAGGTTGAAGAAGAGAAAAACAAGAAAGAAAGAGAGGAGGAAGGAAAAGATGAAGACAAGGGTACTAATGAATAGCAAAGTGTGCAAGACACACAAATTTCACCTCCTAGCCTGCCTCACTCTACTACCACACCTATAGAGATCATAAAGATTAAGGATGTTGTTGACACCACATGTCAAAACATCAATCCATTAACTACAGAGGATCTTACTAAGATCCTTGACCAAACAACTCTACAAGTGCAATTGTGTACGAGTCCTATATTGGTCAATGTGGATAATCTCCAAAAGTTAGTAGACAGACTCAAAGAAGCCAAGGTTTCACCAAAAGAACCACCTCAAATCATTCAAACTATTGGGCTTACACTTCTACCACCTCCATCACCACCAAGGATAGCTATTCAAGCTCATGAGGAGTCGAGTGCAACAATAGAGGTAGTCACAGGGATAACAATTCAGACAGCAAGTATACCTCCAACAGTAGTGACACAAGAAGAAGCCAAGCAAGAAGAATAGGACAAAGAAGAAAGACAAGATAAAGAGGAGTCTGCAATACAAACTTTGGTTGAATTACCAAAAATAGGAACTCCCACCAAACCCAGTCATAAGTTGAGTACTAAAATGATGACCTTACATGTCAGTACACCAAGCTCAAGCTCTACTAGGGTAGCCAGGACCATTCATTATGGTATTCCTGAGCTTGATGAAGAAATTAAAATACCCTATTATGATTCAAGCACTCTAAATGAGGAAAAGATGAATGAAATACATAGTGCATTGGATAAGAGAAAGAGGCAAGAGGCAATGAGGAAAGACTACAAATACAAGTAGACAATGAATGAGATAAAAGATATATTCATGGATGCTTTTAGTCTTCAACCTCCAGATGCAAATAGGCCAATACTTGAGCAACTATCTGATATAGTTGACCAAGTGAATAATGAAGACCATGAGACTAATGTTAAACCAATGGAATGGTCAAAAAAGAAGTTTGTAGGCAAAGTCAACCACAAAATAGCTAATAACATAATTTTGGGACAAGTTGACCTAGCTACGAAATTGGAAAATGTAAAGAGTGTATTAGGGAACATATTTTCCCTTTATAGCAAATTGTGTGATTTTTCCAGGTTCACACAAGAAATAAATCTGAAAATTTTGAACCTTGAGAGTAAATTAAAGCTCTCCAACATGTAACTACCCTCAGATCCTACACAGAGTGAAAAGAAATTTTATCAAACACTTCACACTCAGAGGGAATTAGTTGCATTATTAGAAGAAGAGGCCACTATCAAAGAAAAGTCGATGCAAATCCAAGCTTCCATCACTCCTCACTTCAAAGTATTACACAAGGAGCAAATGTGTGCAGAAATAGTTTTGAAGAAGGATCCAAACATTTCTACACATGAAGGGCTTGTTGATCTAGCAACAAAGCTTGCAATTCAAAAAAAGTCATTGGATATTGCCTTAAATAACTGGGATGCAACTCTCCAAATACTCCTTGAGGTAAATAAGACATTTTTGGCCAAGCATGGCATTACTATTTAGGACACTTTGACATCCGTATCAAAAAGGGGGAGATAATATTCTAAGGGGGAGATAATATTGTGAATATTGTGAAGATATATTAAAGAGAACATTAGGCATAATGGCACAAGACATTAGAATTCATGACATGACAAGGCATGATCAACTCAGGGGGAGTTATAATAATTTTGAGATTAGTGAGCGTACTCATAAGATCAGATAAATAATGCTTAGTTAAGTGTTTTTTACACTCATGTCAAAGGGGGAGATTGTTAGTCTAAGAATGGTTTTGACACTTGAGTGCCAACACACTTAACCACTTTCTACATTAAAGCCGAGTACATTATGTATGCCGAGCCACAGCTTGTGCCGAGTCAGGAAAGCCATCAGGTGTCGAGTGATCTTCAGGTGTTGAGTAGCCTTCAGGTGCCGAGTGAAGATCAAACGTCGAGTGACTACAAGTGCCAAGCATGATCCAAGTGCTAAGCAATATTTAGGTGTCGAGTCATAAACAATGCTGAGCAAGATAGGAACAATACAGGAGCCAAGTTACAGAAGGTGTCGAGCATCAGGAATTTGTAAGTGCCAAGTAACTCAGAATCGGCATATGAGTTTGTAACTTCACAAACTCAAATGTAAACTATTTTCATGGCTGACATATGGTCAATCTTAAAGGATTTAAGTGGTAAGATCAAATCATTTATATTTCCTATGCAATCTACATGCATCCAATAAGAAAATGGAGAAGGCATGCAACCAATGATAGAAGTATAAGGAATGAGCGGGAAACAGAGATTCAATATGGATCATAGATCCACATCTAACCCTAAGTCTTTGAATATCTTTATAAGGAAGATTAAGTCTCATTGTATGAAGAGGGATGAAGGTGTGGAAGAAAAACTATTTTTCGAGTGAAGAATATTAGATCTCAGAGGATCAAGATCAGAAGAAAGCAGATCAAGTGCCTATATTCAGAAATCAAGGATTATAAGCTATCAAGTTTATTATACCTAATGCTCTTTAGCCATTGTATTAGAAAGGAAATCCTATGATGATAGGTTAGCTTAACGGCTATTTTGTAGATCCTTTAAACAAGTGATTAAATCCTTTGACAGGGTAACACTTCATGTAAAGTGTTTGTAAATCCTTTAACCAGGTCACTATTGATACAGTGTAAAGCCTTTAACAGGGCAGATCATCAAAAGTGGTCAAACATTATTACTATAGTGATTTTGTGGGTATCATCCCCACCCCAGTTTTACCTTCTTATTCCTGGAGGGTTTCTAGGTTACCAAAATCTCAAGTGTTATGTGGTGATGCATATGTGTTTCTAATGATTGCTTAATGTTTCTATGCATGCATGTTCATTTCAAAGATATGTTATTAAGTATTTAAAATAGGTTAAAAGCTAGTACTTCTAATTCACCCCCACCTCCCCCCTCCCTCTCAGAAGCATTCTTTCTAATAAGATATAACAACAATTATAAGGCACACCCAATATTTCACATCCACATAGATGGAACAAAAAACAAATAAGGAAATACATTGCATGTGAGGTGGAAAAAATACATTAAAAGAAAAAGCCAAAATTATAGGGTGAGAAAGCCACGTCAAGAGGTAAAGTGGTCAAATAAAAAATAACAAATTTTAAAATTTTAGTGACGTCAAACAAATATGACTACTTAAGGTAAATGCATTAAATTATGTTATTTATTTTTTAATTTACACATCTAGTAGATATTATCATTATATATACATGTAAAATTGTATTTGCACTTTATTTATTTATTTAAATTGATAATGAATAAATTGGTATATGAATTAGTATAATTTATTTATATGATAAATGATGGATATATACATATCTTGATTTTCAAGGCTATATTATGTAATCACTAAGATATTGATTGATTTCTAACTATAAGTTTCAAAGTGGGAAAAGAAGCCAAGTTCAAAGAATGGGTGCTACACTTGATAAAGGAGCTAAGGAAAGGATAAACAAAGATGATCTAAGCATAATCCTGAGCATAATCAAGGAAGTAATGAAGGTACAAAGGACTGACAAGAACTAGATAAGCTACAAATTTGATGGTGATAAATTTTTCATAATTAGTAAATCAAATTATCTCCTAAGTAGACCACCTTGATGGATATCACAGACTGTCATCAAGGCCAAGAGGGCCAAAGTTTCGCTCTTGGGCTTAGGTAGGATATTTAAGAAGAATAATATTACCTCCTAAGTAGACCACCTTGATGGATGTCATGGGCTACCATCAAGGCCAAGAGGGCCAAAGTTCCACTCTTGGGCTTAGGTAGGAAGAATAAGATTACCTTCTAAGTAGACCACCTTGATGGATGTCACTGGCTGTCATCAAGGCTAAGAGGGCCAAGGTTCTACTCCTGGGCTTAGATTGGTCAAGTTAAGATTTGACATCACGTCAACTTAATTCAGTTAAGAATATGCCAAGTAGACCACCTTGATGGATGTCAATGGCTGCCATCAAGGCTAAGAGGGCCAAAGTTCAGCTCTTGGGCTTGGTAGGATATTGGTTCAGAACTAATTTATCATGACTAATCTTTTCTTTAAAAGCTATTATATACATGTACATGCTAATAATTATTTGTGTGTGCAGGATCCACAACCAAAAGGGGTACCGAGGGAACTATATGTTATAAATCATTCCCTTTACTCTACTTCATTGTGAAAATTATAAAGAATGTATGATGTGTCTACATCATGTTTGCTTCGTGTCTTCATCTGTCTGCATCGTGTTTGCTTCGTGTTTTCATTCATTAAATATGTATGTTTTATAAAATCTTCCAAGCCTTTCATTTGCAAATATGTTTTGTATCTATGAAGCAGTTTGTGTGTGAATGATTTTGCTTGAGGACAAGCAAATTTGAGAGGGGAGGACTGTGATGTCCCCATTTTGACATATAAATTAAATAATAAATAAGTATTATATATAAAGTAATATTAATACTAATATTAAAATGATAATATTTTATAGGTAATATTATGTTATAATCATATAATAATATCATATTATATGTCGCGTTAGTATAGCAATATAAAGGTATGAAATGAACGAAATGATAATATAATATAATAAATAATAATATTATGACAAAGATATATTTTAATATAAAAATGATATATATAAATGTATTATAATATAATAATATTTGATATATTATCAAATAATATTCTAAATAATATAATTATCAATATAATAGACCTTATGATATTAATTAATATAAGTAACCTTATTAATATATAATTAATATAATTATTAATATAATACAACTATTAATATAATATAAATTATTATTATGAAAGAAGGCGACCTTTTGAAAAATACTTTTATATATATCAAATATCAAACAATGAAAACTAGATCAGATAAGAATATTATTACATAATGGATTCAAATAAAGGGAAAATATGGGAATGTCCTCAAATGGGACATTACAACTATTGTACAACTGCTTCAACTTAGCACAGTTATGACCTAGAGTTGTCTCCAAAAATCTCCAAGTTGGTAGTGTTGTAATATTTGTCCACTTCCAAAAATTAATCTAGGTCCTTTTCTTCATATCCTGAATATCTTCATACACTCTGATCATAACCCTATTACCAGTTGTTGTCTTTTCTATCCAACCATTTATTTTATCTAATTCCTTTTATCAAATATACATCTAATAACATCTAATACCTTTGACCCTTGATGGTCTTCAATGCTTCCAAGTCATTGGTCCAAGTGGATACTTCATCCATCAACCCAAAATCTTGGTTAACCATTGTAACCAACATGTCAACATTCTTCTTAATATTGTGGATCAGGTTGATGATTGCCTCAATTATCTATACACCCCTATCCTTAAAACTATGGTGTCATCCCTTACATGTGTCCAAAAATTAATCACTTTGTACTGGGGTCAGAGCTCATTTTCTTAAGGTAGATGCTAAAGTAACCTTAGGGTGATTAGGGTAAGTGGGACCTACTATCTCCTATACATGCTCCCACAATAGATCATTATGTTTCCTCATCTCTAAAATCTTTGCCTCATCTCAAGGTCTAAGTGTCAGAATGCCTGCTTGAGGCCCATGGTAGTCAAAATTTTGGTTGTATCTTTGGTGACCTTCTCTAATACCACTTCTTTCATTTGGTAATCCTTAGGGTTGATATATTCTATATTTGCATGGGGAGGAGGGCTAGCAATAAGTTCCATTAAATCATCATTATGGTTCTTCATGATGAAGGTCAGTTGCTTAGGATCACCCTGGCTGGGTGTTGGTTTTCTTACTACCTCTACCAATGCTTTCAATCCCTCTTCCTCGATATACTCCACGTACCTCCTTTGGTGATTTAATACTTCCCACTTCAGCCATGTCAAAGCAGTACCCATAGGAGAAATATACTAGCTAGATGATGAGGTCATCTCTAAAGTTGTTCCTTTTCCCCTATCTTCTCTACTCTTGGTGGCTCTACTACTAGGGTAGTCATTACAGTTCTTAGAGGAGAGGGTCCCAACCCTACTAGGGGTGGCATCTATTCTCTTTCTCTAGTAATCTGCCCTTCCTCAGGGACTTCATTAATATTAAAATGTACAAAGTCATCCCCTTCTACCATTTGACTCTTAGACTCTATAATTAGAGGAGGTAATGGAATGACTTCTTGTTCTAGTGGAGGAGGAGATGGTGATGATGGATTCTGTGGAAGTGGAGGAGGTATGTCCAATGACCCTTGTGGGAGTGGAGGTAGTTGATTCCAATCCTCACCCAATGATTCCCTATGTGGTGTGTCATTCATTATGCCTCCCTCCAAATGAGTCCATGTGGGCATAAAATTGAACTCTGAAAGATCAAACACATCTAACCATCTCCCTCTATAGACTTGGTCCACCTTTCTTGCTCCTAATCGGTGAACTCTTCAACTTTAATTGGTTGTTCTCGAATGGATGGGGGTGTCTGGGTAGCAGTCCCTCTTCTTTCCTCTTTGGCAACCCTTGTTTACTTAGTCTTCTTTCTTAGAGGGAGATATTTGATTTCTTCCTCCTACTCTTCACCCTCTACCTTAGATATGGTTTTTGGAATTTGGGGTGCAATGCTTTTCTTCTTCAATTTCCTATTATTCACCTTATCCACCACTATTTTAGTCATGGCCTTCTTTGGCACTGATTGGGATGCCTTTGTTTTTTTTGGGTCCTCTTTAGGTTGAGTATCTCCAGGATGAGCCTCTTCTCCCTTAATAGTCTTCCTCTTCTTCTTCCCCTTTACTCTACCACTATGAAAGTATGTAACTTCTCTCTCATCCTTATACATGGTCTCTAGCCTGACCAAGGACTTCTCCTAGTATGTAGCAACTATGACCTTAGTCCCTTTACCCTTCTTAGGCCTTGCAAGTACTTGTAAGGTTGGTGCATTAGGGACTAGCTCCAAGTAGAAAGGTTTTTTAACCCAATCCTTCATAATTTGGATGGCATGTCTTGCCCAGTGTTGGATGTCATCATTCTCTTCTCAGTCAATCTTTGCATTTATTATGAGGTGCTCAAATATTTTTTCCCTATTGTAGAGGGGGTCCAATACATCACGATTGTACTTATTCCACATCTTTAAGGGTATACTCAAATTGAGTAGACTCATCCTACAATAGTTCATGATTTGAACATCATAGTCATCCACATAGTTCATCCAATGATCTTTGATGGCCACATCAGGTATGAACTCCCTTCCCAAAAGATGTTGGACCATCCCAATGTTGTCAAGTTAGGGGCGAGGCACTAGATAATCATCTAAGGGGTATTGGTCTCATTCAATTTCATAGGTGGAAATTTATTTTCTTCATCTCAAAAGCCCCAATGGTGATTAGCCACACCCATGTCTTCTTGTGTTGCTTCCATGCTCTGCCATAGGCCAAAGCTAATTGTCTAGCAATATCAACCTATCTGAAGGATAGTGAGGAATCTTCTTAGGGCTTAAGAGGGTCTTGGCTAACTAGATGCATGTGAAAGTATTGAATTGGATGAAGTATGCCCCCACCTATGTTATTCTTGAGGCCGCTTCGAAAAATATCCTCTTTGCATAATCTCCTTCCTAGAACCAGATTATGGGAAAATCAAAGGCATTTTTTACTATCCTTTATTATGGACTCCTATCTGGGAGCTTCTTTTGTACCAACTAGGGGCACATGATGTACGGTCATGCATTAGGATCTTGTATGCTTCCCCTCATCACTAATTTAGGATAGTGAGTTGGTTAGGCTACCAACAAGTAGACCGCATAGGAGATCATGTAAAATTGAGGATCTAGCTTCACTAATCTAAGTTTTTCATCCAAATGTTTGTTGATAATGGTGCCTCAACCTATTTGGAGGCCTCTCTTCTTAATAGTTTCTATAAAGTGGACCATTCACATCTCCAAGTGTCCTACCATGAGGAGCCCCATGACTCTTCTTAGAAGGACCATGTAGTATCCAATGTCATCTATCATATACCCACTAGTCATGTCCACTTTCCTAGAACTTCTATTAGGAGGGGCCTAGCAAGAAGGTATTTCTCTTGCACCAAGTCTTTGGTTTCTCTATCATGCTCCCTATACTACTGGTCTTCTATATCATAAGTTATCTTCTGGTATTGATCTATGACTAGTATGTGGAAAACCTTCTCAATATTATATGGGTGGATGTTTAGGATGATTTCCCCAATAGTATTTTTTTCACTACCTTCCCCTTAGGCACATGGCGATGAGTTAGCACCATAATCAACTTGGAGGATTTTTATAGACATAGGGTGTGAGGTTGTATTCACCAACCCACTCAAAATCAATGATGAGATCATCTTTGATCTCTCTTGTGGCTTATTGCATAGGAATAGGAATGCATTCCAATCTATGTGTCCCAATTTTATGTCTCATAATTCTAAGTGTTTTTCAATAGATCGAGACTACTTTGGTGCACCTTGAAACTTGAATGTCAATGGCTTGGGTGCAATCTTTTCTACCATGGATGATGATGAAGATGTCATTTTAAATTTCACAAGAGACAAACATTAGTATACCATCATTTAAAGATCAAAAAGATACTAAATAACTAAATCAAAATGGCAAAAAACTTATAAGAAATTGAATTTGGCACACTACTAGTGCACATAGCGCACCTGCGTAGGCGCACTAGTACACCTACTACACCTATAGAGGGTTAATGCCTATATGATGTGCAAGTGGCATAGTTACACACCTACACATGTGTGTAAGGTGTGCAACATGTGTAGGGTATGGTTGAATGTTGTCTTGGTTATGGGTGGGTGTTACTTGGTTGCAGGTGCACACATATCACACCTAGTGCACCTGTGAGGGTGCACATAGTGTGCCCAAGATTTTACCTTGGTGTTTGAACAAATAAAATTATGTAGCTTTTGAGGTGTGAACATGTGGTGAACTAGAGACCTGGAGTGTGTGTGAATGGGCACTTATGGGGGGTGTGTCTATTTATATGCATGCAAGGCCTAGAGGCATGCACCTAACACACCCTTGAGGATGTACAAGGTGCGCTAGTACACTAGTGCACCCCTCAAAATGGAGAATTCCTAATATGGTGTACATTATGCACTTTATAGAGTTTCATAGGTGTGCCTAGTGTGCATGCATGCTATTTTTTCCCTTAATGGAAAAATAAGTCTCCCAACCTCTCTATCCTTGAATGATGTTGACTAACTGGACTTGTAACCTAGAACTACAGGAGGCATGATCTCTAAGGTGCCTAGAAAGATGTCCTATTCTAAAGAGTGGGTTCCCTATCCTAAAAAGAAGAGAAGGGGTCCCCATTTTTTATTTAAAAATGGGGCTTGTGTTGTGAAATCACAAGAAGCAGAAAATATCATCTAAAAAGTGACTATAAACATTCTATGTAGGTCCCAAAATAGTTTTATTTTTCCTCTTATAATCTCTAACCTAATTAGGGTTTTAGAATCCTCTTAAACATGATATAGATCAAAATCAAAAATCTAGAATAGCTCTTATTCCATGTTTTTCATATCTATCATTTCATTGGCCTATATTCTACCTTGAAATTATAAATAGTCAATTCACACTTACCAATAAATATTTCCATATCTTTTCTTTGACCTGTGTAAATCATGTTTCTCACTCAATATGATCATTACATAAACTTTTGTGTCATTTCAAGTATTCTCTATACAACTTGGTGTACATATTATTCTTGCTTGATAGTTATGCTTTCACTTGGAGTTCTTAAGACACGATAATTCTTGCAATTCTTGGTGACTATGGTTTTTAGTTAATCTTTGTCTACTCAAGTGACCATCATGACTTGGTTATAACTTTTTATACTTATACTTGGCTCTTCTTTTCTCAGGCATTATAGTGTAACTCAATAAATATTGTGACTCAGTGATTTCATTCACTGACCAATGACTTATTCCTTCATCATTAACTATTTGACACTAATGGAAACATGGATGTGTCTTAGGAATAACATTCTCCCCCCTTGACATTAGTGTCAAAAACATAATGATCGGCAATAACTTTCACATTTTTAGAACTCCCCCTATATATATACTTCCTTTTCTTCCTTGGTATAACCTGTGTTTTGCAAAATCTTTTTCAAATTTTGTTTTTTTTTGTTTTTTGTTTACAATTTTATCTCTTATATCTCCTCCTTATATAAACATACGTATACACACTTATATACATATTTACTCCTCTGACTCAATAGACATATATCCCCCTTTTAAGACACTTATGTCAAATAACTATAAAAAATGAAATACTTATTTTGGATGCAATCCAAAGTGATCAATAAAATATTTATGATGATATAAAATAATGGCCAATGTATTATCCCAATTTGTCTTCAACAACTCAATGACTTCTTGCTGAACCTTTAGCTTGGCTATGAGATCAGTCATATGATCTGTAATTGATAGACTCGAGGCATCAATAAGATCTTGGGTTATCTTTATATGATTCTACATTAACTCAAGATGAGGTAGAAAAAGTCCTCAAATTTCATTGATCTCATCCCTTAATCTTCATTCTTCTTGTAAAATATTATGTTGATATTATTTTAAGAATCTTACTCAAGAGTAATACAGTGATGATGTATTAGGATCAACATTAAGTGCCTCTGTAATTTCTTTATGATCTTCACTAAATTTTTGCAATTAATCTTTGATGTCAGTCATGAGAAATTGTATATCACACAACTTGAACAATGCTAAAACATTTTACATAGTGGTTTCTAGCCCGGTAGCATTAGTGGAAAATTCCACTTTCTATATAGAATTCTCTCCTACAATCCTTTCTAACACTCTATTTTCAAATCTCTTCTTAGCTCTCTCAATTAACATAGACTAAGCATCCTCATTAGTTTCATTTATCTTTTCAACAATTTGCACCAGCTACTCCAAGATTGGAATCTTCTCATTCAAGGTAATATCTGGCACAACTTCCAATATAATATATTTCACATCATGAAGAACTTTCTTTTGCTTGTGTTCTTTCTTCAATTGTTCTTTCTGATCTTTTCTAGCACACAATTTTCTTTATACAACCATGGCATCTATGTCCAAAGTGTTTTGATTCCAATTGGGTATAATTATTACTTCATCTAGTGTTACAAGAGTGGATCTAATTATCAATGTCTCCTTCTTTTTCTTTAATTTATTTCCTTTAGAATATGCACTACTAGTACTTAGGGATAACTAGGGTGACACTAGAGCTTAAATCTACTAATTTGTTTGTTTGGGTACTTCATCTTTCTTTTCTCCTTGATTATTAGTTGGAATTATCACTATTTTTGTAATTGGTATAGGATATCTTCATATTATTTTGGTGTAGAATCAATTTTTTTATTATCTTTCTTTATCTCTTCTTTCTTTTCCTCTTCTTTCTTCTCCTCTTGTCCTATGGTATGTGGATCAATTAATGCATACCAATACATGGGTTGGGGTGTAAATATGGATAATATTAAATCTTCCTTCTTTTTACTTTGTGAACTTAATTATCTTTTCCTTATATTTCCCTCACTCAGAGGTCCATGGGCTTGTGGCCTTTTTGCCTGTAGCAGAATCATCTACTTTGTGTTTAGTTGTATCTCTTGTTGTCTAAGTATTTATGTCATCTACATTGTCTTTCTTCTACTCATTGTTTTTGTTTTCTCCCCCTTGTGTATTTTGAGTTTTATGCTCGGTTTGACTTTCATCTGTATCCCTTTGATGTCCATTTATATCCATTGTAATAACATCTGCTAAAGAATTAAAAGAACCAATAGGAATAGTATTTACATTTTGTGGTTTGTTATGTGCTTCAAGCTTAGGATACTCTTTAATTTGTTCAATAATAGGTGCAAAGCCAAGTATACTAGTATGAACTAACTCGATTGATATTGGACCTTCTTCATTATGTTTTGTGTCTTCCATGACATCATCATATTTATTTATTACTTTAGGTGGATCTTCACTAGTTAGATCTTCAATAGTGAAATTTTCTTTACTCCCAATTATATCCTCTACCATTTGATTTATTGAATCAACATCTTGTGGAGAAATATTTTCATATGCATCTTCATTATCAAGCACTATATGCTCGGTTTCAGCTCCTTTTTGCACTTTCTCCTTTGCATCTTTGATCTGGTAAATTTGTTTCCAAATCATTTGTCCATCTTCTTCAATATACCATAAATTTCCTGCCAAAACATACAAAGATCTCCTTTTTTGAAAAAATATTTTCTTATTTTTTTCCATTGCTTCACTTATTTCTTCAATTCCAAATTCGTTCTTAATTATTGCAATTGACCTTCCTCTCATTTCTTTCTTTGTCTGCAATGCATATTTCCATCTTGTCAATTCGTTGATAAAGTTCTTTAGGAATCATGTCTCCAATCTTTAGAGGTGCATATTTGAACTTAGCCATCATAATTGTTAAGGAATCTTCTATCTTTTTCTTTTCCTTATCGTTTATAGCATTTTACTTGATATACTAAAATATAGATAAACCTTTAATTTCTCTAATGGATTCAACAATTTTATCAATGATATATGGTTTCTTATGTACATCAATTCTAAATTTTTCCAAATCTTCTGACTCATTCCTTTGAATATCATCATCATCCTCAAGAATAAATGTATTCCTTCTCTTTGTTGTCTTTCTAGCATATGCAAATACTTCCTTTCTTTTCTGATAAGTTTTTACCTTTCAATGTACGGGTTTAGAATCTAACAATTCCTTTCTTTAGTGATGGGGTGATTTCTAAAGTAGCTTAGGTTTTAGACCTTGTATTCTTAGGGATTTATAGTGCATCTAGTGGTCTCTTCTTGCCTCTCTTCTTCTCAGGTTCGTGAATAGCAATAGCTTTTTCTTTATCTTCTTCTTCCACAATATCATCTCCTTTCCCATCACTCATTAAAGGTTGATTTTCTTCTTTCTTGCCAAATGCACTTTCCAATGTATCAATCATTTTCTTAGACTTTCTATCAACTTTGGGAACAACAATATCCATTTTGATCCTCTCCTTTGCAAGATCATATGAGCCAGAAGGTTTGGCTAACTTATCCACAGGTTCATTGAGAAATGCTTTGATTGCCTCAATTTCTTTATCAATATTAATCTCATACTCCATGGATTCAAGCCATGCAACCTGTCATGCCCAAAATATGGGGCAAAAACACACATAATTTTTTTTTTTTTTAAAGAGATTAATTAAACTACTATGTTAAAACCGATTGAATAAAAGACATACATAAGTCACAATAGGTTTTGATATAATTCTATATGTTTGATTCACAAGTTAAACTATGGTAGGTTGAAATATATATATATATATATATATATATATATATATATATATATATATGTTCCCCTAACATTACCTTAATACTTTATTCTGGTTTACAACCAACGTGTAGGAATAAATTATTATAATTAAATTTTTGTTATTAAATCGATTATTTATAATAAACAACCCAATACAATTAATTTAAAAGATCCAAACATTAATACTTTTTTTAAGTCGTATACTAATTAACGTACTAACTCATCCTTTAAGTCAATCTTAAATTTCACTAATTAATATCAATAAAATTAATGTAGTCAATCGCCTTTAAAACATTATTAATACTAATTAAATATTACATTATAAATAATATATCTATTTTAATTACATTAATTTTAAAACAATATATTATTATTCTTTTTATTTACTTTTCAATATCCCATATGTAACCCAACAATCCACTAAATCTACAAGAAAACATAAATTAGAACTAATTAAAATAATATTTACATTAACCACTATAACATTAATTAAGCAAAATATTAATTAACAATATAATTAAATTATTTGAATAACAATTAAAATAAATATAAATCTAATTGTTTGAAACATTGATATAACAAGAAATAACTAACTAATATAACATCTAACACTAGAACAATAACTAAACTTTATTTAAACTAACACAATGTTCATCTTTATTCTAACTAATTATATTTAAATCTACAATCTATTCTAAAATAAAACATATCTAACAATAATAATATAATTAAAATTAAATAAAACTAAATGACAATTCTTCAAACAAATTAACTAACTAATTTAACTTTAAACTTATTAACTTAACTTTAAATTAACAAATCCTAACTTTAAATTTTACTAAAATATTTAAACAAAATAACATACTATCTAATTTCTAAAAGTTAACATATTCTAACACTAATTTCTAACATCTAATTTTAAATAAAATAATTTCAATAAAATAAAATAAAAACTTTAAATAAAACATACAAAAAATATACAAAATTAAACTTACTACCATTTTCCCCTAACCTACCATCTACACTAACCCTAAAGGCCACTTGGCCACCTCCCCACACTTCTCCCAAGGAACCTACGCACTATCCCAAGCACTCTAAGCACTACCCAAGAGAATGTCAAGTCAAAGACATGCTCATAAAGTGAGTGGCCGAAAACCAAGACGAAGAATTAGTTTTGCTTCTTTTTAAAAGCAACAAACTTTAACCTCCCCTCCATTTGCATGATGTGTTCATTCTTTGAGAACAAGGGATGACATCAGCGATGTCATGATGAACACCTATGCAAATGTGCTCCCTTTTTTTAACACCTAAGTTTAAGGAAGTGAGATGCAAGTGAGGAGGGTAGTTATTAGTCCCTACCTTATAGGCAGGGAACTAATGTTTTCAGTTGCCTCATTCTAATTAATTCCTTCATAAAAAGTAATTCAAGTACTAAAGTTTTAAAAATATATATTTTAAAAACAATTTTACAATGATTATTTCTATTTTCTATTGGCTACTCGAAATTTAGCCAGGGGTTTCATTATTTTTTCAATTTCAAAAATACAATTATTTCCTACTCTAGAATTTTCCCATGGTGTGGAAGAAGCTTCTAAGGAAGACTGGAAACTGGATGCTAGAATCTTCTTGAGAAGACTAGAAGCTCTTGATTAATTGCAGAGGTATTCATATGCGATAAAGTCATCCAAAGTCTGCCGTTGAGACGTATTCATATGCAATAAAACCATCCAAATAGTGCTAGAAATAATATGCATATCCCTTGAAACCATAAAAGACCTATGAAAAACACTATCAATTACACCATATGAACACTATAACCCTTGTGGTATTTAAGAAGCACAATTTGTGACACCAATCTTTTCTGCACGACTTCCTGACAGCACTTAGTCCTAGCACAAACACACCTCCCTAGCCCATCTGTACAACATGCCCATTCCATGGTATTCATATATTCATTTAGAATCCTATAAAATGTAAGATTAGAATCCTATCCACATAAACCTACCTAAAACTAAAATCCAAAACCTTAGAATGAATACCACTTATAAACAATGTCTGGATTGAACAGAATCACATCCACTTCACTCTTCCCTACCCAAAAAGCCCAAGCATATGAATCCCACACATTACTATATATCATCTACGTCAGCAATTCCCCTACCTCTAGTGAAATATAAACATTTATAGTCTTCACTTGGGCATAGGTTCAAGTCACACAAAATCTGATTGAATACAGATACCCCCTTTCATTTAAACTCTCTGGATCGACATCACTTCATTTTGTAGCTTGGCACTATGTGCTCCTTCAGGTACTACCAGCAACATATTACCCAAACATCAACTTTCTAGCTACCATAGTTGGTTAGAAGTGAGGAAAACAATACATCCATTAATGAAAGTGAGGGATATGTTATATCGAACAAAAATGACACTAGCAAATATTGAAGTCATAGAAGCTGAAATATGCAAGTGGTATCATGCATTACATGATGCATAACATCATTGACATCTGGATAATGGTTGTGGATGCCTCACAAATAAGAGTAGTTATGCCAAAGACAATTTTTATTCTAAAATGAAGGACATAAAACACTAAATCAGTAGTCCACATTTGCTAAAAGAGGTGGAAGACCATTGTTTGACACCCAATTCACATTATGGCTTTGATGCCACGTTTAAAAAAGTGTGCAAGTTGTGAATACATGGATGAGCCACATGCATACTACAAATGTCAAATGCCACATTGTTCAAGAAGTCAAAGTTAAATTAAATCTCACATATAGGTGACGTATATGATAATTCAATCCCAACATAAGCATATGCCTTTCAATATTTCAAATATTTTAAGGTCCTTTAAAAAAATTTAGCTGACAAAAGTCAATGTCGTAGTTGAATTGGAAAATGTATTTGCTTACTATTTTTATTTATTTTATAAATTATAATAAAATTCATAAAATTTAAATTTAAATCATATTTTTTTTAAAATTATATTTTTCAATAAATTTTAGTTTATTATAATTCTTTACATATATATTTCTCAAATACTAAATATTGGAAAATACGATGAAAACATTTAAAATTATTAGTTTTAGAAAATGAAAAATTTATAATACACATATAATGAAAGATTATTTTTAGATAATATTATAATTATATCTATTTTCTTCATTATTTTTAATTATAATAAATGAGTGCAATAAGTATTCGTTAAATTTACCTCTATCTTAAATATATTTATTTATAAATATTATTATTATCTTATATATACATATTAGTTGTTAGTCTCATTTTTTATCTCTATGTTTATCTTATATTTACTCATGACCAAATTATAGGTCATTATTAAATTTTGAGTTGTCTCATATGTGAAAAACCAAGTCTTGTAATTATTGCTTTAATAGTGCTTGAATATTGAACATTTAATAATAACAATGCCATTTCAATAATAATTATACTTACTAAAAGCTTTAAAGTTTGATATATGTTTTTTTTCAAAGTTAAATAGCAATGATATCTAAATTTCATATAATATATGTTTTAAAATTATAAAATAATATTAAAATCAAAATTTATAAGTATTTTAAAAAAAGAAATATGACCTTATTATTCAAATTCCTCATCATTTATATACTTTTAAATTTATAAATAATAAATTAAATTATATAGCACAATGATTTAAATTTTTTTTTTTTTAAATGATTATATAAGTATTTGCTAAAACAAATTATAATTAACTATTAGAATATTTATTATTATTTTATTAATATCAATGTTAAAATATGTAAAATAATAAATTAATTATTTCGAAAACTAAATTTAGTCTTTAGCTATTTTTTAATTCTCCATTCTCTACAAGGTAGGGACTCCAACTCCCCAAGAGCTCTTGTTACATAAAGTTTTGTGGGTAGCTTAGGATAGGATATTTAGGATATTTGTTTTATGTATTTTTATTTATCTAATTTTTTTATTCAAATTTATAATATTAATTAAATTTAAATAAGAATATTTAAGAGCATCTTCATAATATGCTTTGTTCAAAGGGGGGATTTTTTTTTCCCAATACAAATTCTAGAGAGCTTATGCTCTTGGGATGTGAATTTTTTTTGAAGTCTATTTTTTTTTAACTGTAAAAATTTTGTAAGTTATTTAATTTGCCAAGGGGAATGTTATTTTTTTTGTCTCTTATTTTCTCCAAGTATTGAATTTTTTTTAATCTACTTAGTTAACCAAAGGGGACATCATTTTTTTAAAGTTGATTTTAATATCGGTTAATTTTTATGTTGATACAATAATGTAAGAATATTTTTCTTTCTAATAATCACAAAAATACCAATAAAGTACCAGTCATAACATTGAATTTCTTAACATAATTTAGGATCAATCTTGCATAACTCTATTTATCATCATTTCCTCTAATTACTATGTAATCCATAAATACAAATTTGAATTTTAAATTTAAGACTGTCACAGAAAAGATAAAACATCGTTGCATCCATTTCCAATAAACATGTATGCATAATAATTTAATCACACGAAAAATTATATGAACGGAAAGTATTCTATTTTTTTTTATTCATTCATCTAATTCAAGGAATCCCTCGAGAAAGAACCAGGGAAGAAAACCTGAGATCATAATCATTTCAAAGGTATGTTTATCAATAACATTTTTACAGTAGGATCTTAATCCTGAGGAGAAATCTACTAACACATTTGAATTTAGATAGCAACTCTGAATTTTCTACTTGACTCCACAACAAAGTAGCCATTACGAAAATCTACAAACACATCAAGGTAACCATTGAGAGAATGAAACTAGCTGGGAGGCAAACAATTTAACATGAAGACAAAATCAAACATTTACTCTCATCCAGGTTTGCACAATAGGTTTTTCATTGAACCAGACTAGGGAGAAGGTGGATTTTTCTAGACAGGAGATGTCGGTCACAACACCATAACAGGTGCCCTTTCGAGGCTATAATCACGAGAACTTCCATTCTTCCATTTCTCAATTTCCAAAACACAAAACATGGTCTGTACTAATGAGTAGGGACCCATAACACCCTACTCTCTCCCTCTCCTCATCATGAGGAGAGACTCTACACTATCGAAGTCCAACTAAAGCCCTCCTCTTGTACATGGGCACTTCTGCCCCATCTGAGGGTGAGTAATGTCAATACAAACCTTACAATCCCCTCAAAATTCAGAAGTAAAATATGAAGGAAAAATATTTAAGAAAAAACCCATGACAATCTCATCCCAAACATGTTCATCAAACACACGAACATACATATGCAAAAACTTACTTAAGAAATGAAACACAACATAAACAAAATGAGCTTGAAGGATTCCTACCTTCACAATAAGGTTATAACAATTGAAATTTGAGAAGATTTATCCTTCTTTCCTCTTTAATCCTAACTTTCTCTCTAGAACTAGAGGTTTGGTAAACACTCTTCCTCTCCCAAATCTGCCACTAAATAGGATCCCAACTCAACCACCTACAAAATGCAATAACTCCCCCACTTGCCTAAAGGCTTCTAGAGTCTTCTAACTCAATCCTATCATTAAGGCTAACCTCAAGGTGAAATTTAATTTATCCAACTCATGGTGAAACTTTAATTTTTGCAATAAAGCAAAAATGGGATATTTGGGCTATCACAACAGTCAACAAAGGTAGATAGAGGGGTGGAAAGTGCCCCCAACCTATACATATACCCCCTAGGTACTTAGTTTTCATGATTTTTGGCCTCTAGGACTATTTAGGGACCTATTAAAATGCTTGAAATATTTGGACATTCTAACAACCCTCAAAATGCAAATTCATCACTAATCCTGATTAGGGTAATTAATCTCGATTACTAACTAATTAGCAATAGGTCACTAACCTAGTCCAACTTAGATCTATAGGTTACTTGGTTAACCCTAACTATCATGTTGAAATGCATATATGAATCACGAGTGTCAAGCGATACTATAAAATCATTATTACAAAATATTGACACTTAATGATTACAGAATGATACACGCATTCAATTTATGATACAAAAGAAATATGAAACAATGGGGTCTACATCTTTCATTAGATTCAACCTTGGTTTTCACAAACTGTAAATAGGGTCCAATTTTTATTCTCTATTATATTTCCCAGCTAATAATTCTGCACACTCATTTCACACATCAGGAGCTTGAAAAAAATCACATGCATTTATATAAACTCATCTAGATAGTCAAATAAATCAAAATATAAATCTTTCAGATAATTAACTATTTATCTTGTTTCTACTCATATACTTAACCATTAAAATTGCATAATCAAAGTGTTAATCATAGTCCTAATTCTCCATTCACTTTCAACACTATATCCTTAGTATGTATGTTCATAAAACATTAAATAACATAATTAAACATTTGAGAGTAAAACATCACACAACATAAAATAACATAACAATGTCTAGTATATCTGAAAATGTCTCAGCATATTGAGTTATGAGTATCAAAATAATAATGTATCAACTATGCTATGATGGGTCAGGGTGAGGCCTCACACAACCCTTGGAATCATAGCTTTCACATGAATAGTATCAATATTCATAAGAAAATATATGTCATCATGATATTTCTCAACCAACTAAGGTGGGATCAAGTATCTTTGATGTATTCTTTCTTTAAACTCAAAGAAATATGTAGACATTACATTCTCAAATTTTTCATCTAACCTTTCAATATACTCATTAATCTAGTAAATAATAGGTTTGTCTATTTTCCAATTGTACGGAAGAATTTTTGCATGTAAAAAAATATATGTATTAACAGTGAACCAAATTTACATATGTAAGACTTGGCTACTCAGATAGTATTTATGTTCTCAACTAGTTGTTTTAACTATAACTCGGCTAGGTCAAGTTTGTGTCCCTTCTTCATAATTTTATATACCAAATTGATAGCTGCACACACCACACTATTGGGTTTTATCGATTTGAAGATCTTATATGCAATAGCATATACACCAAACCTTCAAACCTCTTCCATCCTACATGGTTTTAGTATTGTCTTCAATTTCTTTCTTTGATGTCATTCAAATAACTTTCACTTTCTCTATAATAGGGTATCTTGTTACCATATGAATCACATCTCTCATAATCTTCACTAGCTCATGTAATCACATTTGCATGTTATGGACTCATCTTAGCATAATTTGAATCCAAACTACCTTGAATACTTTCAAGAAATAAAGAGCATGTGCTATACTTTTCATCTCTAGGTGTTTATATTCCTCTTTCAATTTCCCATCAACGCACAATTTATCATCTACCTCTCATAATTCATGGTCTCCAACTTCACTAATTTTATAATGATAAAATGCACAGACATCTTGTACCAACAAAACCCTAGGTGGAATAGATGATAATTCACCAACCTTTCCAATTTGGGTAGCCACTTTAGGATGTAGTTTGTATTTTGGCTCTTCATAGTCCTCATTTGAAATCAATATAACAAAGTTGACCTTGGTATTCCTCTTCATTATTGCAGATCTTGATGTCATCATTGCAAGTTAGGGTTTTGGAAAATATATATTCAATCTTCACTCAGTTCGCACCTAATTTACCTTCACACAAAGATTCTTGAGTAAATTTTCATTCAAGAGCTTCAAAATTTGATCACACGCTCAGATAGCTCAATTTTTCTCAATTCACTCTTCAAACTAAAAAATTAAAGGTGAGAAAATGAACCATAGAAACCCCAATTCATACAATAAAGGTTGTTTCAATGTTTACAAGGGCATATTAATGCTTCATATGATGTACTCAATTAACACATACTTTCCAAACTTCACTCGGAAGCTATAAGATACTCAGGCAAGAAACACTTCCATCTTCAACTCAGTTAATATAGAAAACTCAATCAGTTGACATTTACCTTAACTTCTATGCTTGTTATGGCTTTACCAACTTTATTAACTTTATACATCCCATGAGTTTTCCTAATGCATCATACATTATGTTGAAATGGACTTCACTCCATTGATTTAAGGAACTGGTTTAAGATATGAGAATACAAATGCAATTCCATACCTTATGATAAGGCTTAGTTTGAAGTAGAGGTTTCACCTAATCCATTGGATGAGGTTCCACTATCTATTGCATTTGAAGTCTCATTACCTTTCTATCTTCTTCCTCCATGTCTTATTCATTTGTTCAGTACTTCATCAACATTGACTTTTTCTTTTTCTTTTGGATCTTCTTCCTTAGGTGATGATACTCGACATCTACAATTTTTGTGTAAGTGATAGACCTCATGATAATGATAACATGCCATTCTAGGATTTCTCCAGTTTCTAGGTTTTCCTCCAAAGTGTAACCTCATGCAATTAGCAACAATATGACCATATTTTTTGCATACAGCCAACTATACCATGTGTTAAAGTCTCAATTTATTGTATTACCTTTCATGCTCAGTGCCCAATTAGACTAAAATATGTGATATATAGTCTTCTGACATCCAAACTTATTACAAGTATAGGAATAATCATTGAATTGATAGTTCTTAGGGGACTGATTGAACTTAGATCTACATTCATATTTTTTATGATTATACTTATTATAGATATAACAAAAACCATCAAATTTAGGATTAACATTAGACTTGCCATTTTTGCTCCTGCAAATATTTGTTGTGCATTTAGGTTTTCCACAATGATAGAATGTAGGCTTCTTTGGCTTAGGATTGGCATACATGTTCTTTTGTTCAACTTTGATATATGATTCTCCTTTCTTAGTAGTGGAATTCTTAGTATAGCCTAGTCCATAAGTGGACCTTTTAGTTGCTATTGTCCTCTTAGTTGTTCATCTAGTAAACTTATGCTTTCCTTTGATCTCTTCACCCTTTCATTGGTTTTTTTTTAGATGTCAATTTATTCTTCATCATTTTTTTCTTGGTTCTCAATTCAATAATTCATTCCATCTTTCTACTAATCTCATGATTTGAAATGGGTAGTTGGTTTACCATATCATATTGATTCTGAGTCAACCTCATGATTTCTTTATTTTTATTTTCCAGTCTTGCAGTGATATATCTCTTATCTTCTTCAATCATTGTTTTATCATCTTCAGCTTGTCTCTTTTGTTCTAGCACTTCGCACATCCTAGTAGATTATAGCTCTTGTTCTCTTTTCATTGATTTTAGCTACTCGGTAATGTTGTGGATTTTCTCCAGTAGATCAGCTATGATAGCATCAGATTATTAGACATATTTCTATCATATAATTCCTCAATCACTTCTTCTTGATATGTTGTGTCAATTATTTTTTGATCAAAATTTTTCCTCTTAATCAATGACTACTTCAACTTGTCATTCAACTCATTGATCTGATTTAGGGCCATCCTTAGTTCCAATTTCTTATTGTCAATGGTCTTGTCAAGCATGTACCTTTCCATGATTATGTTCTTTGATCTGAGGTTGTAAAACCCCTTAGTAAGAGAACTAACTCTGATACCGATTGTTAGATTATTTAGGAAAGGTAAGATGTTGAAAGGGGGAGGTGAATCAATATCCTCCAAAATGTTAACTCTCAAACTAAATCTATGATGCCCTAGTTCCTTTTTGAAACTCATTAACCATATATCATTTACCACAATACTTGAAAATGAATATCACTTCAACTAATCTAATTTGTATGAATCATGACAATATAAACCATAAAATTATCAAACATAACACAAGTATTTAGTCATGTAGAAATCCTTCATTAGAGTTGTGGTGAGGATGGTACCCACAAATTTGTCACTACTACAGTGAGAGGGTTCCCTGTTAGGGCTAGAATGTGGTGTCATTTTTGGTGACTTACTTTTTCTAGTTTAGATCTCTCTTTTGTTCACTGATATATCACCTCCAATGATTGATATAACTAATCCTTCCTTATGCTTCTTTAATCTCTTATCATCCTTATGTATTAACCCCTTCTCAACATAACACTAACAACAAAAGAAAATTTCATCTAAAAAACAACTATAAATTGTTCCATGTAGGTCCTTAAATGGGTTTATTTTGTCTCTTACGATCTCTAAGCTAGTTAGGGTTTTTGGATTATCTAGACCATGATATAGATCAAATCAACAATCTAGAATAGTCCTTATTCCATGATTTTCCTTTATGTGATTTCATTGGTCTAGATTGTTCCTTGGAATCATAAATAGTCAATTCACACTTACCAATAAATATTTCCATATCTTTTCTTTGATCTATGTAAATCATGTTTCTCAGTCAATATGATCATTACATAAATAAATGTTCTATTTCAAAAATTCAAGTGTCCTATGTACAACTTAGTGTACACTATGTTCTCGCCTAATAGTTATGCTATCACTCAGGGTCCTTAAGACTTAGTAATTCTTGCAATGCTCGCTGACTATGGTGCTTGGTTAATCTTTGTATGCTCAGTGACTATTGTGACTTAGTTATAAATTTTCATACTTATACTAGTTGGCTCTTTTTTTCTTGGGCACTATAGTGTAACTCAATAAATGTTGTGATTCAATGACTTCATTTACTAGCCAATGACTTATTCCTTCATTATTCTATTTGACACTAATGGAAAAATGACTATGTCTTAGGAATAACAAATGAAGGAAATGGTTGTGGAGCAGGTGTGTTGGTTGCTAGTTAGGTGGTTTTCTAGTTTTTACTTTTTTCTTTCTAGCTTGTTTAAACTCTAGGTTCCACATCCTTGTAAAACCTGGTTGCTTTTTATGGTTTAAATTTTTTGTTTTAGGTCCCTATAAAACCTAGTTTCGATGTTTTAAACTTTATTTTTCAGGTCCTTGTAAAACCAGGTGGTGCTTTAATATTTATCTTTAGTTTTTTGTAAAGGGTTTCAGGTCCCTTCAACACTTGCTTTTACCTTAATCTAAAAAAAATGAAGGAAAATGGCTATTTGAAGAAGGTTTTTTTCATGCAAAGATAAATGATGTTATTTGAAATTGGTTTTTGAGTAAACTAGGGCATCAAGTAAAGAGAAATGTGAGATAATGAAGGTCTCTCTTGTTGGAATGTCTAAAATGGGAAGTGTACTTCTGAGAGGAGGGGGTGAATCAGAAGTACCACACTTTTAACCTTTTTTAATCGTTTAAATCAATTAACTAAAAGTAAATTGCATGCATATAAATACATCAAATAGGCATAAAGTAAACACATGCAATAACACATAACTAGGGATTTGGTAACCCAGAAACCCTCTAGGAATAAGAAGATAAAACTAGGGTGGGGATGATACCCACAAAAATTACTGCAGTAATGAATGTTTGACCACTTCTGATGGTCTGCTTTGTGAAAGGCCTGCCCTATTAAAGGCTTTACACTATATTAATAGTGACCTGATTAGAGGATTTATAAACACTTTACATGAAGTGTCACCCTATTAAATATTTACAATAGGCTGTTAAACCCACCTAATACATAGGATTTTCAATCACCTTCTCCAAAGGTTCTCCTACCTAACTGTTAAGCTAACCTATCAATATAGGATTTCTAACTTCTAATACAATGGCAAGAAAGTATTAGGAATCTTTGACCTGCTTGCATACAATCCTCAATTTTTTATTTTAGGCACATGTTCTACTCCTTCTAACCTTGATCCTCTAAGATCTGGTGTCTGGTCATGTCTCTTGTCCCTTGTGTTGTTTAGATCAACTGGATATGAAATTATTGTACTGTTCCTCTAAGTCTTACTCACTTTTTACTAAATTTTTCTATAATATCCCCATACACTATTCTCTACCACTTATGCAATGGTTTTTCAGTCTCCTTTTTAAATATTATGAAGACTTATGGTTAGGTATGGATCTATGATCCATATTGAATCTCAAGTTCCTGCTCATTCCTTGCATTTTTATCATTGGTTGCATGCCTTCTCCATTTTTCTAATTGGTTGCATGTTGATTGCATAGGAAACATAAAAGATTTGATCTTATCCTTTTTCTCCTTCAAAATCCTTCTATGTTGGCTCCAAAAATGGTTTACATCTGAGTTTGTGAGGGCACAAACTCATATGTTGATTATGTGTTACTCGGCTCAAATTAGACTACTAGTGCTCGGCACATATACTATCTTGGATTACTCAGAACCTATTATACTCTGTCTTGCTTGGCACATATATAATTTTGGTTCACTCGGCATATAAAGCATTTGGCATATTTGCATTGAGCACCTTTTGATCTCCTTATTGCTCCTAGGTTATCATTAATTTGCTGCAACATGAGTTCTGCCAGATCATAGGTGTGATCTTTCTTCACCAGTTTGTAGGCTACATCAACTACTAGACATGGAACACTGTTTAGTCTACTGGATTGGTAGAATTTGTGAGATATAATTCTCATAGCAAAATCTATAAGTGGATCAGTTATTGTATCAATGGTCATTCCCCTATTGTTCCACTTTGCTCCTGTATTTTTCTCAATGACCTCCTTTCTTTCGCTTCTCAAGGTCTTTGGCCGATCTAAGGTTGGGAATCCTATAACCCTATGAACTATTCTCTTGGTAATCTTAATAGGTCCTATCTCCAGCTATAAACATCCATCATGAATTCAACTTAGAACAATGTGAATCCATTTAGTTTTGAATCCTATAGGGTAGACTAGGGCATTGGTCAAACCCTTTTTCTCTACTATCTCAAATTCCTTCTTTAGAATCTTGTTCTCATATAGTTTTTCATAAGCTTGGAATATTTCAAAGTCACCTATGGCACCAATTTTGTAGTTGTAGCACTTTCTTACATCTTGCACCATGACTACTTTAGGTGGAATGATGGATAATGCACCAATTGGGTCATTTTTGTAGGCAACTTTGGGGATTGGCCTAAATTCGGGTTGCTTTACTTCATTGCTAACTAACTGAATCTCATGACTCTCTTTTTCTTTTGGGTTTCTTGAGCTAGAGGCCATTTTACTGAACTAGGGTTTTAAATGTATTGAAAACTTTAACTCTACATAGCTTGGAACTTGATAAATACCTTTGAATCGATGAGTTCTTGCTGAATTGTTGTTGGAATCCATACAAATGGCTATTAGGTTGTTTCTTGATCACTTCTTCACTCTCCTTGTCTTTTCTCTGTGTTTGAATGGTATCAGAATGAAAAAAAATTGACCTTATACCTATTAAACACCTAGCATTAAATGCTTCATGCATACAGCTATAAACTTGGCACTTGAGGGATTCAATATGACTCAGCTCCCATTGTATTTCATTTACTTGGCCTCCATTAGGCTACTACTTCACTCAGCTTCAACTATCAGCTCAACATCCATTGGAACTTTACTTGACATGCAAGGGTAACTTGGTAGCTTCTTTAAAGTTTTACTTAGCATCTTTTTCTCATGTTGATTTCTTCTTTGCAGTACTCTTTTGTCTTTTGGGACTAATTTATGATATAACTTTGTATATCAGTCCCATAAATCTGCTTTTTCTTAGTTGGAGGAGGTGTGATCACTTGACCTTTTGGGTGAAGTGATCCCTCTATTAGATGTGTCGCACTCATCTTTCTTCTTCCAAGTTTTATTCATTTGCCCTCTTATTTGTTCAACATCAACCTTCTCTTTTCCTTTGTTGACTTCTGTCTTGGGTGCTTTTGACTTTGTTGGCCAGTTCCTGCTGATATGACTAGTCTTCAAGCAACTAAAACATGTAGTCTGACTTAACCATCTATTGTAACTTCCTTTTAAATGTGTTCTTATGAAATTTTCAAGAATGTGTCCATACTCCTGACAATAGTGACAGCTATACCTAGTATTGTAGTCCCAATTGTAGTGATGACCATGGTTGTTTCCTCTTGCAAGTTGATTAGGTGTCCACATAGGCTTTGATCTGCATTCAAATGCTCTATGTCCATACTTTTTGCAGTTGTAGCAGTGACCTTCAAATCTTGGTGTCCTCATAGTCTTGGTTCTACATTCATGTGCTTGATGTCCTTTCTTTTTGCACTTGTGACAAAAGCTTGTATTTGTAGGCTTATCATGCTGATCACTATTCTTGCTACTGCACACATTAGAGGTATGTCCCTTTTTACCACAAAAATAACAAGTAGGTTTAGTGTTCTTACCTTTGTTACTCCTTTCTTTTGCATTTTTTGATGATTCTCCTTGTTCAGTGCTGGTGTAGCCAAGTCCTAAAGTGTCATTACTAGCCCTTAGTGATTTTAGTAGTTTCTCAAAGTACTTGATAGTCTCATTTGGTTTGTTGTACCTTTCTGCTATCTCTTTTTATCTTTTCAATTCATTCTGCAATTGTTCATTCTGCATCTTCAAGGTGGAGATCTCAATGTCCTTCATGTTTAGCTCATGATGAGCATTCATCCTCTGACTTAAGGTGTCTAGTTGTATGTTTGAGATCTTTTCAAACTCAATTGTCTTCTCCTCTAGTCTATTGGTGAGATTTCTTGTGTCATCTTCTATCATGGCCTTGTCTTCAATGACTCTTTTCTTTTGTTCAATTACTTCACAAAGCATTATGGATTGTGATTCTTGTTCAAGCTTCAATAATCTAATTTCTTCAGCTTGTGCTTTGTTTTTCTCCACCAATTTTGCTATTGCTACATCAAATTCCTTCAAATCTCCATTGGAAAACACTTGTGTGGTATCAATATCCTTTTAGTGTATGTCATTTTTAGCTATGGCTATCTCCTTCCTTCTTTTTAAGGACTTTCTCAATTCTTCTCTGGCTTCTTCCACTATTATGGATTGTGATTCTTGTTCAAGCTTCAATAATCTAATTTCTTCAACTTGTGCTCTATTTTTCTCCACTAGTTCTGCTATTGCTACATCAAATTATTTGGAATCGCCATTGGAAAACACTTGTGTGGTATCAATATCCTTGTAGTGTATGTCATTTTCAGCTATGGCTATCTCCTTCCTTCTTTTTAAGGACTTTCTCAATTCTTCTTGAGCTTCTTCCTTTTTGTGTAGAGCTAGGTGTACATCAATCACTTGATTGTCTATGATTTTCCCAAATTTGAAGACTTCCATCTTTAGATCTTTTCTCTAAGTTGTTAGGATTCTCCTTGTGAGAACCAATATCTCTGATACCAATTGTTGGAATGTCCAAAATGGGAAGAGTACTTTTGAGGGGGGGGGTGAATCAGAAGTACCACACTTTTAACCTTTTCTAATCTTTTAAATCAAATAATTGAAAGTAAATTGCATGCATGTAAATACATCAAATAGCCATAAAGTAAACACATGCAATAACACATAAATCAAGATTTGGTAACCCAAAAACCCTCCAAGAATAAGAAGGTAAAACTGGTGGGGATGATACCCACAAAAATTACTAGAGTAATGAATGTTTGACCACTTATGATGGTCTGCCCTGTGAAAGGCTTGCCCTATTAAAGGCTTTACATTATGTTAATAGTGACCTAATTAGAGGATTTACAAACACTTTACATGAAGTTTTTCCCTATTAAAAGATTTACAATAGGCTATTAAACCCACCTAATACATAGGAGTTTCAATCACCTTCTCCAAAGGTTCTCCTACCTAGCTGTTAAGCTTACCTATCAATATAGGATTTCTAACTTCTAATACAATGGCAAGAAAGTATTAGGAATCTTTGACTTGATTGCATACAATCCTCAATTACTGATTTCAGGCACTTGTTTTGCTCCTTTTGACTTTGATCCTCTAATATCTAATGTCTGGTCATGTCTCTTGTCCCTTGTGTTGTTCTGATCAACTGGATATGAAATTGTTGCACTGTTCCTCTAAGTCTTACTCACTTTTCACTGAATTTTGCTATAATCTCCCCATACACTATTCTCTACCACTTATGCAATGGGTTTTTGATCTCCTTTTTAAAGATTGTGAAGACTTAGGGTTAGGTATGGATCTACAATCCATATTAAATCTCAAGTTCCCACTCATTCCTTGCATTTTTATCATTGGTTGCATGCCTTCTCCATTTTTTTGATTGGTTGCATGTTAATTGCATAGGAAACATAAAAGATTCAATCTTATCCTTTTTCTCCTTCAAAATCCTTCTATGTCGGCTCTAAAAATGGTTTACATCTGAGTTTGTGAGGGCACAAACTCATATGTTGATTCTATCTTACTCGACTCATATCAGACTACAAGTGCTTGGCACATATACTATCTTGGATTGCTCGACACCTATTACACTCTATCTTTCCTGGCACATATATGATTCTAGTTCACTCATCATATGAAGCATTCTAACTTGCTTGGCATCAACTGTAACTCGGCACCTATATGTCACTCAACACTTATATATTGCTCAGCACCTGTTGAAATACTAACTTGGCATACATAGTATACTCGACATCAATGTGGAAAGTGATTAAGTGTGTTGACACTCAAATGTCAAAACTATCTAAGGACCGACATCTCTTTGATCAATAAATATTATGTTGAAGAAAGTTGCAAAAGGATACTCAATAGAACTTCATGATTCAATACATGAATGTAATTAAATGTTTAGCCTTTTGAAAAATTAATTGCATATATTTTCTTAAAGTTACAGAATAAATTATTGACTTTGTAGAAAATTTATGGATCCATTATATTCCAATAAAATGAAGGGAAGAAGTAAAAAGATGTTCAAATTGATCATCATCTCATAATGGAAATTGGTCAAGTAGATCCCATTTCATATGCTTCCCTTGTACCTATTTCCCTCCTTAGGGTGATGAAGAGGCAACACCCAACTCTTGTACAAGCTCTCAAGAATGAGGTAATCCCGACTTAGTTTTGGTATACTCAAACTAGCTCGATAACTTGGTTCTAGTTGGAAGACCTTTTCAATTAAAGTTTTTTTTAATGAAAGTCAAAAAAATTCTTGAAGCCTCCTTCATAGTTTTGGTCATTGTGTTATATCTTCTTATAATATCCTAAAATTATTCAATATTAAATGTTTTTTTGGAACAACCAATCTCCCTAAATTGTTCTTTCATGGATGGCACACCAAGATCCTTTCCAACCTTATATTATAATGAAACATGAACAATTCATAGCCCCTATGTATTATCCATTGATCTCTTACTTCCTCACATCTAGATAGATGTGAGGAAGTAAGAGATCAATGGATAATACATAGGGGCTATGAATTGTTCATGTTTCATTATAATATAAGGTTGGAAAGGATCTTGGTGTGCCATCCATCTATGAGGGGATTGAAGATAGATGTGAGGAAGTAAGAGATCAATGGATAATACATAGGGGCTATGAATTGTTCATGTTTCATTATAATATAAGGTTGGAAAGGATCTTGGTGTGCAATCCATGAAAGAACAATTTAGGGAGATTGTTTGTTCCAAAAAAACATTTAATATTGAATAATTTTAGGATATTATAAGAAGATATAACACAATGACCAAAACTATGAAGGAGGCTTCAAGAAAATTTTTGACTTTCATTAAAAAAAACTTTAATTGAAAAGGTCTTCCAACTAGAACCAAGTTATCGAGCTAGTTTGAGTATACCAAAAC